>CM038628.1:31204644-31779644 GCA_021554675.1 Leuciscus idus | reverse complement strand
AAACTCACAGCACTTAAATTACAGGTTCCATAAAAAGAATAATACCAACAAAACAGCAAATTTATAAGGGAAACAAAACAGCAATGTAGATGCGCTAACACGAGACACCCCTCGCTGCAGCCTGTCAAGGGATGATGCTGGATGATCCAATACGTACTGGATGGAGGTGTGTTTGGGTTATAATTCGCATTCGCTGGTCTTAAGTGACATGTGCTCAATATTGTATTGAGATGATGTTCTAACTAACCTGTGTAGTAGTAGTAGCCTACTGATAAATAGTAATAAGTAATTATTGATGAAGAATAAGTAATTATTTACATAAATGTGATGCTTTCCTAGTTTCTCTCTACATACATGCAAAATAGTTCATTTTACAACATTTTAAATCACATGATTTTAAACCTAAATGTGATGGATTTAATGCGTGTATACAGAACATTTTAAAATAAAGCCATTTTATTTTATTCAGGTCATATTTGCTGTTGAGTGGAAGCAAAAATGAATCAAGTACAGCTTTCCTGTAGCTCAGTGGTAAGAGCATTGCGTTAACAACACAAGGTTGTGGGTTCGATCCCAGGGGATTGCACATACCTATGTATAAATGTATAGGATAATGCAATGTAAGTCGCTTTGGATAAAAGCGTCTGCCAAATGCATAAATGTAAGTAATTGTCTCTGCTATTTTAATCCTAGAGGTAGGCCTACAATACGGTCTGTAAACAACTTAAAATACAAGTACACATTCAAGGGAAAATGCAAAAATAATAACAGCATCAAGAAACTAAATCTTGTCAGAAAAAAAAGTGCTTAATGATATTTTGCCTGCTAAGAGTTCCTTCTTTAATGGCTATACTATTTTTTCCACAGTGATCTGTACATAAGGTTCATCTTGCCACCCGTCCCTTAAAATACGGAATCGTCCCGTATTTACAAGTAAGATGATGCGTCCCGTACACTGATCTATATAGAATGACATTATATAGATCAGTGGTCCCGTATCAAATCAATAAGGGACGGGATTTGTCCCGTATTTTTCATTAGGCCCACACATAGTTGAATAAAAACATAAGGATTTTGCAGTATGGATAATACAGCAAATATAAATAAATAAATTTCACAATAATAGAGAAGCTCATTGCATGATTGCATTTGAGCTTCTTTGTTTATATAGCGACGGAGTCGAAGGAGTTTTATGTAGGCCTACGTACATCATGCCATGATGTACTTAAAAAAAATAAAAAATAAAAAATAAAATTTAAGTTTAATATACAAACTGATCACAGCAGTCAGATCACGCAGTTGTCACTCAAGTCACTCATGCCACTTTATATTTAACCTCAATTCAGGTTTATTTTTTATTTTTTTTACAGACCAAAACACGCCACCGCGCATGCGCGTCCACTAGTGATGTATGTCTCGAGACCACTTTCACGTGGTCTCGGTCTTGTCACGGCCTTGACGGTCTTTGATCTTGGTCTTGTCTTGGTCTCGGACCTCTCGGTCTTGTCTAGGTCTCGCTGTCTCGGACCGACATAGTGGTCGGGGGATTTAGCACGAGCCGAAAAACACTTTATCCGCGTCACTGATCGCAGCGGCAACGAGCACTTTGATCACTTGATTTAAAAAACACATTTCAGTGACATGATGGGTTTTAACTTCATTCAGGAGATTTTAGGTAACTGCACAACTGACAGATGACTTTGAGCGCACCGCCAACGGTGTGTGTGTGTGTGTGTAACCATAGCGACAAAACGACCAACTTTCGGATCCTGCACTTGAGCCTATAATTTTGTTTTTAAACATTTTATTATGTATTTAAAAGTTGCAGAATGGATTCATTTGGAGACTCCGAAATCGGCAGAGATAGGCAGGCATTTTAACGTCCACATTATTAAGCATCATGGCCTATAGGCATCTTTTTAATTTCAACATAACCCTGTTCTCCCAATGGAAATGTGTCACACAAGAAATATAATACAGCAAAATGACTTTCATTATTTTATTGCCTCAGATGACAACTATTACAACTTTAACGGAACAAAATAATTTAACATAACTTAATTAACCAGGTGCAGGTCCCTGTGAGGTGGGATAATCAGGAGGGTGGCACACTGCAGATACTGCTCTGGGGACAGACCTTCACCCTCACCACCTGAGGAGACAGCAAACAAGACCGGCAGGGTGGGTTATACAGCAGCACGTTACAAGATGCACCCCTTGGCGCATCTCGCCGAAGGTGTAATAGGAAGGCATCTTCAGTTGGTGGAAGGCAACGCATGTCTCCTTTGATGCTCACAAAGAGATGGGCTCGCAGTGCATCTAGAGTACCACCAAAGCCACTCCTGTCATAGAGTGACACCATGTATCGCCGTGCTGCTGTTATAACCTCTTCCTGAACATCCAGGCTTTCCTCAGGGTCACCGTACTTGCACAGCGGCAGAAGGTCTGTCAGGTGTTTAATAGCAGTTGTGTAGGCCCGCCTTTTTCCTCTTCTGTACAGATAGCTCACTGTGTCACATCCGGTAAGTATGTAGGTGCTGAGGAGAAGGGATGTAAGATCTGAAGCTGCAACATCATACTTCCCCGCCAGAGCTTCTGTGATGGCATGAACAGGTAGGAAGATATCCATCATCTTCACCCACAGCTCCTGCAGCCCATCCATGTGTGTGATGTAGTACATGCACATCATGATCACATCTGTGTCAGTCGCAACCACTACAGCCCATTTGTGGTACAGAATTTGTACTGAGTATAATAATAATAATAATAATAATAATAAATTTTATTTATAATGCACCTTTCACATACTCAAAGCGCTAGTATGCAATGTGAGCAAACATCCTGGTCTCTGCCTCCTCATGTTTCTCACAGGAACGTTCTGGAAGCTCAACCTGACAATCCGCTGACAAGAGGACAGTGCGACCAGGATCACAAAAAATTCCACCAAGAATAAGTGTGCATCCTGCAGGAAGTGACTTGTTCTGAGCTGCCCATGCTTTCCCCATGTAGTTCAACAGATTAGCTTTATTCAGTGTGTAACCAGAGCGGTATTTTCGATATGATTAAACCCAGATTGTACTGACTACGCCACTTTGGGAATTGCACCCAAAGAAATATGAAAGGAACAGTTCGGTGGTGCAGAGAAAAGACAGAGTCGTGTCATCCAATAAACAAATAAAAAAATTTATTTAGAAGGAAGAATATTTCACTGGCATCAGTTAATCATGGTATAAATACTGGTAAGTTTATTATAACAATATTAGGAGTATCACAATCAGTAGCGCGGGAAGGGGGGTGCTGCGGGGGCTGCAGCCCCCTCGTCATAGCATCAGCACCCCCAAGTGGGGGGCTGTGGACTAACATAATATTGTACTTTAAAAACGTGAAATAAAAATAAATAAATGGACAGCGTTAACTAACTCTCTTATGCCTAATGTAGTGAGTGTAGTGAGTCATGCTTTGTTCCGATCAGAGCTCGTGAACGGAGAGCGCATTTCTGAATATTCCGCTCCCTCGCTCATTACGCAGGGTCGCTCGCTCAACCCAGAATGGCCTGCTGGTTCGAAAATATGTGGAATAAGGGCTGCCTCCGACTAAAGTTGTTTTCTAGTCGACTAGTAGTTGTTCATTTAAGCCATTAGTGGACAAATCGCCCCTTTGTATTAATTTTATTACTTAAATAGGCTATATACAGGATAATGAGCCGCACTCAAGCGCATGACCGCACCATAGACTGTACAAAATATGGACAAAGCGTCTGTGACGTCACCCATAGACTTCTGAAGAACGGTTTTGAGGCCGTTTATGGGGGGTATGGGCGGCGCCATATTTCAATACAAATGTTCAGAAAGGATAACTTACAGGTATGATGTGTTGTGTCAGATCATGGCCGAGACGTCAAATTTCAGGAATTCCACTCGGCGCAGCCTATGCTCGTTGTCAGCTGTCAATCAAGCTGTCAATCGCGCCCTTATTTGTCATACATTGTATATCTAAATACGATCTAAAGTAACGAGTTAGAAAAAAAATTCACCCCCCTCACAGTTGTCAGGCACTCGAAACCTATCGAAAAATACAATAAAAGTCCATGGGACCAACCTGTAAAAACATGAATTTATGCTGTGAAAACGGATATTTTAACATGGGGGTGTTTGGACATTTGCTCCCTTTTGGGACCTGCCCCTAGCGGATTTTCGATGTATTGCAGTTTTTCGCACTTCCGGGTAGGCTTCATTTTTCAGATTAGAATGTTGCCGCTTGGACCGCACGCATAAAGATTGCCACAAAGAACCGGCAAAAGTATGAATGTGTCAAAAATAGCAAGGAGACATTTAATTGTTTATTAATAAACTGGTGTTCTCTTACGAGAGGTCTCTCGTACTGCGTAAGATATCTTACGCTAGGGGAAAATCCTTTTTCCGCGAGATATTGAAGCCAAAAATTATCCTTAATTTTGTAATAATGCAAAACGCGTTGCGGCAGCATGCAGACATAGGCGAGGCAGCTTGCGCGCCTATTGGCTGCTCTGCGGCAACTGCAGCAGCCTATCGAGCGAGGCCTGGCGTGACGCCAGACCCAATCAGTGTGCTTCGCGCCCGCTGCGTCACGTCCCGCCGAAACGGGCGTGGTCTAGGCCTATAAATACCGCTCGCAGGCAGCTATTATCTGATTTTTCATCCTTCAAGCGAAGCACACGCATCGCTGGAGCTGGAGAAGAAGCCGCGTCGTCTGAGAGAGAGCACCTTCAGCGGGACGAGTCACTGAAGTCGCTGGCCGCGCCGCCTTCCTGCCTTCCTGCTGCGCTTTCCGGCGCTTATATCCTTTTCACTACTCTGTACTCTGTGTGTGTGTGTGTCGCCGCCGCGACACACATTCTAAAAGAGCTAGCGTCTTTTTCAAGATGCCTTCCTGCGGCTCGTGCAGAGCCACACTCAGCGACGGGGACCGCCACGTGGTTTGCGTTTCCTGCCTGGGTGAGGAACATGCAGTTCTCGCGCTCGCTGACGGCGGCTGCCCTCACTGCGAGCTGATGACTATGGCGACTCTGAGGACTCGCCTGGCCTTCTTCACTGAGACTGCTCCCCCGCCCGCCGCGGTGTCGCGCCGTAAAAAGCGCCGTGCCCAGCGGGTCCCGGAACCTTCCCCCAGCCGCCAAAGCTCGCCGGTTCGCCCGCTTGCTTCTCCGGCTTCGTCAGCCTCTCTTCCTGACGGACAGCGGCCGCCGTCTGCCGCCGCTTCCGTCGACATCACTGACGAGGAAGCCCTGCTGGGAGAGGATGATTCCTGCTCTATCCTGGCGTCAGGCAGTGAGGATTGGGCGGGCTCTGAGGACCCCGCGCCCCCTGCCCGCACATCGTCAGGCAAGAGAGCGTCCATCGAGACGGAGCTCATGCGAGTACTCGCACAGGCCGCGGCGAGCCTCGGCCTCGAGTGGTCTTCGCACGAGCAGCCCGCTCACAACCGGCTGGATGGCTTTTTCCTACCTGGGGAGCGCGCTTCGCCTGCGTCCAGACCAGCACCCTTCCTTCCTGAGCTACACGAAGAAGTCGCTAAGTCTTGGAACGCCCCCTATTCAGCTAGAGTACGTCCTGCTGTTTCTTTGGCATTCTCTGCAGTTGACGATGCCAAGAACAGGGGATACCTTTCGCTGCCGCCGGTCGAAGAGGCGATAGCGGCCCACTTATGTCCGCCCTCCGCTGGACGGCGCGCTAAGCTGGCCCTACCCTCTAAAGCTTGCCGCACGACGTCAAGCCTGCTCCGCCGCGCTTTCTCCGCCGCCGGGCAAGCTGCGTCAGCGCTGCACACCATGGCCACGTTACAGATCTTCCAGGCCGATCTCCTCCGTAAGTTGGATGAGGAAGGACCTGACGCGATCTGCTTGCCGGACTTAAGGAGTGCCACGGACCTCGCTCTCCGTGCTACTAAGTCTGCAGCGCAGGCCATTGGACGGAATATGGCCTCTCTCACTGTGACCGAGAGACACCTGTGGCTGACGCTCTCGGAAATGGCCGAGTCCAAGCGCACAGCGTTCCTCGACGCCCCGCTTTCCACCACGGGCCTCTTTGGATCCTCCGTCAAGGATTTTGCGGAGAGATTCGCAGAGGTACAGAAAGCGTCACAGGCTATGAAGCACTTCCTCCCGAAGCGCTCCAGCTCTGCAGCAGGCCGTGCGAAACCGTCTGCACAGAGCTCACAGCCCCAGCCACCGTCCACTGCCATCCACTTCGCAGCGCCGCCAGGCCCGAAGCGCGCTCCCGCTCATCCGGCCGCCGCCCCGCCGTGCGTGGTCCGCGACCTAGGATTGCGGTAAAGCCCGAGGCCCCGAAGTCGTCCTAGCACGCCTAGGAAAACGACGGTGTCCAAGTCCCGCTGCGGCCGGACTCACACCAAAGTTATTCGCTGGTCCAGTTCCAGCAAATGTGACTGTTTCAGTGTTTTCTGCAGCCAACAAGCCGGTTCTGTCACCCGCTTGCCTGCACACAAATGCCGTTTTCACGGCTACCCAGATAAATCCCCAAAAGAGTGTATTTTCTGGTGTCCCGGCCACGGCCGATGGTGTCTCATGTGTAGTAAGAATGCCCACTGCCCAGTGCCCATCTCTACACACAAGCACAGCCTGTCACACAGGGCTCGCGCACATAAAATCGACTCAGATCGGTTGCACTTCAAACATGGTGAATGTGCCCACTACCCAGTGCCCACTAACGCCACGTTATGCATGTCTCATGGTTTCTGTAAAAACGAAACCAGCGTGCATTCGCTTCACTCAAGCGTACAATGCTTTCGGTGTGATAAATGTGCCCGCTGTCCCGCGCCCACATCCACACATAGACATGACAGTTCCTACGGGAACCGCCCAGCCCTCCCCCTCGCGGTTGACCGCCGCAGAGGAGTCGAGCGCGGGCAATCTGCCCGCTGTTATCAGCGCGCCCCATGCCTCAAATGTCACGAGCGCGACGCTTGTGTTGCAGCACGCCGAAGCTTCTCCATCGCTGAGCGAGCGGAGCGCGCTTCGTATTCAACCCCTAGCTATTCATGCAGACGCATGGGCAAAGCTGCCCGGGGTTTCGAAGTGGGTGCTGGACATTATAAAAAGAGGCTATTCGCTACAGTTTCGGAGACCACGGTAAAAGCAGAAGTAGCACATTTACTTCGAGCCGAAGTGGCGAAACTATTGAACAAAGGGGCCATAGAGCCTCTCTCTCAAGTTCAGAGCGAAGGAGGGCTATACAGCAGATACTTCCTGGTACCGAAAAAAGACGGGGGTCTCAGACCCATACTAGATCTAAGGCAACTGAACAGAGTGCTTGTGAA
The DNA here is from genome assembly GCA_021554675.1 of Leuciscus idus. Classification (NCBI taxonomy): domain Eukaryota; kingdom Metazoa; phylum Chordata; class Actinopteri; order Cypriniformes; family Leuciscidae; genus Leuciscus; species Leuciscus idus. Next base: position 31,772,330 of record CM038628.1, on the reverse strand, counting down.
GCGACAGTTCAGGATGCTCACGACCAGACAAATCCTCGCGCAGATTCGCCAAGGAGATTGGTTTGTGTCAATAGATCTGAAAGACGCGTATTTTCAAATACAGATAGCGTCACGTCACAGGCGATATTTGAGATTCGCCTTCGAGGGCCAGGCATATCAGTACACAGTCCTGCCGTTCGGCTTATCCCTGGCACCCCGTACGTTTACGAAGTGCATGGATGCGGCGCTCGCACCCCTCAGAATGAGAGGCATGCGAGTACTGAACTATTTGGACGATTGGCTGATTCTAGCGCAATCTCGCTCAGTGCTCATAGAACACACGACCATTTTACTCGATCACCTCGAGAATTTGGGTCTCAGTGTCAATTGGGCGAAGAGCTCTCTGTCACCCAGTCAGAAGATATCTTTCCTGGGCACAGAATTGGACTCGCTGTCCATGATAGCGCGACTATCGCCACAGCGCACGGTAGACATTCAACGCACAGCGAACTCGTTCCGCTGCGGCGCGTCTGTCCCGCCCAAGAAATTTCAGAAGATGCTGGGTCTCATGGCCTCAGCATCATCAGTGCTCCAGCTGGGCCTGCTCCGCATGCCAGTGGTCGGAACGGGAGAAGCTCCTGCACATAAACTGCCTCGAAATGCTGGCAGTAAACAACGCGCTGACGCGTTTTTGTCCCCATATAAAAGGACGCCACGTCCTGGTCCGCTCGGACAACATGTCTGTGGTGTCCTACATAAATCGCCAGGGCGGCCTCAGGTCCAGGAACCTGTACAGGCTAGCAGAACGCCTCCTGGTATGGGCTCAGCGCAACCTGCGCTCGCTCAGAGCAGCGCACGTGCCAGGGCTCCTGAATATAGGACCAGACAGACTGTCCAGGAACAATGTTCCGGCAGGCGAATGGTCTCTACACGCACAGACAGTCCAACTGCTGTGGAAGAAATTCGGCAGAGCGGAAGTAGACCTGTTCGCGTCTCAAGAAAATGCTCACTGTCCGGAATTTTTCTCCAAGAGCAGGGACGCGCTGGCTCATGTGTGGCCCCGCCGCCCGCTCTATGCTTTTCCCCCCGTCTCTCTCCTGCCTCAGGTGATAGAGCGGATCAGGGAAGAAGGATGCTCAGTATTGCTAGTAGCACCGTTCTGGGAAAACCAACCTTGGTTCCCAGTCGTGATGCAGTTAGCAAGCACTGCCCCGTGGCCAGTACCAGTGAGGAGAGACCTCCTCTCTCAGGCCCACGGCTCGATCTGGCATCCTCACCCGGAATTGTGGTCCCTTCATGTCTGGGCCATCAACGGGTACATGTTGGACTCCCTAAAGGAGTATTAAACACGATCACGCAGGCTAGAGCTCCGTCTACGAGACGGCTCTACTCCTCGAAATGGTCAGTGTTTTCGGGCTGGTGCACAGCCCGTGGCGTGTCACCCACAGACTGTGGAGTGACGGAGGTGCTTTCCTTCCTACAAGAGCTGTTGGATAAGGGCAGGGCCCCTTCCACGCTCAAAGTTTATGTGGCGGCTATAGCAGCGTTCTCAGGAACAACGCTTGGTCAGTCAATAGGAAGGAACGATTTAGTCATCCTTAGAGGGGCTAAGAGACTGAATCCTCCGAGACCTCCCTCAGTCCCCGTATGGGACCTTTCTACGGTTCTGGAAGCCATGCAAGGTGCACCATTCGAGCCTTTACAGTCAATTGATCTGAAACATCTGTCTTTCAAGACTGTGTTTCTGCTGGCTCTCGCTTCAGTGAAGCGCATAGGGGACTTACACGCGCTCTCTGTGAGCGCGACGTGCATGGAATTTGGGCCTAATGACTCAAAAGTTATACTCAAACCTAAGCACGGTTATGTTCCGAAATCCCTCAACACACCTTTTAGGGCGCAGGTTATCTCCCTGTCAGCCCTACCGGTCCCTGATGAGGAAAGAGACGCGGGCCTCCTTTGCCCAGTCAGGGCATTAAGAGCTTATGTGTCTCGCTCGTCTGTCTTCAGACAGACGGAGCAGCTCTTTGTTTCGTTTAGCGGGCGTTCTAAGGGACTAGCCGCGTCAAAACAGAGCCTATCCAGATGGATAGTTGATGCTATAGCGCTGGCATACGCCTCCAAGGGCATGCAGTGCCCGTTGGGTGTCAGAGCGCACTCCACGAGAGGCATGGCCTCTTCGTGGGCCTGGTCGAGTGGGATTGCCTTGCAAGATATTTGTACGGCGGCAGGCTGGGCCTCCCCGTCTACATTTATAAGGTTCTACAACCTAGAGGTTCCCGCCCTGCAGGCCAGGCTGCTGTCGGTCTAAGTTAACCAGTATTATCTGACTTGATGCTATCAGCTCAGAATGCTGCGTCTGCTGAGCACAGCTCAATGATCGACAGTGGAAAGCAGTAGCACGAGACGTGCCTGGGCAAACTGTGTAAGACCCACATTTCCCCATCAGTTCAGGCCGTACCCCGCCCTGTCTGTATGATGAAATTCGCGTCTAAGCGACGCTACCATATGTGGAAGAGTGCGGCTTCGCCCCTCCCTCTTCCCGGACTCCCTGTGAGTTCCCTGGGTGATTGTGCACTATATGTACCCCGGGTTTTCGCCCTTGGGTCTTTGGTGTCAGATCTCAGCATGCACGCCGTTTTGCATTGGGTCCCCTAGCGTAAGATATCTTACGCAGTACGAGAGACCTCTCGTAAGAGAACGTACACGGTTACTAACGTAACCTCGGTTCTCTCTAGAAGAGGGAACGAGTACTGCGTATCTTGCCGTGCATGCACACGCTCTGGTTGCTTCGATGATGAAAAACCAGATAATAGCTGCCTGCGAGCGGTATTTATAGGCCTAGACCACGCCCGTTTCGGCGGGACGTGACGCAGCGGGCGCGAAGCACCCTGATTGGGAGCCAATAGGCGCGCGAGCTGCCTCGCTTATGTCTGCATGCTGCCGCAACACGTTTTGCATTATTACAAAATTAAGGATAATTTTTGGCTTCAATATCTCGCGGAAAAAGGATTTTCCCCTAGCGTAAGATATCTTACGCAGTACTCGTTCCCTCTTCTAGAGAGAACCGAGGTTACATTAGTAACCGAGTACGTTTTCTGTGTCGCTGCAAAGATGAAGTTGGCGATGCGGACTCGCCATGAATGCCAGAGAGAAATGCACATTTCATATGGATTACATAATCAGAGAGTAGTCTATTTCTTTTCGTTTTGAATAGTTTCGTTTAAAAGTAGACATTTCAAGCTTTCTATAATAGATAGCCTATATTTCTCAAATCTGTGAGACTCAAGCTGAGTTTCGGCGCCCTCCAGTTCACGTGCAATGCAAGTGATTGTGCCGGTGCCTTATTACATTATCTGCTATATATTTGCTTCTTATTTATTAAATACAGGCAATTGGTTGATACAACATTGATCAAAATTAAGATACAATTTATACAAAACGAAAATCTTTTAAAAATAGTCTTTCTACAAAACAAAACTCATGTCTTACCCACTCCATGTCTCCAGTCATATTGCGCATCTCATGATGCATCTTTATTTTTCTCATGCTGCATATGCTCACTTTCATAATCAACATTGATTAAATAAAAAAATAACATTAGCCTATAATATTTAAACATAAATATGAAACTAAATGTTTTCTTTAATGGCTACAACACATATACGGTACAGAGAAATTTCATGTCTTGTCGTCAGCCACAACATAATGACGTCACATATTTTCCAACTCAGCCCTCAGCCCCCCTCGCATGAAACAGCTTCCAGCGCGCCTGATCACAATGTTAAAAGAACATTCTTCCAGACCGCTCGATCCAAACACTGAATCACATCAAACCAAACATAACAAAAGCAAAATACTATACTGTTCCCACCAAATAAAATAAACAAAAACGGATAACCCGTCCTACCTCGGCGGCATTGAGGACCCCAAAATACTCAATGGGTGACGATTAGATGGACACTACACACTGCTAGATAATTAAACCGCACGGCCAACTACAGCCCAAATCACACTGGTCAAACCAACTTATACAAAAATAACAAAATAACCCAAACCATAAAGATAAACAAAACAAAACACAGAAACTAATGAAATTATGAGAACCTAAGAAAAGTATCTGTTCACGAAAGACAAAGAAAATAACCTAATCACGAAAAACAGCAGCTCGACCTGAGTTAACCGTCACGTGGTACGCGAGACACACGAGAATCACACATGTCACGAGGTCAGGATGCACTCGCGAATGTTCTGCTTAAAGCTTTCAATGAGCGCTTGACGCAACTCCCAGGGAACGCCGCCGAGACGGCTACAGCCATCACTCGACTAACGTGACACCGGTAACCGGAAGAGGGGCGGGTTTGACAAAGCCTACATTCTAGGGCTTCCTGTTTACACACTTAAATACACTGGCCCTAATTACCTCATCCACCAATTACCATATAAGGGTAACGAACGCAAAAAGGGAAAGGAAAATTCCCTACTACTACAAGTGGATTGTGAATGAAGCCTTTCCATTCAGGTATAGGGAGAGTATCATGTGGCTTGTACTCCTTAATTTTGGCAGGTCTTCATCCTCTTCTCTCGTTCCTCTCCTTTCAGACTTTTTAGCAGGGGAGACATCATATCGATCACCAACAAAGTGGATGCAGTCACACTTGTCTGGGAGGATTCCAAGGAGCTGCCTCAGGTACTTTCCTTGCAGTTCATGGAAGGTGCTGCTCCCAAGATGTTGGTAACGTTGAATGAACACCATGGCATCTACTACTATTACAAAAGGCTTGTCAGACGGCGGTAGTTTGTCCACTTCCCCCCATGAGCTGCCAAGGGCTGTCTTGATTGCAGCCAGGTAGTCTGCCTTGTTTCCTTTACGCATTGCGTAACTTTGATCAAGGGACGGATCTGGCTCAAACAGGGAGGCTGGGCAACTTGTCCATTCATGACCAAACACTTCCACCTTCCTGTCTTCCTCTAAGTCCTGAACAAAGTACAGATTCCGCACAACTGCACTCTCCTCCTCATAGACCTTTTTGGCATTGAATGCCATGGACATTGACTTCTTTGGCTTTGCTGCGAAGTTTGAAAGTTTAATTTGGGCTGTTTTCTCCCTGTCTGTTCTTCTTGCTGTAGCCAGTGCCTCCAGTCCTTTTTCACGAGCGCAGATCAAGTCAGCAGATGTGGCTTTGTGGCCTGTTGAAATGTTGATCAGCTCCTGTTCTTCACATGTGAAAGGAATTTCCAAGGAAATTCTGAGCAATATGGAAGCCACCCATGCGCAAGATAAGTTTGGCATACTTCTCTTTGTTCTTCTTTTTCAGACTCAGAACCACCTCATAGATTTCTTGGTCACATGTGATGATGGCATACTCTTGAACATGTTTTCTCGACACATCCATGCAGTACTGAACCGACTGTTCAGCCACATCTGGGTTTGTTGGTGACTTGGGGAAGAAGGGACCATAGCTGATCACAGTTGCAGGGATGGTATCTGGGATGAGAAATGCTTGGAATGAACTCCATGTTGGAGCAGCACAACTTGGTGTCAGGTCCTCCAATAGTACAGTAGGGCAGCTATGCACTAAATGCCAGAGGATGCTCAGGTGGTCAAGAGGTTCTGCTAGACACACAGGAAGCTTAGGCTCTGTTTCAACTCCAACCAGGGAGCGACTCTTTTGACGATCTTTTAGACTGAGGTGGCTTTGCTTGGTTTGAAAAGGCTGAGAAGATTCCAGGGCTGGTTGGCGGGTTTTCAGTAGAGGAAAACTAACCGTTGGGGTTATTCTGGGCAAGGTTGAGAACTTGTTCTTGCTGCTTAGGACTGACTTTCACCCGGCCGTCCTCACCTAACTCTGGAGATGCATCTGTTATCATCCATGCCAGGTGGTTATACAGGTTAGAGCTCAGTCTTCGGGATGCCTCCAGGTATGATATTTCTAGCTGCAGTGACGGGTCTTCAGTCATACTTCCAGGCATCTGGTGACTTCCACTGGCTTGAGCTGTTCTGGCTTCTCTTGCTTCTTTCAGGGCCTGCTTACGTTGGTCCTGGAGCTCCTTCAGTATTCTCTTTGCGGGGTTGTAGGAAGAGACTATGGTATCATCTGGTGTCAACTCATCATCATGTTTTTTATACTCTGCCTCTTCAGTTTTCTCCTTAAGTTCCTTCAACTTTGAGAGCATGCGGCCAACATTCATTTCTGCTGAGCAAATCAGGCTAGAACATCCTTTCTGTGGCACAACCATTATTTTACAATTGCTACCTACTTCATAGTGCCTTCTAAGGCGGGCAATCAAGGACTAACTTCTATATGAGGTAACATTGTGAACTCCATGGCTTTCCAAGTATTTACGGAATTCATCCCTCAAAGATGTAACGAAGAATATGGCATTCTCTTTGAAAAGGGGCTCATCTATCTGAGATATGAGTTGGTTCAGTGCAGCATCATATGGAGTGGTGGCAGTACTAGTCTTTTCCTGTGAACGAAGACGCTTTGTCAGGTAGTTGGTCATGCATTTCTTGTGGAATCGGAAGTCCTCAGCAATCATATCAGTACACCTGTTACCATCAGGACCACGAATCTTGTGTAGTATCTCTTCATCTTCAAGTTTGTTTGCTTTTTCCCATACTGCATTCTGTCTGTCATAAGTGGCGATCAAAACTAGGTTTCTATTCCCCCTGGTCGTGCGTGCTCTTCCACAAATGAAGCACTCTTCCTTGTGTTTGATGGGCTGTGGCATTGACATCCGTGTTTTTTTAGTAGGCCTGCTGCTGTCTGGCTCAGGATTAAGTTCTGCTTCAAATGAAGTGCCTTATGGCTTTTCAACATTTTTCCTCTTCTGGTCAACAGTTTTACGATTTGTGTACTTTGCACAACATTGTGTGTACCACAAAGGATTCCTCCCCAGAAAGTCACATTGAGCTTTCAGCTGATTGTCAAGTCTGTATGAGACATCATCCTTTCTGTTGGTTACAGCATATTGGAGGGAAGGGTAGCCGTGATTTGTCAGTTTCTGAAGAGGACCAGCGTCACTGTCTGTTTTCTGACATATTATGCAAGCAATATAGTTGGTACTGAGCAGCTTTCTCTCCAGCTGCTTGGTTGAGAACTCAGGCTCCATCCTTTATTCTTCTCCAATTCACTCCTCTCCTGTTCTCTCCTCGTCACTCTTATCCTGTCCTGTTCAGTTCACTCCTCTCCCCTCTCCTCCTTTCCTTTCTCCTCCACGCTTCTCCTCTCTTGTTTAATCCTCTCCTCTTCTCTCTTCTCCCCTCTCCACTCCTACTCCATCCACTCCTCTCCACTCCTCTTGTTCAGTCCACTCCGGTACTCTTCACTCTCTAGTCTCCTCTCCAATCCACTTCGCTTCTCTCCACTCATCTCTCCTCTTCTCTCTTCTTCTCTCTGATTCAATCAACTCCTCTCCATACCTCTCCACTCCACTCTTCTTTCCTGGTCAATTCACTCGTCTTTTTAAAAATTCACAGACGAAACTAACTAAATAATAAATAATGATAACTAAATAAAAACCAGCTTTAAATCACGACAACTCTGAGGAAAATTTCCTAAGTGTCTAAGGACACTTTCGTCAATATCAATGACAAAAAAAATTTGTTGACGAAAATAATGATGAAAATTATAGTTTCAACGAAATTAACACTGTTCTGAGCATTTAAAAAAAAAGTAAGTCTGTACCCCATTCCTGTGAGGAGTTATGGCCGTTTAAAGAAACCACAGAAATGAGCTAAAACGGCTAAAGCTAGCTAAGTAAACTAGTAGACAATGAATGCTGCTGCTACAGGGATACGTTTGGGATGAGGAATCATCAGAAATATACTTGTTTGAAAACTGGCGTGGTCCTTTCAGTTAATTACCATTACAATATCCATATTACCATTCTTTTCCCAAAACACTGGAGCAGACCTACCGGTATTCACTAAAGTCACTGTCACTTACCACAGACAATGATGAGCAGCTTCGAAGTCCATTTGTAACCGTTGGTTACCATTGGTTGGTTGTTCCAAACAAACTCATTCAAATTACTAAGATCAAATGTGTTTTAAGAGTTATTTTTTTCAGTGGATGTTTTAGGACATGTGTTCTGTGTATCTGGAATGCATTTATTGACAGCCTACCCTACCCATTTGAGGAAAAAAATAATTTTTCACATTTTTCTGATAAAAAATAAAGGGTGCATGCACTAAAATGGCCACAATTTTTTATATTTTAAAAAAAATTCCGGCAGAGCAGACCCTCCAATTATTGGTTCTTAGGGTCAAATTTAACAGAAAAAAACACAAATAAAAAGTATGGCAGACCATGTCAGGTTCAACCCATTTTTGAGACTTTGGCTCCCCGACTATTCCCTATTTAAAGTTATTTAATAAGAAAGGATGGGTTCTCCTCATTCGAGGGCTTTTTTTTTCTCTCTCTCTCTCTTTTCTATTCCTTTGGCGTTGGCAATAGGCCATATTATAGGTGACTTATCAGCGTAGGCTATAGCTGCAACAGCACTGTGTGCACATCCTCGGAGAGACCGGTCACAACTCTCCGTTCTTGTTGAGACTGAGTTTATGCTTGTTAGAACAGTCGGGTTTTTGGAAGTTTGTTTTTTTCTTGTTCTAGTTGTGTGTTCTTGTTCTCCACAATGGTGGATGTTATATGTAATTCTTACAATTAAGCAGTCACATAAGGTGCTTTGTGAACACGGGTATGGGCCTGCATTTGGAAAATCCATGTTAACTCTGAAGGTCAAAATCATGGGATATTGTTATCCACATGGATAAACTGATTGTAGTGAGTTATAATGTCCATGGATTAAACCATCCTATCAAAAGGAAGAAAATATTCTATCAGTTAAAAAAAATGCAATGCTCAATTGCATTACAGGTTGCTTCCTGCTCAGCTACTGTTCGGACGCTCTTGCTTACTGCTCCGCGCTTTGCTCTATCGCTTTTATATTTTATCTTCTATACTTTTATAATTTGAGCTCCTTTTATCACCTAATTTTAACTTCAGCAAATCAGCACAGTGCTCAAACGACAAAGTTTGGATTACTACAAAAACGCAGAATTCTTCTACCCGACCAGCTTACATTCCGGGGAAAGGAAAACACAACTGCCTACAAGGATAAGAGAGAAAATGCCTCTTCTGGAATCTACTTGCTGCACTAACTGCCACAGACTTTTACAAAGGATTGCAGTTCTTGAAACAAAGTTATTTACGGGACCACCAAACCAGACGGAACACACAACAGAGCTTCGTCATGGACGCCCTCAGCATATAGCCGGTGAGTCCCATGAAACTAGTGCTCCTCGACAGGTAGAGAAACAAGCCGATCGACTTACAAACCGATGGCACAAACAGGGAGCGAGACCCAAAGGCACTCGAGACATCAGATTGTCACGAGCCTCACATATTACCGCAGTAGCATCCTCTACCCCAGATACAGCTCTGACAAAGATTGCAAACACTGGTCTCCCACCAACACCTATACATCTTGAGAACAGATTTGAAGTACTAATGAATGTAAATGAGGAATCCCCAAACGTGATGAATGTGATCAAACACAGACTGTATCAGCCAGTAGCTAACACTGATGCTAACTGGCGCTCAAGGTCGAGCAGACAGCGGCACTCAGCTCAGAGCGCAGCCGAGCCCAGGACTCTGATAGTGGGGGACTCCATAATCAGAAACATTAGCTGCAGGGATACAACTACGTGCTGCCTTCCACAAGCTACAACTTCTGATATAAACAGGGAACTTCAAAACATTCTGATGAAACATAAGACTGCAAATCGACTTGTAATGGCAATTTTCAGAAGTTAATATCAAACAGCATCAGAGGTGTAAGAAACTTTCAAGAGACAAAACTGTAATAAAGAGAAAAGGTTTATTTCAATGAGGATTCTTTTCACAAAAGCCGCAGCCACCCAGCTTTGAAATAGAATACCTATTAGACATAATAAAACATAGACATTTTATACAGTTTCTTGGCAAAAGAACTCCTCCTTCCAGGTTTCTTGTAAATTTCCAGAAAGATACCCCCTATCTTCTGCTGGTTCGGACTGGTTTCTACCCCCCTGGTACAGGTCACACTGTTCTATGTCCCTGAGACACCCAAAGGCCTTCATCTACGACCTAAATTGGCCCTCGCTTCCCTGTCCTCCTTCAGCTGCTAGAAAACCTCACAGAAACATATGATTAAACAGTTTGGAAACGAATGATTATAAGAAATGTTGAATTTTCCAAAACAATTCCTCCTTTTTATCATTCTCTGATAAACGTATTAAAGGAAAATTCATCCTTGTCTTCTAATTTCTTGATCAAACATCATTACATCATTACATCATTTCATTTCAAGATCAGAATTGATTCACAGTTATACTCTTCATGTCTGAATTTCATATCACTGATCATACCCTTAAACTTAGTAGGCAAAAAGATTAAAATTAAAACTATTAGGCAAAACATTAGAATTAAAACTATTAGGCAAAAACATTAGAATTAAAACTAGTTTGAAAAAAGATTAAAATGAAATAAGCTCAGGCTATTTTTCCAAGGATAGGCCCTTAATTTTACAGCAAGCAGATAAAGGTTTATTCTGGAACCGGGCTAGACGAACGAGCTCTGTCATTGCATCCCCAACACTATAGGTCGGACCCTCAGTCATTTCAGTATAAACAAGAAAAAGTTGGATTAATATTTAGTAGGAAAACAAAACATGCTATAAAAACACAGATAAAGTAGATACAAAAACTCCTCATATTCAAACCCTGTCCTTGTATGCCATCTCGTAACACAGATGGCTACTGCTTTTAACCCTCTGACATATCATCATTCTTACAATGGAAAAAGAAATAAAAATAATGAAAACAATAATAATAATAGAAACAGTGAATAGAACAGTCAATCATTGACATCAAAACCTAAACAATCAAAGTTTAGAAAATCCCTTTCCTGGTCCCAGGAAGGCAAAAGAAAACACATTTAACTCATGTCTGCATACATGTCATCGCTGTCATAATCATCACATTGCTCTCCATCAGTTATTGGGTACAGAGTCAGTTTTACTGCTTGGACTGACGTCACCTTGCTAACCGTCCCTGCCCTGATCAATCTCTGCACTAAGCTGGAAAGGCACTTCATAATGCATGGTAAACAAAACAGAATTAATAATCCCATACCCACAATTGGCAAGACAGTTTGAATTATTCTATAAAACCACCCTGACCATGCAGACATCAGCCACCCCACCCACTCACTACCAGTAGCTTTAGGCGGCTCTTTTACAGCTTTTCTCAGGTGCTCGATGATATTGGTTATGTTGTCACTGTAATCAGGAATGTTAAAACAACATGATACCCCCAACATTTTACAAACTCCACATTTCTTTGAAGTCAAAGCTTCAGAGCACAGCTGCTTACAGCGTTTGCTCTCCTCTTTTCACTGTTTGTTTCAGGACTCTTCACAAAGTATAAAAATTTGTACTATATGCCATCAATTTCATTAAAACTGTGTTGAAACAGTATTCCTCTATCAAGTGGTTAGTCTGCAGATTCAACTTAATGTTATCAATATTTTGTCAGTCCCACTTATCTCTGCTGTTTCACAAAAAAACAAAATATCATATTACTCATCTCTCAATCCCTAAATCGCACAGGCTCAGTTAACAGCTTTTAGCTGATATTGAATGAGAGAGACTCTGAGGCATTTAGGACTGGCACACTGTACTCTCATAAACTTCTAAAATCAAACTTTATCTACCACTTAAACTTTTAACTCTAGCCCAGCAGTAAGGCATCTTTGCCAGAATTTACATCTATTTTCAAATAAACATAATTTTTATATTTGTCTTTTGCCCACATCAGGGAAGTTAGACATTACATTACCACTAAAATACAATTCTTCCCCATTCTGCCTTTGTTCATTCCTCATCTTTATGCCACTTAACTTGACATAAATAGTTCCATAAATTCTATCAGAAATTTTATTTTCATAACATACATTTCACTATATTTCTTCTCATCTTTCCCTACATGCTAGTTCCTTCTGCATCCTCCAATCTTCTTACGACTTCCATCTATTAACTTTCCTTTAAACTTTCTTTCCTACCTCACTTACTTGTACGTTCTTTTCACTTTCTTTAACACTGCGTTCACATTCTTAGTTCTTTCTCAGACTACTTTCAAACACACATTAATACACGTCACTTTCTCATTATCACTTTCCTTTACACCTTCTGAGTGTCCATTTACAGTTACGGGCTAAATGGCCCTGCTGACCACTTCTCATTTCCCTATAGTTTGAAACATTGAGCTTTCAAACGGCTCCAACTTACTGCACACCCTTGAAGCAGTGTGTCCTAATCAGGAATGTAAACACAGCCACTGATAAGCAGTTCTCTGTATTCTTTTACAGTCCACCAGTGTGGATTCAATCACAACAGCCAAATCATAATCTTCATCATTATTATTGGCAGCACATTAATTTCCATAAGTTGTAAAGAAAATCATTCAACATATTCTAATGGTTTTCACTAAACATTTTCTTTGTTAACTTCAACCACCTTGTTTGGCAGATACACAGAAGTTCCCACATTCATTAAAGCTGGATAACAGCACCCTGACCAGTCCTTTTTTGCAAACGGTGATATGATATTACCACAAACCCAAACTGCCGCCGGTGAACTTTGATACGGTTTATCGAATGGACACTTAAAGTTGATTTCTTCGTGGTTGGTTTTAATTCTGCAGTCTGACCACCCAGTTTTCAATTGTCTCGGTCTGACCTTTGCTTGTCCCCTCGTCTCTCATCCAGGCCAGCTCCTCTCCAGAGGCCCGTTCGATCTCGGGTGGCCCTGGCAGCACGAGAGGTTTCGCCGTTGTTGTTGTTGTTGTTTGTCGTTGGGGTTCCTCCTCCTGTTGCTCTCCTGATATGGGTGGAACTCTCCTGCAGTGATTGGCATTCACCCACGTGGCTCGCTCGCCGACCTTCACCGCCGTATGCGTGATCAGCAAGACTTGGAACGGTCCTAGCCACCGTTTTGCCCTCCAGTTCTTTCTCCTGAGGTCTCGAATCATCACGTAATCACCCGGTCTGATTTTGTGCAGGAACGTCTCTGCTACCTTGCTCTTAGAGAGAGCTTCTTTCACCTGCACAGAACTGTTAGATCACAAACACGACATCTCTTTGCAGTAATTCAACATTTCATTCTCACACACATCTGTCGATGGAAGCCTCCTTCTTTCCCCTGTTATACCCATGAATGGTGGTCTACCAAAGAGAATTTCAAATGGGCTCAAATTTGTTTTGACTCTCTTTCTCATTCTCATGTACATTAACACAATGGGGAGTGCTTTCACCCACGAGAGCCCTGTTTCTTCACAGCATTTTGTCAATTTGTTCTTTACCGTCTGGTTTTCACGCTCAACAGCGCCCCCGCTGGCAGCGTGTTAGGCACAGTGTGTTCCATCGTGACCACATATCCACGACTACCAAACAATATTTCTGTTTTCCACACGGGGTTAGTTCAATGAAATCAATCATTAAATATTCAAATGGCCCCTCTGGGGCTGGCTGACTTGCCAGTGGTGTTTTAATGCCCCGTGCAATGTTATATGCGGTGCAAATCACACATCTTTTACAAAAATTTTCAGTATATATTGTGAAACCTTTGGTAAACCACAATTCCCTCATTTGCATAATCATCCCCTCTTTTAATGCATGGTCCCACCCATGCATTAATTTAGCGTAATGCAAGAAAAAAACAAAAAAATGACTAGGCAGACATGGCTGTCCACCAACAGATCTCCATACATCATCAACAAGGCTGCAGCCTGCCGTCTTCCATTTGTTTTTCTCAGCTCCTGTGGAAAAAGACTGCATGCTCTGTAAACAAGGAGAAATGTCATTGTTAAGGTTATTGTCAACTTGTACGCAGGTGGCGCCACTGGTATCAGCTTCAGTCTGGTTTGTTGCCGCTGCCTTCGCAGCCATATCAGCTCTGGCGTTGCCTGTTGATATGAAACTTTTATCATTAATATGCGCTGCGCATTTACAAATTGCAATCTCGTCTGGCAGCATAATGGCCTCCAAAAGGTCAGATACTAACCTAGCGTTCAGTATTGGTCGTCCGTCTGACTTAAAAAAATTTCTGTGCTTCCACAGAGCACCAAAGTCATGCGTGACCCCAAAAGCATAACGCGAGTCTGTGTAAATCGTTACACACTTGTCAGTCATCAGTTTACATGCTTCAGTCAAAGCGACTAATTCAGCTGCCTGTGCAGAGTAATGACATGGTAATTTGCCAGATCTTACAGTATCAAATTCAGTCGTCACCGCATAACCTACGTTATTCTGTCCTGTTTGTGGATTCTTCGACGCAGATCCATCCACAAAAAGGACATTGTCACAATTATCAAGCGGAACGTCCAACAAATCTGGACGCGGTGTGCACACCTTTTAACAGTGACATTTGGCATGTCAAATAAAATTTTATGATACCTCAATCGAGCTGTAGACAAATGTGACGTTCTCTGCTCCTGCAAAATCAAAGACACCAAATGTGAGACCCCTAAAGTCAGATCATCATAGCCTACAAACTCTCTTGAGGCCATTTAGGGCCAGTTCAGCTACCACCACCGCCCGGAGACAGTGTGGCAATCCCGCTGCCACGGGGTCGAGTTTTGTTGAAAATAGGCTAGGGTCTCATCGGTCACCATGCGTCTACAGGAGAACAGAAGTCATAAGGTCATGCTTTTCATCAACCATCTGCACAATGGATGGTCTACAACCAGAAGGTCTAACAATCGAGATATCTCATTGTGCTTTCATGTTATCAAATGCTGCCTCAGCTTCACTTGTCCAAACAAGTCTGTCACATGACTTCAACCCTTTCCCTGTTGTCAGGGCTCGTAAAGGCTGTTCTAAAATGGCATAATTTGGAATTAATGTACGACAGTAAGCACACATCCCCAAAAATGACAGCAACTGTTTTTTGTTACAGGCTTTGGGGCTTCTTTTATGCCCTGCACCCTTTTCTGTGACAGTGCTTTGCTGTTTGGTTTGATAACATGCCCCAGGAAGGTCACTTCCTGTTTCACAAACTGCAGCTTTGAAAGGCTGACCTTGTGTCCCTCCCTTTCAAGATGCTTCAGGAGAGTCACAGTGTCAGCCCTGCAAATAGACTCATTCACTGAACAGATCAAAAGGTCATCAACATAAGATATCAGTTCGGTTAATTTCGGTTCTAACTTGTGAACCATCACAAGGCCTAATTACACCCTTTTTCAATAGAGCGTCAAACACTGGTTTTATACCCTCTATTGCTTCACGTTTCAGTGAATACTGTGCCTTACATGGTCTGAAATCTGATTTTGGTGTGATTACAACTGGCTCACAACCTTTTATCAGCCCCACATCATATTTGTTTTTTGCCCACAAGTTTGGTGATATTTGTGCCAAAGAAATATCAATTTCTGAGGCAGAAATATCCCCCTCTCCCTGTCCTGTCCCATTTTTCCCAATAGCAGTCACATTTCTCTGAACCCCCACCTCAAAGTCACATTTTGATTTAAATGCCCCCATACTCTGACTCTCTGCTGTGTGTGTGTCAACTCTCACCCAGTCTGTGGCTGATAAACATTCTTTTACAAAAAGGCCCACATCTCTCCACTGCTGGCTTATGGCCTTGGAGACAGATAAGTGGCAGGCGGTGTTCTCTGACATAAGATAACAAGCTTTCTGACTTTCTGTCAACACTGCAGCCAATGCGCACACACTCTCTGTCCAGAAAATCTGGTCAAACTTCACACTTTCATTCTCCACAGAATTAAACCACATCTTTTCAAAATCTGAATCTCGCTCTGTTACGACATGTGATGTACAATGCATTTTATCATTTGTCATAAACTCTGTGTCGACTGGGTTTGTTCGAGCCTTTGCCAATTCCAAAATTTTCTCTGCCCAATCAACATCTGTTACCTGCCATTCATAAGCCCACTTCGGCTCGAATTTGGAACAAGTAATTTGTGATGTCTCCTCAATGCTAATTCCCTAGGAATCAGCACAGAGGGACAAATTTAATTTACACATTAAATCACGAGCCATCAGAGGTGCGGGACAACCGGGAGACCACACAAATTCATGTTTGAAAAAGCGTCCCCCCTCTGTTTCGCACTCTAACGGCTCTGTTAACCGGTCAGAAATCAAATGGCCAGAGGCCGAAGTGCTCTCAAACACTTTCCCGGTTAAAATTGGAACACATGGTAAATCACATGGTCGTAATGTGGACAGGCTTGCACCAAAATCAACTAAAAAGTCAATAACTACCCCTTTAACTCGTAAAGGATAAATAGGCATTTCAGAAAACCCTGTGCTTTTGTATAGTTTCACACGCTCATCACACACAGCACTGCTCAAAGTATCAGTCACAGCTTTGCTCAAAGTATCATCAGACACACAAAAAGATTTGCAAGCAGTTTTTTCATTGCAGATAGCAGAAAGAAAATCAGTGTATGTGTTTGTGTGTGCGTCGTGTGTGTGTGTGTTAGTAAAGATATTTTCACTTCCCTTTGCTGCAGCCAAAGATTGGCTCCCCAAAGCCGGACTCTTTCCGTCCCGCTCTCCAGCCCCCTCGGTTCAATCCGACTTCATGGTGGGACACGCGCTGCTCCAGTGTCCGTCCTTCTTGCACACTCTACATTTTGTACAGTCTCGGAGCGAGTGGGCATTTGTGGCACAAACATAACAGCTCCATTTTCCTCCAGCAGCTCTTCCTTTCTGTCCTTTTCGACCAGCAGGGTTTGAGCAGGAAGATGCAGGTTTGTTGGGTTGTTTAGGTTGTCGTTGTTGCATAACCACCATTGTGAGGGTTTTTTCTTCTCCTTTCTGTCCTCTTCAGCGTGAGTAGCGTGCCGCAGCGTTGCACTCAAACGCCCGTAATTGTGCATGAAACTGCGCTGTTAGTCTGTGTGCCACTCGCTCTGCGGCCTCTGCCCCCCCTCGCGCTGCTCTTGCATCTGCCTCTGCCTGCGCTGCTCTTTGGGCTGCCTCTGCCAGTTCAATTTGTGCTCGTGCTTCTGCAAGTCGTGCTTCTTGGGCTGTTCTCGGGGCTGGTGGAAAGCGGTCCAGATCGAGGTCCAGCCTGAGGGCCGGTATCTCTGCTACGGGATAGTGAGCTGTATTGTAGGCAGGCGGCGGAGCCGTTGCCACCTCAGTCACATGTGGAAAAGCACATACATTCGGTTCATTAGTAGCATTCTGTTCCGGTGGAACTGTTTTCACACATACCACATTCTCAACATTACATGCCAATTCTTTTTGTATTTGCTCTCGTTCTCGCCTGTCAGCTTCTTCCACCCAACACATTATTGTCTGTTCACATTCTTTGCACTCATGTTTAACACACACACAGCAGCTACTCTGTTTTCCCTCGTTCTTTTCTACTGACTCTTTTACTATATTTAGTCTTATTTTACTCAAGGTCCCCGCTTCGGGAAAATCGTGAAATTTGATCAGTTTCTGTATGTCAACCATACATTTACCACCATAATTATTTCTCATTTGACAGAAAATTGGTGTATAAAAATGATCTAATTTACTGTTAGATGACCCCATTTTGGCTGAATCTCCCTTCTGGATTTTACTCTTTCGACACGTGTCTTAGTATCTGTCAAACGTCTTCGACAGACCCGATTTTATTTCACCCAAAACCGGTCGGGTTTCAGCAAATATGCCGTGCTTTTTCTAATTATGTTTTACTCAAAATCTACTATTCACCTAATTAATCCGGCGTGGCTCTTCCGTCCACCTTTGCAAGATTTCTTCGGGTTACAGAGACTTTGAGCAAAACTAATTAACCAGCACCTGTGATTACCCTGAATCACCAGTGGTACTTCCGTCCACTAACGAGCTGAGTGTGGCAGAAACCGATCCGAAGCTACTTAAATTTCTTCCCCAAAAATTGTGATTACTCAATCACCTCTCGCTCGTACCCAAAGCAAACTCAGCCAACATGGTTCATGTTCACTCACAATTATCAAATCACACTCAACATCAATAAAACAATTCTGCCGTTTCTTACCCAGAGATGCTTTCTCTTTTCTTTAATTGCCGCGGATTCTTTCTTGATCCTGGTGGGAGTTCTTCCACTGGTCCTGACGCGGGTGTTGGCTCTCTCTCTCGTAACCTGTTGAGTTTCTATCTCAAACCGTCGAGGTATGAGACGGCCGCCTGGTGCTGCCGTGATTGCGCAATTTCCGTCATACCCGCTCTCAGGACCAGGAGAAGAAGATCCGCACAGGACCCCACGTTCTGACACCAAGTTGTAATGGCAATTTTCAGAAGTTAATATCAAACAGCATCAGAGGTGTAAGAAACTTTCAAGAGACAAAACTGTAATAAAGAGAAAAGGTTTATTTCAATGAGGATTCTTTTCACAAAAGCCGCAGCCACCCAGCTTTGAAATAGAATACCTATTAGACATAATAAAACATAGACATTTTATACAGTTTCTTGGCAAAAGAACTCCTCCTTCCAGGTTTCTTGTAAATTTCCAGAAAGATACCCCCTATCTTCTGCTGGTTCGGACTGGTTTCTACCCCCCTGGTACAGGTCACACTGTTCTATGTCCCTGAGACACCCAAAGGCCTTCATCTACGACCTAAATTGGCCCTCGCTTCCCTGTCCTCCTTCAGCTGCTAGAAAACCTCACAGAAACATATGATTAAACAGTTTGGAAACGAATGATTATAAGAAATGCTGAATTTTCCAAAACAGACTCATCATTCATGTGGGGAAGAATGACATTCATAAAGAGCAGTCAGAACTCCTTAAGAAGGATTTCAATGAACTTTTTGAAACACTTAAAAAACTGAAAGTTCAGACATTCATCAGTGGACCACTCCCAGCAAGAGGGACAAACAGGTTTTCACGGTTGCTTGGGATTAATACATGGCTGCAAAAAACCTGCAATATAAAAGGAGTGAACTTTATTGACAACTTCAATCTCTTCTGGAGTCAGAGACAACTATTTCATCGGGATGGCCATCACCCAAACAAACTTGGTTCAAGAGTGTTAAAGGACAATATCTACTTCTCCCTCAATCATCCTTCTGCAGTGTGTGCCAATCCACTCAATCAGAATGGCACACACACACCTGGACACAGTATGAATGACCACAGGACTTCACTTCAGAATGGACATGATGTTGACATATCACACAAGGACAATGATAACACCACTGAGCCACAACAACCTCTGCTCACGGACACAATCTCAGCTGAGCCCTGCCCACAGAGCTCACCACAGACAGACACATCAGAACTGCTCCAAGATTCAGCACCCAAGGACGACTTCCTGGAAAACAGCCAGGGAAGCCAGGACAGCATATCACAGCCTCCTATAACACCAGAGCAACAGCCCCTTTCACCAGACACGTTCTCCCTCTCGCCAGCAACTCCACTCCTGTGCTTCTCACAGAAAATGGAAGAACTGGTGCATGCTGGAACCAGACTATCCCACTCTTTTGCTGCAAGCCCCCAGATATCAACCAAAAAACGTCGGGCACCGCTACCACCAAAGCCTGCGGGCCGAGCTCGCCCTCCCCCTCCTTCTGTGAGAGCTCTTCGGCCTCTGCCACAACGCCAGGGCCCACACCCTCCTCCATCTGCCCGAGGTGAACCAAAAACAACTGATACCAGCTCTCAGTGATGTGTGTTGGGTCCCCGTTTTGATAACAGTAACTTTCTCATATGTTTACAGAACAAGCGGGAACCCAGTGTGCCTGTATCTTTCTCTATTGCTGTTTTATTACAAGATAGAAAGTCTAAGGCCTTCAATAGCCGTACAGCAAACTCAACTAATCTGGTGCCTGTTGCACGTCTAACTAAGATTGATGTAGGGAAAAAAAGTAAGACTGTTAAGTTAGCAATTTTAAACATCCGCTCACTTAAAAATAAATCACTTCTAGTCAATGACTTAATAACCACAAACAACCTGGATTTTATGCTTCTAAATGAAACCTGGCTAGAAGACAGCTGCAGTGCAACAATCCTCAATGAAACATCCCCTCCTAACTTTACTTTTATGAGTGTCTGCAGAGCTGTTAAGAGAGGTGGGGGTCTAGCTGCTCTTTTTAAAGATATCTATCAATGTAAGCAAATATCATTTGGGAACTACACGTCTTTCGAATATCTGGGTATTGTATTAAAAGGTGCTCCACGCATTTTACTTATCATTATTTACAGGCCTCCAAAATACTCTCCAGCCTTTGCTGAGGAATTTACAGAACTGTTATCAACAATTACCTCAGAGTTTGACTTTTTTGCCATTGCTGGAGATTTTAACATTCACATAGATAATGCAGAAAACAATATGGCAAAAGAAATCAAAACTGTTTTAAAAACTTTTGATCTGACTCAGCATGTACATGGACCCACACATCGTGGACACACTCTAGATTTACTTATCAGTAAGGGTCTAAACATCTCATCGATTGTTATTAAGGATGTAGCACTGTCTGATCATTTCTGTATTTTCTTTGATATATTGATCTCTCCTGCCACTGAAGCTAGATCTGTGTCTGTCAAGAAGAGATGCTTAAATGAGAACACTAGTGTACTATTTATGAAGGCTATATCCTTAACACCAAGCATATCTGCTGACTCTGTTGATTTTCTCCTTGATTCTTTTAACTCAAAAGTTAAAAGTGCAATTGATGATATTGCTCCTGTGAAAGTCAGGAAGAAGAGTGGCAGACAAAAAGCACATTGGAGAAACTCAACAGCAGTGCAAAATATGAAAAGACAATGCAGAAAAGCAGAGCGCATGTGGCGGAAGACAAAGCTTGTAGTCCATTATAACATCTACAAAGACAGCCTTCATGCTTTCAATATGGAACTAGGCAAAGCTAGACAGACTTTCTTCTCAAATATTATAAACTGCAA
Organism: Leuciscus idus; assembly: GCA_021554675.1. Classification (NCBI taxonomy): domain Eukaryota; kingdom Metazoa; phylum Chordata; class Actinopteri; order Cypriniformes; family Leuciscidae; genus Leuciscus; species Leuciscus idus. The sequence goes on along the minus strand of CM038628.1, from coordinate 31,751,409 downwards.
TTTAAACAACACACGCACTCTTTTTGCTACTGTAGAGAGACTGACAAACCCCCCAAGCCAGATTCCCAATGAAATGCTCTCAAACAGCAAGTGCAGTGAGTTTGCTTCTTTCTTCTCTGACAAAATCAATAATATCAGAAAGGTGATCAGCACATCATTGAGTTGCGCTGGGGTCAGACAGATCAGACCACCTGAAAAAGTAGTAACTTTGTCTGATTTAAAAAAAATTGATAGCAAAATTTTGGTAGAAACCGTACAGCACCTTAAAACATCAACATGCGCTCTTGACACACTTCCCACATCTTTTTTCAAAAGTGTGTTAAACAGTTTAGAAGCAGATCTTCTAGAAGTGGTAAATGCCTCACTTCTCTCTGGGAGTTTTCCAAACTCCCTGAAAACTGCAGTTGTCAAGCCCCTCCTGAAAAAGAGCAATCTGAATAAGACCATATTAAGCAACTATAGACCGATCTCAAATCTTCCTTTCATAGGCAAGATCATTGAAAAAGTTATCTTCAATCAGCTGAACAAATTCTTAAGCTCGAATGGATACTTTGACAATTTTCAATCTGGTTTCCGACCGCATCACAGCACAGAGACAGCGCTCATAAAGATAATAAACGATATTCGCTTAAATACTGATTCAGGCAAATTATCAGTGCTGGTACTACTCGACCTCAGTGCTGCATTTGACACTGTCGATCATAACATACTTCTTGACAGGCTGGAAAACTGGGTGGGGCTTTCTGGGATAGTCCTAAAATGGTTCAGGTCATATTTAGATGGGAGAGGTTATTATGTGAGTATAGGAGACCATAAGTCTGAGTGGACATCAATGACATGCGGAGTCCCTCAAGGCTCAATTCTTGCGCCACTCCTGTTCAACCTGTATATGCTCCCAATGAGCCAAATAATGAGAATGAACCAAATCGCTTACCACAGCTATGCAGACGATACACAGCTGTACTTAGCCCTATCGCCTAACGATTACAGCCCCATTGACTCCCTGTGCCAATGCATTGATGAAGTCAACAGTTGGATGTGCCAAAACTTTCTTCAGTTAAACAAAGATAAAACTGAAGTCATTGCATTTGGAAACAAAGATGAAGTTTTCAAGGTGAACGCATACCTTCACTCTAGGGGTCAAACAACTAAACATCAAGTCAGGAATCTTGGTGTGACACTAGAGTCAGACCTTAGTTTCAGTAGTCATGTCAAAGCAATAACTAAATCAGCATACTATCATCTAAAAAATATTGCAAGAATTAGATGCTTTGTTTCCAGACAAGACTTAGAGAAACTTGTGCATGCTTTCATCACCAGCAGGGTGGATTATTGTAATGGACTCCTCACTGGCCTTCCCAAAAAGACCATAAGACAGTTGCAGCTCATACAGAACGCTGCCGCTAGGATTCTGAGCAGAACCAGAAAATATGAACATATCACACCAGTCCTCAGGTCTTTACACTGGCTCCCAGTTAGATTTAGGATTGATTTCAAAGTATTATTACTGGTATATAAATCATTCAATGGCCTAGGACCTCAATACATTGCAGATATGCTCACTGAATATAAACCCAACAGATCACTCAGATCATTAGGATCATATCAGCTAGAAATACCAAGGGTTCACTCTAAGCATGGTGAATCTGCTTTTAGCTATTATGCCAGCCGCAGCTGGAACCAGCTTCCAGAAGAGATCAGATGTGCTCCTACAGTGGTCACATTCAAATCCAGACTCAAAACACTTCTGTTTAGCTATGCATTTACTGAATGAGCACTGTGCCGCTGTTCGTCCGACTGTACTGTACTGTATTTCATTTTATTTTCTAAACTGTTTTAATTATTCTTATTTCTTTTTATTATTTTAATTTCTTCTATGTAAAGCACTTTGAATTGCCATTGTGTATGAAATGTGCTATATAAATAAACTTGCCTTGCCTTGCCTTGCCTACTACAAGAAACCCATTTATCAGAGAGTGAGCATATAAAATTAAGAAGGGAATGGGTTAATTTAGTATATAGTGCCTCAAGTGGGAAAAAGAGAGGGGTGGCTATTTTAATTAACAGAAATTTGGCCTTTAGTGCAGAAGAGGTGATACAGGATAAATCAGGTCGGTACGTCATGGTGGTTGGGACTGTTGGAGGAACTGAGGTATCCATATTGAATGTATATGCCCCAAACAAGTATGACCCAATGTTCTTTAGAGAGAGATCGCTAACATCATTGCAGCAATTCAAAAGGGGCATTGATAGTAGGAGGGGACTTCAATGCAGTGCAGGATGGGAAACTGGATAGGATGCCTACTGAGAAGGGTTCTCAATGCTCCAAAACGAAAACCTTAAATAACTTTATGTCCGAACTAGGTCTTACAGACCCATGGAGAACTAAAAACCCAAAAGGGAAAGATTTCAGTTTCAAATTTGCACAATAGCTATTCAAGGATTGATTTATTCTGTCTCCCTCAACAATACATGTATAAAGTAACAGACTGTTTCTTCGAACCTATAACCCTGAGTGATCATGCACCTATTGTGCTGAAAGTAGATCTAGGCATGCGCTCTTTTTCAGATATTGGAGGCTAAACGTATCACTGCTGAATAAGTCAGAAGATTTAAGATTTAAGTAAAACCCTAAAATAATATTTTGAGATCAGTGATAATGGCGACGTTGATCTTTCAATTCTGTGGGAGGGAGCAAAAGTAGTTATAAGAGGAAAAATCATACAGATATCATCAAAAATAAAGAGACAGCGACTCAAGGAACAATTAAACCTGGAAAATAAAATAAAGCTTTTAGAGACACAACACAAATATACAAGAACGAGTAACATTGCTACAGAACTTTGGGAGACAAGAAAAGCTTTGGACAAACTCCTGTCATATAAAGCGGAAGGGGCTTTAAGATTTTCCAAACCGAGATATTATGAGATGGGGAATAAAGCTAGTCGCCTTCTAGCATTTCAACTTTGTAAAGCTCAAGCTAATCGTACTGTCTCTAAGGTATGTCACCCTACTTTGAGTAGAACAGTATCTCAACCCAAAGTTGCCTTTGCATCATTCTACCAAAACATATACAAAGAACCCAGATTACAAACATCAAGAAAGGATACTGATACCTTCCTGACTGCTTTCAATCTCCCCACATTATCAGAGGAAGCATCAAAACAAATGATAACACCAATTACAGAAACAGAAATAAGAGATGCTATAAAAAGATTAAAAAGCAACAAATCTCCAGGAGTCGATGGGCTTCCTGGAGAATTTTACAAATGCTTCATATATGACCTAGTGCCCATACTAACCAAGGTGTTTAGATACTCCCTCTCTAAGAACAGCCCTCCGGAGACATGGTCACAGGCCATTTATCTGTGATTCATAAAGAAGGGAATGACCCAACGCTCTCTGAGGGATACAGACCTATCAGCTTGATATGCAACAATCAGAAAATACTGACTAGTATTCTAGCACAGAGAGTTCAAAGACATATTACTATTCTGATTAAGCCAGATCAAACAGGATTTATTCCTAACAGACAGGGTGCTAACAATATAAGAAGAACCCTAAACATCATTACTTGTGCTAAAAGAGACAAGCAAACATCAATGTTAATAAGCTTTGATGCACAGAAAGCATTTGACACTGTAAATTGGGACTTTCTGTACAAAATGCTATCTGTAATGGGATTCCATCCAAAATGTGTAAATTGGGTCAGAGTTATTTACAAAAATACAAAATCTCGTGTCAGAGTAAACGGATGCTGTTCTGAGTTCTTTGACCTACAGAGGGGGGTGAGGCAAGGGGACTGTCTTAGCCCCCTGCTCTTTGCTATAAATATTGAACCCCTGGCAGCATCTATAAGAGAGAATGAGGAAATAAAAGGCATAAAAGACATGGGAAATAAGGAGCACGAGGTATCTCTTTATGCAGACGATATCCTGACCTATATAAGGGATCCAGTCCTTTCTGTCCCTGCACTGCTAAACACCTTAAAGAAATATGGAGAACTCTCTGGTTATCAAATCAATCAATCAAAGTCAGAGGCAATGATGTTAGTTGGCCAATCCAATTATTAGAAAGGCTTGATTTCCACTGGTCTCAGGGATTCAGAATTGATGGGCCACATAAAAGCAGACCTTACAAGATGGGAAATTTTGCCACTCTCCCTGATAGGAAGAATAGAAACTATAAGAATGAACATTTTACCAAGGTTGCTCTTTCTCTTCCAATCCCTACCTATCTATGTTCCTACCTCCACCTTTACTATATTGGATTAATGGCTATCCAAGTTTATTTGGCAAGGCAAGCGACCCAGACTTAAATTTAAAAGACTACTCTGCCCAAAGGAAAATGGAGGCCTGGACTTGACTAGCCTGAAAACATATTATTGGGCACTCCAAGTCAGATCAATGGTTGCTTGGATGTCCCAAGACACTGACACTATATGGGTTGGAATGGAGCAGAGTGAATGCCCAAATTTGCCATTAGATTCAGTCCCATTCCTAAACCAAGACATATGGGGGGAAAAGAAGATTGCTAATGTATGGACTAAAAACACCCTAAAAATATGGTCAATTGTGAGGAAAAAATGACAACTACCCAAGACTATTTCCAGAGCTATAATGATAGCAAACAACTGTGAGTTCTCCCCAGCTAGGCTGGACAAAGGATTCCTGAAGTGGAAAGAAAGGGGTCTAGTTGTATTGGACCAGCTGTTTGACGGAGCAGTCCTGAAATCATTTGATCAGCTCAAAGAGAAATATGATTTACCAAACCAAGACTTCTTTAGGTACTTACAAATTAGACATTACTTTCAAAACCATCAAGAATGGGAAAAGCTCTGCTCCCTACCAACAAAAATAGAGCACTTTTTTATATCAGTAACAAAAGGAATAGTAAAGACAAAGTTCATATCACATTTACAAGATATTGCAGGAAGAATTTAAAGAAAATAATTTAGATATTAAAGAAAAATGGGAACTAGAAATGAACAATAATTACAGATAAGCAGTGGGAGAATTAATGCAGTCAAGGACACAGGGCAACCAGTAGTCCAAACTGGAAGGAATTTGGATGGAAAAATTAAAATGAGATATTTTAGAACTCCATTCATAACATCAAAAGGAGCAACACCTCAGCCTGCTGTTGGTGGGGGACCACACGCATATATTTTGGGACTGCCCTAAGATATTAGAATACTGGAAAAATGTACAAAAAGAAATAAAAAAATGTCTCTGTATAGATCTACCTCTTGAACCATCATACTTTGTGCTAGGGGTACTGCCAGCTGATCTTGAAGAGAACAGCCAAACATGTTTGCTGAGAGTCCTTCTTTTAATTGCGAATAAGGTAATTACGGCCTCCTGGCTGAAGCCACACCCATTCACCCTAAAGAATCCAAAAAGTTTATAACATGGAGCATACAACAGCATTATTACAACTGAAAGCAGATGTATTCCTAAATAAATGGTCATCCATTGCCCTACATTTTCATTTGATATGCAGAATTGTATTTATTTATTTATTTTTTCCATAGGGATTTGTGCATGCACATTTGTGCACACTTTTATGTTGTGTATTCTCATTTTCTTTTCTTTTCTGAATACCATATATTTTCCTTACTTTTATTACTATTTTATTTATTTATTTATCTTAATGCATTGGTCATTTGCAATGTGAAAATTACTGTATTGCCTACCAAATGTAGGAGGTATGTGGTATTGCGGAAATAAGGATCTTACCTCACATGTATTATGGTTAGGATGAAAGATATCTATGGACTGATATTCTGTTTGTAGACTTACCCATGACACCTTACTGTACCATCAAAAAGTTCATTTGTGACACTGTATGACTGCACTTCATAAAATGAAATAAAAAGACAAGTTCAATTCAATCTACTTTATTGATCCCACAAAGGGCAATTAGTTAAGAGCAGCATGTATACAACAGTACATAACACAAATCACACACATTATTTGCAACATACAACCGTCAATCAATATGTGCACTTTTTTCCTCTTTTTTTTCCCCCCTTCCTTTCCTCTTCCTTCCCCTTCTCTTTAAAAAAACCCTAAGCCCTACACAGAGTATAAAAGTTTGATCGCAGAAGGAATGAAAGATTTGGAATGGTGGTTCGTCTTACACACAGGAAGCGCATAACGACGCCCAGAAGGCAACAGAGAAAATTCACCTGCCAAAGCATGTCCCGGAGAGGCAAGGATACTCACTGCCTTCCGAACTATTTGTTGGTTACAGAAGACATTAAGGTCTCTGGGTAACACTTTATAATAACGTTCAGTTGTAAGTCATTTATAAGTGGTTAGTTAATGATGAACTAATCATTTAAAAAACATTCATAAATGATTAGCAAATGATATACTAACATTTTATGTATGTTTTGTAAATTCCGTTACAAGTCATTTACAAGTGATTAGTAAATGATTAACGAATTATTTATGAAACATGACTATGCGTTCATAAATGATTAATAAGTGATATGTTCATCATTTTATGTATGTTTTGTAGATTCAGTTATAAGTAATTGATTAGTAATTACAATTGATTAGTTAATGATTAACTAATCATTTACAAAACATGAATATGCGGATCATAAATGTTTAATAAATGATGTTAAATTTTTTGTATGTTTTGCTCACATCAGGAGCACAGTGGTTAGACTCCATGTGTTTCAGAGAAGACAGCTGTCTATACCCTCACCAGTCAGCACTTACACTGCAGTACACACTACACTACACTACACTACACTACACTACACTACACTACACTACACTACACTACACTACAGCTGTCTATACCCTCACCAGTCAGCACTTACACTGCAGTACACACTCAGCACTTACACTACACTACAGAAGACAGCTGTCTATACCCTCACCAGTCAGCACTTGCACTTACACTACACTACACTACACTACACTACACTACACTACACTACACTACACTACAGCTGTCTATACCCTCACCAGTCAGCACTTACACTGCAGTACACACTCAGCACTTACACTACACTACAGAAGACAGCTGTCTATACCCTCACCAGTCAGCACTTACACTGCAGTACACACTCAGCACTTACACTACACTACAGAAGACAGCTGTCTATACCCTCACCAGTCAGCACTTACACTGCAGTACACACTACACTACACTACACTACACTACAGCTGTTTATACCCTCACCAGTCAGCACTTACACTGCAGTACACACTACACTACACTACACTACACTACACTACACTACACTACACTACACTACACTACACTACACTACACTACACTTGTTTATACCCTCACCAGTCAGCACTTACACTGCAGTACACACTCAGCACTTACACTACACTACAGAAGACAGCTGTCTATACCCTCACCAGTCAGCACTTACACTGCAGTACACACTACACTACACCTGTTTATACCCTCACCAGTCAGCACTTACACTGCAGTACACACTCAGCACTTACACTACACTACAGAAGACAGCTGTCTATACCCTCACCAGTCAGCACTTACACTGCAGTACACACTCAGCACTTACACTACACTACAGAAGACAGCTGTCTATACCCTCACCAGTCAGCACTTGCACTTACACTACACTACACTACACTACACTACACTACACTACACTACACTACACTACAGCTGTCTATACCCTCACCAGTCAGCACTTACACTGCAGTACACACTCAGCACTTACACTACACTACAGAAGACAGCTGTCTATACCCTCACCAGTCAGCACTTACACTGCAGTACACACTCAGCACTTACACTACACTACAGAAGACAGCTGTCTATACCCTCACCAGTCAGCACTTACACTGCAGTACACACTACACTACACTACACTACACTACAGCTGTTTATACCCTCACCAGTCAGCACTTACACTGCAGTACACACTACACTACACTACACTACACTACACTACACTACACTACACTACACTACACTACACTACACTTGTTTATACCCTCACCAGTCAGCACTTACACTGCAGTACACACTCAGCACTTACACTACACTACAGAAGACAGCTGTCTATACCCTCACCAGTCAGCACTTACACTGCAGTACACACTACACTACACCTGTTTATACCCTCACCAGTCAGCACTTACACTGCAGTACACACTCAGCACTTACACTACACTACAGAAGACAGCTGTCTATACCCTCACCAGTCAGCACTTACACTGCAGTACACACTCAGCACTTACACTACACTACAGAAGACAGCTGTCTATACCCTCACCAGTCAGCACTTACACTACACTACAGAAGACAGCTGTCTATACCCTTACCAGTCAGCACTTACACTCCACTCCACTCCACTCCACTCCACTCCACTCCACTCCACTCCACTCCACTCCACTCCACTCCACTCCACTCCACTCCACTCCACTCCACTCCACTACACTACACTACACTACACTACACTACACTACACTCCACTACAGCTGTCTATACCCTCACCAGTCAGCACTTACACTACACTACAGAAGACAGCTGTCTATACCCTCACCAGTCAGCACTTACACTACACTACAGAAGACAGCTGTCTATACCCTCACCAGTCAGCACTTACACTACACTACACTACACTACACTACACTACACTACACTACACTACACTACACTACACTACACTACACTACACTACACTACACTCACCAGTCAGCACTTACAATGCAGTACACACTACACTACACTACACTACACTACACTACACTACACTACACTACACTACACTACACTACACTCACCAGTCAGCACTTACAATGCAGTACACACTACACTACACTACACTACACTACACTACACTACACTACACTACACTCACCAGTCAGCACTTACAATGCAGTACACACTACACTACACTACACTACACTACACTACACTACACTACACTACACTACACTACACTACACTACACTACACTACACTACAGCTGTCTATACCCTCACCAGTCAGCACTTACACTGCAGTACACACTCAGCACTTACACTACACTACAGAAGACAGCTGTCTATACCCTCACCAGTCAGCACTTACACTGCAGTACACACTCAGCACTTACACTACACTACAGAAGACAGCTGTCTATACCCTCACCAGTCAGCACTTACACTGCAGTACACACTACACTACACTACACTACACTACAGCTGTTTATACCCTCACCAGTCAGCACTTACACTGCAGTACACACTACACTACACTACACTACACTACACTACACTACACTACACTACACTACACCTGTTTATACCCTCACCAGTCAGCACTTACACTGCAGTACACACTCAGCACTTACACTACACTACAGAAGACAGCTGTCTATACCCTCACCAGTCAGCACTTACACTGCAGTACACACTACACTCCACTACACTACACTACACCTGTTTATACCCTCACCAGTCAGCACTTACACTGCAGTACACACTCAGCACTTACACTACACTACAGAAGACAGCTGTCTATACCCTCACCAGTCAGCACTTACACTGCAGTACACACTACACTCCACTACACTACACTACACCTGTTTATACCCTCACCAGTCAGCACTTACACTGCAGTACACACTCAGCACTTACACTACACTACAGAAGACAGCTGTCTATACCCTCACCAGTCAGCACTTACACTGCAGTACACACTCAGCACTTACACTACACTACAGAAGACAGCTGTCTATACCCTCACCAGTCAGCACTTACACTCCACTCCACTCCACTCCACTCCACTCCACTCCACTCCACTCCACTCCACTCCACTCCACTACACTACACTACACTACACTACACTACACTACACTACACTACACTACACTACACTACACTACACTACACTACACTACAGCTGTTTATACCCTCACCAGTCAGCACTTACACTACACTACAGAAGACAGCTGTCTATACCCTCACCAGTCAGCACTTACACTACACTACACTCACCAGTCAGCACTTACAATGCAGTACACACTACACTACACTACACTACACTACACTACACTACACTACACTACACTACACTACACTACACTACACTACACTACACTCACCAGTCAGCACTTACAATGCAGTACACACTACACTACACTACACTACACTACACTACACTACACTACACTACACTACACTACACTACAGCTGTCTATACCCTCACCAGTCAGCACTTACACTGCAGTACACACTCAGCACTTACACTACACTACAGAAGACAGCTGTCTATACCCTCACCAGTCAGCACTTACACTGCAGTACACACTCAGCACTTACACTACACTACAGAAGACAGCTGTCTATACCCTCACCAGTCAGCACTTACACTGCAGTACACACTACACTACACTACACTACAGCTGTTTATACCCTCACCAGTCAGCACTTACACTGCAGTACACACTACACTACACTACACTACACTACACTACACTACACTACACTACACTACACTACACTACACTACACTACACTACACCTGTTTATACCCTCACCAGTCAGCACTTACACTGCAGTACACACTCAGCACTTACACTACACTACAGAAGACAGCTGTCTATACCCTCACCAGTCAGCACTTACACTGCAGTACACACTACACTCCACTACACTACACTACACCTGTTTATACCCTCACCAGTCAGCACTTACACTGCAGTACACACTCAGCACTTACACTACACTACAGAAGACAGCTGTCTATACCCTCACCAGTCAGCACTTACACTGCAGTACACACTCAGCACTTACACTACACTACAGAAGACAGCTGTCTATACCCTCACCAGTCAGCACTTACACTACACTACAGAAGACAGCTGTCTATACCCTTACCAGTCAGCACTTCCACTCCACTCCACTCCACTCCACTCCACTCCACTCCACTCCACTCCACTCCACTCCACTCCACTCCACTACACTACACTACACTACACTACACTACACTACACTACACTACACTACACTACACTACACTACACTACACTACACTCCACTACAGCTGTCTATACCCTCACCAGTCAGCACTTACACTGCAGTACACACTCAGCACTTACACTACACTACAGAAGACAGCTGTCTATACCCTCACCAGTCAGCACTTACACTGCAGTACACACTCAGCACTTACACTACACTACAGAAGACAGCTGTCTATACCCTCACCAGTCAGCACTTACACTACACTACAGAAGACAGCTGTCTATACCCTTACCAGTCAGCACTTCCACTCCACTCCACTCCACTCCACTCCACTCCACTCCACTCCACTCCACTCCACTCCACTCCACTCCACTCCACTCCACTCCACTCCACTACACTACACTACACTACACTACACTACACTACACTACACTACACTACACTACACTACACTACACTACACTACACTACACTACACTACACTACAGCTGTCTATACCCTCACCAGTCAGCACTTACACTACACTACAGAAGACAGCTGTCTATACCCTCACCAGTCAGCACTTACACTACACTACACTACACTACACTACACTACACTACACTACACTACACTACACTACACTCACCAGTCAGCACTTACAATGCAGTACACACTACACTACACTACACTACACTACACTACACTACACTACACTACACTACACTACACTACACTACACTACACTACACTACACTACACTACACTACACTACACTACACTACACTACACTACACTACACTCACCAGTCAGCACTTACAATGCAGTACACACTACACTACACTACACTACACTACACTACACTACACTACACTACACTACACTACACTACACTACACTACACTACACTACACTACACTACACTACACTCACCAGTCAGCACTTACAATGCAGTACACACTACACTACACTACACTACACTACACTACACTACACTACACTACACTACACTACACTACACTACACTACACTACACTACACTACACTCACCAGTCAGCACTTACAATGCAGTACACACTACACTACACTACACTACACTACACTACACTACACTACACTACACTACACTACACTACACTACACTACACTACACTACACTACACTACACTCACCAGTCAGCACTTACAATGCAGTACACACTACACTACACTACACTACACTACACTACACTACACTACACTACACTACACTACACTACACTACACTACACTACACTACACTACAGCTGTCTATACCCTCACCAGTCAGCACTTACACTGCAGTACACACTCAGCACTTACACTACACTACAGAAGACAGCTGTCTATACCCTCACCAGTCAGCACTTACACTGCAGTACACACTCAGCACTTACACTACACTACAGAAGACAGCTGTCTATACCCTCACCAGTCAGCACTTACACTGCAGTACACACTACACTACACTACACTACACTACAGCTGTTTATACCCTCACCAGTCAGCACTTACACTGCAGTACACACTACACTACACTACACTACACTACACTACACTACACTACACTACACTACACTACACTACACTACACTACACTACACTACACTACACTACACTACACTACACTACACTACACCTGTTTATACCCTCACCAGTCAGCACTTACACTGCAGTACACACTCAGCACTTACACTACACTACAGAAGACAGCTGTCTATACCCTCACCAGTCAGCACTTACACTGCAGTACACACTACACTCCACTACACTACACTACACCTGTTTATACCCTCACCAGTCAGCACTTACACTGCAGTACACACTCAGCACTTACACTACACTACAGAAGACAGCTGTCTATACCCTCACCAGTCAGCACTTACACTGCAGTACACACTACACTCCACTACACTACACTACACCTGTTTATACCCTCACCAGTCAGCACTTACACTGCAGTACACACTCAGCACTTACACTACACTACAGAAGACAGCTGTCTATACCCTCACCAGTCAGCACTTACACTACACTACAGAAGACAGCTGTCTATACCCTTACCAGTCAGCACTTACACTCCACTCCACTCCACTCCACTCCACTCCACTCCACTCCACTCCACTCCACTCCACTCCACTCCACTCCACTCCACTACACTACACTACACTACACTACACTACACTACACTACACTACACTACACTACACTACACTACACTACACTACACTACACTACACTACACTACAGCTGTCTATGCACTTACACTACACTACACTCACCAGTCAGCACTTACAATGCAGTACACACTACACCACACTACACCACACTACACCACACTACACCACACTACACCACACTACACCACACTACACCACACTACACCACACTACACCACACTACACCACACTACACCACACTACACCACACTACACCACACTACACCACACTACACCACACTACACCACACTACACCACACTACACCACACTACACCACACTACACCACACTACACCACACTACACCACACTACACCACACTACACCACACTACACCACACTACACCACACTACACCACACTACACCACACTACACCACACTACACCACACTACACCACACTACACCACACTACACCACACTACACCACACTACACCACACTACACCACACTACACCACACTACACCACACTACACCACACTACACCACACTACACCACACTACACCACACTACACCACACTACACCACACTACACCACACCACACCACACCACACCACACAGCTGTCTATACCCTCACCAGTCAGCACTTACACTGCAGTACACACTACACTATACTACACTACACTACACAGAAGACAGCTGTTTATACCCTCACCAGTCAGCACTTACACTGCAGTACACAACACTACAGAAGACAGCTGTCTATACCCTCACCAGTCAGCACTTACACTGCAGTACACACTACACTATACTACACTACACTACACAGAAGACAGCTGTTTATACCCTCACCAGTCAGCACTTACACTGCAGTACACAACACTACAGAAGACAGCTGTCTATACCCTCACCAGTCAGCACTTACACTGCAGTACACACTACACTATACTACACTACACTACACAGAAGACAGCTGTTTATACCCTCACCAGTCAGCACTTACACGGCGGTACACACCACACCACACCACACCACACCACACCACACCACACCACACCACACCACACCACACCACACCACACCACACCACACCACACCACAGAAGACAGCTGTCTATACCCTCACCAGTCAGCACTTACACTGCAGTACACACTACACTATACTACACTACACTACACAGAAGACAGCTGTTTATACCCTCACCAGTCAGCACTTACACTGCAGTACACAACACTACAGAAGACAGCTGTCTATACCCTCACCAGTCAGCACTTACACTGCAGTACACACTACACTATACTACACTACACTACACAGAAGACAGCTGTTTATACCCTCACCAGTCAGCACTTACACTGCAGTACACACTACTACACTACACTACACTACACTACACTACACTACACTACACTACACTACACTACACTACACAGCTGTCTATACCCTCACCAGTCAGCACTTACACTGCATTACACACTACACACTACAGAAGACAGCTGTCTATACCCTCACCAGTCAGCACTTACACTGCAGTACACACTACACTCTACAGAAGACAGCTGTCTATACCCTCACCAGTCAGCACTTACACTGCAGTACACACTACACTCTACAGAAGACAGCTGTTTATACCCTCACCAGTCAGCACTTACACTGCAGTACACAACACTACAGAAGACAGCTGTCTATACCCTCACCAGTCAGTACTTACACTGCAGTACACACTACACTATACTACACTACACTACACAGAAGACAGCTGTTTATACCCTCACCAGTCAGCACTTACACTGCAGTACACACTACACTACACTACACTACACTACACTACACTACACTACACTACACTACACTACACTACACTACACTACACTACACTACACTACACTACACTACACTACACTACACTACACTACACTACACTACACTACACTACACTACACTACACTACACTACACTACACTACACTACAGAAGACAGCTGTCTATACCCTCACCAGTCAGCACTTACACTGCATTACACACTACACTACACACTACAGAAGACAGCTGTCTATACCCTCACCAGTCAGCACTTACACTGCATTACACACTACACTACACACTACAGAAGACAGCTGTCTATACCCTCACCAGTCAGCACTTACACGGCGGTACACACTACTATACTACACTACACTACACAGAAGACAGCTGTTTATACCCTCACCAGTCAGCACTTACACGGCGGTACACACTACAATACACTACACTACAGAAGACAGCTGTCTATACCCTCACCAGTCAGCACTTACACTGCATTACACACTACACTACACACTACAGAAGACAGCTGTCTATACCCTCACCAGTCAGCACTTACACGGCGGTACACACTACTACACTACACTACAGAAGACAGCTGTTTATACCCTCACCAGTCAGCACTTACACGGCGGTACACACTACACTACACTACACTACACTACACTACACTACACTACACTACACTACACTACACTACACTACACTACACTACACTACACTACACTACACTACACTACACTACACTACACTACACTACACTGAAGACAGCTGTCTATACCCTCACCTGTCAGCACTTACACTGCAGTGCACACTACACTACACTACACTACACTACACACTACAGAAGACAGCTGTTTATACCCTCACCAGTCAGCACTTACACGGCGGTACACACTACTACACTACACTACACACTAGAGAAGACAGCTGTTTATACCCTCACCAGTCAGCACTTACACTGCAGTGCACACTACACTACACTACACTACACACTACAGAAGACAGCTGTTTATACCCTCACCAGTCAGCACTTACACTGCAGTGCACACTACACTACACACTACACTACACTACACTACACTACACACTACAGAAGACAGCTGTTTATACCCTCACCAGTCAGCACTTACACTGCAGTACACACTACACTACACACTACAGAAGACAGCTGTCTATAACCTCACCAGTCAGCACTTACACTGCAGTACACACTACACTACACACTACAGAAGACAGCTGTTTATACCCTCACCAGTCAGCACTTACACTGCAGTACACACTACAGAAGACAGCTGTTTATACCCTCACCAGTCAGCACTTACACTGCAGTACACACTACAGAAGACAGCTGTCTATAACCTCACCAGTCAGCACTTACACTGCAGTACACACTACACTACACACTACAGAAGACAGCTGTTTATACCCTCACCAGTCAGCACTTACACTGCAGTACACACTACACACTACAGAAGACAACTGTTTATACCCTCACCAGTCAGCACTTACACTGCAGTACACACTACACTACACACTACAGAAGACAGCTGTTTATACCCTCACCAGTCAGCACTTACACTGCAGTACACACTACACTACACTACACACTACAGAAGACAGCTGTCTATACCCTCACCAGTCAGCACTTACACTGCAGTACACACTACACTACACTACACTACAGAAGACAGCTGTCTATACCCTCATCAGCCAGCACTTACACTACACACTACACACTACAGAAGACAGCTGTTTATACCCTCACCAGTCAGCACTTACACTACACTACACACTACACACTACACAACACACTACACTACAGAAGACAGCTGTTTATACCCTCACCAGTCAGCACTTACACTGCAGTACACACTACACTACACACTACACTACAGAAGACAGCTGTCTATACCCTCATCAGCCAGCACTTACACTACACTACACACCACACTACACTACACACTACAGAAGACAGCTGTTTATACCCTCACCAGTCAGCACTTACACTGCAGTACACACTACACACTACACTACACACTACACTACACACTACAGAAGACAGCTGTTTATACCCTCACCAGTCAGCACTTACACTGCAGTACACACTACACTACACACTACACTACAGAAGACAGCTGTCTATACCCTCACCAGTCAGCACTTACACTGCAGTACACACTACAGAAGACAGCTGTCTATACCCTCACCAGTCAGCACTTACACTGCGGTACACACTACACTACACTACACACTACACTACAGAAGACAGCTGTTTATACCCTCATCAGTCAGCACTTACACTACACTACACACAGAAGACAGCTGTTTATACCCTCACCAGTCAGCACTTACACTGCAGTACACACTGCAGTACACACTACACTACACACTACACTACACACTACAGAAGACAGCTGTCTATACCCTCACCAGTCAGCACTTACACTGCAGTACACACTACACTACACTACACTACAGAAGACAGCTGTTTATACCCTCACCAGTCAGCACTTACACTGCAGTACACACTACACTACACTACACTACACACTACACTGCACTACACTACACTACACACTACAGAAGACAGCTGTCTATACCCTCACCAGTCAGCACTTACACTGCAGTACACACTACACTACACTCTACAGAAGACAGCTGTCTATACCCTCACCAGTCAGCACTTACACGGCACACTACACACTACAGAAGACAGCTGTTTATACCCTCACCAGTCAGCACTTACACGGCGGTACACACTACACTACACACTACACACTACAGAAGACAGCTGTCTATACCCTCATCAGTCAGCACTTACACTAAACTACACACTACACTACACACTACACACTACACTACACACTACAGAAGACAGCTGTCTATACCCTCACCAGTCAGCACTTACACTGCAGTACACACTACACTACACTACAGAAGACAGCTGTCTATACCCTCATCAGCCAGCACTTACACTACACACTACACAACACACTACACACTACAGAAGACAGCTGTTTATACCCTCACCAGTCAGCACTTACACTACACTACACACTACACAACACACTACAGAAGACAGCTGTCTATACCCTCATCAGCCAGCACTTACACTACACTACACACTACACACTACACAACACACTACACACTACACTACAGAAGACAGCTGTTTATACCCTCACCAGTCAGCACTTACACTGCAGTACACACTACACTACACACTACACTACAGAAGACAGCTGTCTATACCCTCACCAGTCAGCACTTACACTGCAGTACACACTACAGAAGACAGCTGTCTATACCCTCACCAGTCAGCACTTACACTGCGGTACACACTACACTACACTAGACAGTACACTACAGAAGACAGCTGTTTATACCCTCATCAGTCAGCACTTACACTACACTACACACAGAAGACAGCTGTTTATACCCTCACCAGTCAGCACTTACACTGCAGTACACACTACACTACACACTACAGAAGACAGCTGTCTATACCCTCACCAGTCAGCACTTACACTGCAGTACACACTACACTACACTACACTACAGAAGACAGCTGTTTATACCCTCACCAGTCAGCACTTACACTGCAGTACACACTACACTACACACTACACTACACACTACAGAAGACAGCTGTCTATACCCTCACCAGTCAGCACTTACACTGCAGTACACACTACACTACACTACACACTACACTGCACTACACTACACTACACACTACAGAAGACAGCTGTCTATACCCTCACCAGTCAGCACTTACACTGCAGTACACACTACACTACACTCTACAGAAGACAGCTGTCTATACCCTCACCAGTCAGCACTTACACGGCAGTACACACTACACTACACACTACAGAAGACAGCTGTTTATACCCTCACCAGTCAGCACTTACACGGCGGTACACACTACACTACACACTACAGAAGACAGCTGTCTATACCCTCATCAGTCAGCACTTACACTAAACTACACACTACACTACACACTACACACTACACTACAGAAGACAGCTGTCTATACCCTCACCAGTCAGCACTTACACTGCAGTACACACTACACTACACACTACAGAAGACAGCTGTCTATACCCTCATCAGTCAGCACTTACACTGCAGTACACACTACACTACAGAAGACAGCTGTCTATACCCTCACCAGTCAGCACTTACACTGCAGTACACACTACAGAAGACAGCTGTCTATACCCTCATTCGTCAGCACTTACACTGCAGTACACACTCCACTACACACTATACACTACACTACACACGACAGCTGTCTATACCCTCATCAGTCAGCACTTACACTACACTACACTACACATTACAGAAGACAGCTGTTTATACCCTCACCAGTCAGCACTTACACTGCAGTACACACTACACTACACACTACAGAAGACAGCTGTTTATACCCTCATCAGTCAGCACTTACACTGCAGTACACACTACACTACACACTACAGAAGACAGCTGTTTATACCCTCATCAGTCAGCACTTACACTGCAGTACACACTACACATTACAGAAGACAGCTGTCTATACCCTCACCAGTCAGCACTTACACTGCAGTACACACTACACTACAGAAGACAGCTGTTTATACCCTCATCAGTCAGCACTTACACTGCAGTACACACTACACTACAAACTACACTACACACTACAGAAGACAGCTGTCTATACCCTCATCAGTCAGCACTTACTCTACACTCTACACTCTACACTCTACACTCTACACTCTACACTACAGAAGACAGCTGTCTATACCCTCATCAGTCAGCACTTACACTGCAGTACACACTACACTACACACTACAGAAGACAGCTGTCTATACCCTCATCAGTCAGCACTTACACTGCAGTACACACTACACTACAGAAGACAGCTGTCTATACCCTCATCAGTCAGCACTTACACTGCAGTACACACTACAGAAGACAGCTGTCTATACCCTCATCAGTCAGCACTTACACTGCAGTACACACTACACTACAGAAGACAGCTGTCTATACCCTCATCAGTCAGCACTTACACTGCAGTACACACTACAGAAGACAACTGTCTATACCCTCATCAGTCAGCACTTACACTGCAGTACACACTACACTACACACTACACTACACACTACAGAAGACAGCTGTCTATACCCTCATCAGTCAGCACTTACACTGCAGTACACACTACACTACAGAAGACAGCTGTCTATACCCTCATCAATCAGCACTTACACTGCAGTACACACTACACACTACAGAAGACAGCTGTCTATACCCTCATCAGTCAGCACTTACACTGCAGTACACACTACACAAGACAGCTGTCTATACCCTCATCAGTCAGCACTTACACTGCAGTACACACTACACACTACAGAAGACAGCTGTCTATACCCTCATCAGTCAGCACTTACACTGCAGTACACACTACACACTACAGAAGACAGCTGTCTATACCCTCATCAGTCAGCACTTACACTGCAGTACACACTACACACTACAGAAGACAGCTGTCTATACCCTCATCAGTCAGCACTTACACTGCAGTACACACTGTAAAAAGAAATTACATCCCCAAGTCAAAAATTTCAAGTGACCGATAACATCTAAATTTTTCAATTAGTCTGACGTATTATTTCTCATTGAGCCAATGTTAACAGACTACACACTACACTACACACTACAGAAGACAGCTGTCTATACCCTCACCAGTCAGCACTTACACTGCAGTACACACTACACTACAGAAGACAGCTGTTTATACCCTCATCAGTCAGCACTTACACTGCAGTACACACTACACTACAAACTACACTACACACTACAGAAGACAGCTGTCTATACCCTCATCAGTCAGCACTTACTCTACACTCTACACTCTACACTCTACACTCTACACTCTACACTACAGAAGACAGCTGTCTATACCCTCATCAGTCAGCACTTACACTGCAGTACACACTACACTACACACTACAGAAGACAGCTGTCTATACCCTCATCAGTCAGCACTTACACTGCAGTACACACTACACTACAGAAGACAGCTGTCTATACCCTCATCAGTCAGCACTTACACTGCAGTACACACTACAGAAGACAGCTGTCTATACCCTCATCAGTCAGCACTTACACTGCAGTACACACTACACTACAGAAGACAGCTGTCTATACCCTCATCAGTCAGCACTTACACTGCAGTACACACTACAGAAGACAACTGTCTATACCCTCATCAGTCAGCACTTACACTGCAGTACACACTACACTACACACTACACTACACACTACAGAAGACAGCTGTCTATACCCTCATCAGTCAGCACTTACACTGCAGTACACACTACACTACAGAAGACAGCTGTCTATACCCTCATCAATCAGCACTTACACTGCAGTACACACTACACACTACAGAAGACAGCTGTCTATACCCTCATCAGTCAGCACTTACACTGCAGTACACACTACACAAGACAGCTGTCTATACCCTCATCAGTCAGCACTTACACTGCAGTACACACTACACACTACAGAAGACAGCTGTCTATACCCTCATCAGTCAGCACTTACACTGCAGTACACACTACACACTACAGAAGACAGCTGTCTATACCCTCATCAGTCAGCACTTACACTGCAGTACACACTACACACTACAGAAGACAGCTGTCTATACCCTCATCAGTCAGCACTTACACTGCAGTACACACTGTAAAAAGAAATTACATCCCCAAGTCAAAAATTTCAAGTGACCGATAACATCTAAATTTTTCAATTAGTCTGACGTATTATTTCTCATTGAGCCAATGTTAACAGACTACACACTACACTACACACTACAGAAGACAGCTGTCTATACCCTCACCAGTCAGCACTTACACTGCACTACACACTACAGTGTTCAACACAATGATGTGTAAATGCATGAATAAATCATTTACAACACTTTCTGCGTCCCCTAATCTAAAGTGTAAACTATTCATCACTTGTAAATGTGTTACACATCATTCGTAGAATCGATTCGTTGATCTTATGCCTTTTTGATTCTTGAAGTGGTAATCTACGAATGATGTATAACACATTTACAAGTGATGAATAGTTTACACTTTAGATTAGGGGACGCAGAAAGTGTTGTAAATGATTTTTTCATGCGTTTACACATCATTGTGTTGAACACTGTTACAAATGATCTGTATGTGTATACAAGGCATTTACAACACTTTCTGCACCCTCTAATTGCTACATACATACAAAAAAATAACATAATTTATTAAACATTTATGAACCGCATATTCATGTTTTGTAAATGATTGGTTAATCATTAACTAATCAATTGTAAATGACTTGTAACGGAATTTACAAAACATACATAAAATGTTAGTATGTCACTTGCTAATCATTTATGAATGTTTTGTAAATGATTAGTTCATCATTAACTAACCACTTATAAATGACTTACAACTGAACATTATTATAAAGTGTTACCGGTCTCGGTTTCACACCGATAATTTAACAGATTTTTACAATGTTGTTCAGGCTATTCCTATCTTTAACTGTCAGTTGTGGAACCAGCAAATTGAAGAAAAAAAATCTTGAGCTTAAACTTGACTTTTGACCACTATTTTAAAGTTACTGTATTAGCCTACTGCCTTTTGCCTTGGCATGACTTCTCACTTTTTGCTGAAAATACAAAGGCAGAGTAGGCTAATTGATGTGTCAATTATTATACATAATGTTATACATTATAAACGGTTATACATTTTGCTAAATTTTATGTGATTTTTTGTCAATGGACAAAATTCATCCTCAAAATCAGAAACAATAGAATCATATGGAAAACGGATGTTTGAAATAAATGATGAACTCTAAAGACTCCAACTTTTCTCTTTGTAACATCCTGATCAGGTTTGATTCTAATCATAATGTAACATTATTAAAAAACAGATTTTTTTTCAGTACAAAAACTGCTAAACTTTGACAAAAAGTAACTTCTATTGTTATAATTGTGATTTCATAATTTGTAGATATGAATCTAACTGGAAGAACTTGTGAAAGATGTCTTTTAGTTTTAAACTTTTAGTACTGCAGCCATCTACTGGTTAAAGTGATTTTTTTTTTTTTTTTACTTTTAAAACTGCATTTTCCAAAATATGGGCAAAAAATCTTACACTAAATCATGTCAAATTATCCATGTTATCCCCATGAATGAAATTTGGAAATGTGGGCATTTTATAAGGTGAATTTTAATGTTCTTTCTTTTTCTTTTTTTCTTTTTTTTAATAAACACCTATTTAAAAAATATTTTTTACTTTTTTTATATAAATCTGATGGAGTAAAAATGTCCAAATGTGGAGTAAAAACATTAATAAACAGAGTAAAATTTGTTTAAAATATATATATATATATATATATATATATATATATATATATATAGCCTATATATCTACATAATCATGAAGGTCTCTAGAATCATCCAAAAAAAAAAAATATATATATATATATATATATATATATATATATATATATATATATATATATTTTTATTTATTTTTTATTTTATTTTTTTTGTTACAAAATTACATTTTGATGCCTGGGGTCTCTGAGATATGTACTTACAAGGCATTTGCCCAACGGCAACTATAGTTGCCATTTGGACTTTTGACTAAGTATACAAAAAACTATAGATCTCTTGTAAGATTTGTTTTGTTTGGATGATTCTAGAGACCTTCATGATTATGTAGATATATATATATATATATATATATATGTCAATAAAAAATACGTATTAGTAACATGAAAATGACCTTTCTTTTGGAGGGTTTGCCTTCGCCATGCTTCCTGGAAGTAGGGGTAGGAAGTTGGCAGCCTCATGTGACAGGAAGCAAGTGAATACCTATTTTTTTTTCTTGAAATCCTTTATTTGGTTGTTTGCTTGCATGTCATTGAGACATAGAACAAGAATACCATCTAGAAAAATACTTACAAAAGGAAAATGACAACTATACACTGCGGCAACTATAGTTGCCGGTGGGCTTAAATTAAAGCAAGTAAGGATTCCAAGATTGGAGCTCACAGCTGCAGTTCTAGCTGTCAAAGTTGACAGAATGCTTCGGAAGGAATTACAGCTTCAGCTGAACAAATCCATCTTCTGGACTGATAGCACAACAGTGCTGAAATATATCAACAACGAAACCAAATGTTTCCAAACATTTGTAGCAAATAGGATCTCCTTTGTAAGAGATACTATACTACTGATGTGTCACAATGGAGATATGTTAGCACAAAGGAAAATCCGGCAGATGAAGCCTCTAGGGGGCTAACAGCAAACCGCTTCTTAAGCTGCAAAAGATGGATCAAGGGACCAGAGTTTCTCTGTCAACCAGACAGAGAATGGCAGAAACCTTATTTGGAAACTGCAATCTCTGCCAATGATCCGGAAGTCAAGCAAGACATCACAAGCAACCTCATTGTTAAAGATCCATTGAACTCCACAAGCTCTCTGATAAGTTTTTTCTCTTCATGGAGAAGTCTGATGACAGCTGTAGCTTGGCTACTTAAAGTAAAAACAACTATCTTACTGCTGACTAGAAAAAGAAAGGAGATGCAGACTACTGCAAGTAACTTTAAAGATGAGTCCAGCCAATAAAAGGAGATGCAAGCTTTTAAAGCAACACTCCAAAGACAGTGTTTAAATCCTGAGGATCTGATGCAAGCAGAACGTGCAGTTATTTATTTCAGTCAAAGACAAAGCTTTGAAGAAGAACTATCTACGCTAGAGGCTGGTAAAAATGGTGTTAAAAGAAGCAGTCATCTGTACAAACTGGACCCGGTGTTGGATGATGGACTTCTGAGAGTAGGTAGTCGCCTGAGTAGACTAGCGATGCCTGAAGAGGCCAAGCATCCAGTTATTCTCTCGAAAGACCTGCACATATCCACACTATTGCTACGACATATCCATGAACAACTTGGCCACGGAGGAATCTCGACTCCGTAAAAAATACTGGATTATTAAAGCTAACTCGGCAGCAAGAAGGATCATAACAGACTGTGTTGTGTGCAAACAACAGCGGGGAAGAGTTGGAGAACAGAAAATGGCAGACTTACCCCTGTAAAGGATTCTACCAGACAAGCCTCCATTTACAAATGTTGGAGTAGACTACTTCGGTCCTATAGAGATCAAGAGAGGACGAAGTCTTGTTAAAAGATATGGTGTAATCTTCACCTACATGGCAAGCAGGGCAGTACATCTTGAAGTTGCATATTCTCTTGACACAGACTCCTGCATCCATGCATTACGAAGATTTATTTGTCGACGAGGTTGTGTTGTCTTTAAGATCAGACAATGGCACAAATTTTATTGGAGCTGAAAGAGAACTGAGAGAAGCACTCAATGCCTTGAATCAGGACAAAATCCAGACTGCTATGCTTCAGAAGGGAATAAAATGGTACTTTAACCCCCCAGCAGGATCTCATCACGGTGGTGTATGGGAGTGTTTGATCCACATGGTTCGAAATGTGCTGCACTCTGTTCTTAGCCAACAAGTTCTGGATGATGAAGGATTGCAAACTTTAATTTGTGAAGTTGAAGCAATTTTAAATGATCGACCCATTACAAAGCTTTCTGAGGACCCAATGGACCTGGAAGCACTCACCCCAAACCACCTTCTTCTGTTGAAACCCAAGCCAATACTACCGCCTGGACTCTTCGTAAAAGAGGACTTATACCTAAGGCGCAGATGGAGACAAGTGCAATACATGGCAGATCTCTTCTGGAAAAGGTGGACACAGGAGTACTTACCTTTAATCCAAGAACGTCAACGGTGGTCAAAGGTAAAAAGGAACTTTGCTCCAGGTGACATAGTTGTGGTGGTTGACTCCACTGCACCACGAGGCTCCTGGTTAATGGTCAGAATACTGGAGACGAAAGCAGATGCACAAGGCCTTGTGCGTACCGTTGTAACGGATGACAGAACAGGATGTAATTGCAATGACGCTCTTTATTAGAAATATACAGTTGGTCAGGACACAGAACACAGATGGTCGCCAACCCAGCGGGACAGGCGGGCGGACACAAACGCTGGTGGTACAGTGACGCAGGGACCTCGGTGGACAACAGGTGCTGGTGCTTTAGTCCAGTGATGATCCCTTGTGACGGTGCTCTGGTGCAGTGAGTAATCCCTCGTGACGGTGCTCGATGGTCCAGTGCAGAGTGCAGGGAATCCAGAGACGAACACGACGAAAACACGGGGAATCCAATCCAACACGAGGAACACAGGAACAAGCACGGGAAACACACCGGGAAACCACAACGATCTGACAACATGAAACACCAGTTACTGAACATATAAAGGGACAAACAATTGAATCCAGCTGGCGCTACTGATCACTGATGATCAGTGACCACGCCCACAGACACACACACACAACAGCACGTTAGACGAGAGAGAGACAGTGAATTCATAAACCGTGACAACCGTTCGACTTCAGACAAAAAACAATATATTGGAAAGACCAATAACAAAGATATGTCTGATTAAAGAGACTGAGATTTAACAAGGACTGGTGGTAAAGACCACATCTCACCACGTGCCATGTTCTGGAACCTCTGGCCCAAAAAAAACAAAACGGTGTAATGTATATAGCTCCTTTCATTATTTTTTGGTGATTGTCATTTGTTATATAAGACAATTAGGGGCTGGTGTGTAGGAGCCATTTATGTTTATTGTTGGCATAATATTTTATTTTGTTTGGATATATTTATATTAGTATTTTGGACACTGGGTGACAGTGATTAGATGCACAAGGTTGTATGTAGGGGGCATAGGTAACAGGAAGTGGTAGCCACAGGTAGGGGGAGCACACACAGTTCTCCCCAGACAACAGAGCACAGATCATAGACCACAGATTAGAGTCTACAGATCAGAATACACGCAAACAACTGGAAACAAGATAATAAATCAACCGGTATGTTCATCTGTTTGTACTATTTAATACAATAAACCACAAACCTCAACTGCAATAATCTCTGGAAAATCTTTGTGTGTCTGCGTAAAAACTTCACTCATACCTGTGCATGATGGTAAAGCTAGGTACAGCAAGGCAAGGATTGCCATAACAACTGTTAAAATACATTTCGGTGGTATTCTGTTCTGACCAATTGCGTAGCTTGAGCAAAGGCTTAACAGATAGCGTACAACTTGAAAAAAGAACTCCAGAAAGCAGTCTTCATAACTTTAGTGACTGATTCGCTTCTCAATATTTTTTCTGTAAAACAACCAACAAGAAGAAAAATATGTATGAACATTATGTTCACATTTACATACACATATCCAGCTTAACATTATGGTTTGATTTTGTACACAGTTCCTTTTACATAATTTTAAGTAATATACACAGAGAAATAATATTCAAATGAGATTATGTACAAACAGAAGAGAAATTAGCATGTCAATACGCTACAACATAGCACGTTACAATAACACGAATCAAGTGTGCTTATAACAAAAATATAGCAATAATCTCGATCTAATAATTCTTAAACACTTTAAATCATTATTTAGTGTAAAATATTGCACTTAAAGACATAATATATTTCCAAGGTTTAAACGATGGAATCAATAGCCGATAGAAACTGTATGCACGTTGTTCTTGACTGTGTTCACTGAGAGAAACTGAAAGTAAACTATATAAACATAGTGCAGTACTTTAAATGTCCAGTGGAAGGCGGAAAAGAAACACAGCTAGACATAAGCAACAGCACAGTGGCACAGTGTCTTTTAATCTTACACTGTTAACCCTTTCAACCCCACAGGAAAATCACACTACAAAGAGTTAAAAGTAACATTGACACAGTGTTGCAGTGAGATAATTAAGTGAATATGTAAGTGATTGTTGAGCACTAGTGATGAACACCCGCTGTTAACAAGCAGATTCACTGAAGGAAAGAGGAACACACAAACAGAAAATAGAGAAACATAAGAACTACAACTGACTTCCAGCTATTAGAAATAATACATCTACAGAAGTTGTTATTGAGATATTTAATTGAAAATGTTTGGTTTGAAGTTATCATGATGGAGATCAGTGTTTGCTTTAGTTGGGATGCTGACCCTTGCTGTTTGAACTGTGTTTTTGCAAGCCACACATGTACATACACATGGTTTGTAAATACAGTTTGTTAAATTTATTATAATGACAAAATATATAGCCTGTTCATTCACTAATCTCATTCAGAGTTTAATCATGTATCAAAAGTGTTACATTACCACTACTGTGAAACTACAGTAATGAGTTACAATGACGAATTATTTTTAACACATCATGCATAACCACAGAAACAGAGCTACACTGTCTTGTAGAAACAGAGATTTTAAAAATCAGCACATGTCTCTCAACAATGGTGGCAATCATTTTTGTATTTATTTATTTATACAGCAGTGCATACTGGAACCCAGCATGCATTGCGACATGAAACTTTTGATTGTCACCATTGTTGAGATTCATATGCTGATTGTTTAAGCTAAGCAGTTCAAATTGTTTTAATGCACTATATGATTTCACTATCCATCAGAATTACTGATTACAGAAGTATTGCTGGATTTCATGTTGTCGGTTAACAGATATATGATAAATATTAAATACCCATAAATTCAAAGCTTATACACAGGATGAAATCGGAGAATCAGACATGTCCAGGGTGATTATGGCATCATCACAACAGCCAAAAACACCTGATCAATCTCCTCTTGGCTTTTTCTTGCCATACCAAATATGTTTTATTAACTCACAGTTACAGCAGCCAGAGAGAAACTAATGGTGAAAAGTCAAGGGTCAAGAGACCAACTAAAGCAAATACTGATCCCCATCATGGTGACTACAAACTTTATTATTTTCAATAAAACATCAACAACTAAATATCTGTTAATTCTCAACAAGAACTTTTGTACATGTATGAAATAAATAATGTTAAACTGGTTTGTAAACTGTTTTCACACTCAGTGTGGCTGGAAGTCAGCTGTAGTTCTTGTGTTTCTCTTTTTTCTGTTCTTGTCCTTCAGTGATTCTGCTTATCAGGTGTTCAGTGTCTCAATTCACTCACTTCTTTTCATTCGAGTGGACTATATGAACTAATGTAGGGAAATGTGAATGAGGGTATAGGGTGTGATTTGGAACACAGATATGAATTGAAAAGCTATGACAATGAATTTAAAAATACTGTTTTCTCTTGGCTTTATTATTAGAGTTTTGATCTTAACTCAACCGCGAGAGCACATCATATTGAGAGTGCATCATATTGAATTTAATACCACTAAAGCCTACCACTAAACTTTTAATATAGGCATTTTGCATATTAATTTTTCTAGGAACCTCAAAGCATATTTTAATTTATGTGTAATTTGTGCTACTCCATAATGATGTTTGTAGCGTAAGTAGGGCCCAAACATAAACTCAAGCCTAGGGGCCCCCAGCCCCCTAAGTCCTATATAACCCAGAATGCATTGTTTTCTACGGTAGATTACTGTTTTAATGGAAAATGGTATGATACTGTCAGAATTTGACCTTTTACCTCAAATTCTCAAAAAATACCTTTTCACAGTATTTTAAATGTTTGTTGAGTGTGAGGTTCCTTGAAGGCAGAGTAACATACTTTGAAGAAGAAAATGGCTGTGTCACAGGCGTGTTCTGGTGGACATACAAGGACGTCTCCTCCATAGCCAATAGATGATTGAGAAGATCCATCCACAACTGCCAGGTCAGAGAACTAATATTATTGTCAATAAGAGCGTATTTAAAGGGATAGTTCCCCCCAAAATGAAAATTCTGTAATCATCTACTCACACTTACGTTGTTCCAAACCTGCATGAGTTTCTTTCCTCTGCTGAACACAAAATAAGATATTTTGAAGAATGTCTGTAACCAAACAGTTGATGAACCCCATTGACTCCAATATACTTTTTTTTCTCCATACTATGGAAGTCAATGGGGTCCATCAACTGTTTGGTTACTGACATTCTTCAAAATATCTTCTTTTGTGTTCAGCAAAAGAGAGAAATTCAGACAGGTTTGCATCAACTTAAGGGTGAGTAAATGATGACAGAATTTACATTTTTGGGTGAACTATCACTTTAAAACGATCAAACAGTTGTATCCTAAAACTAAGGTTTCAGTCCACATACATGAGCTGACATAAAATTTGGGTTGAATATGGATTATAGACATTCCAGCAAATTTTCTTTGCTTTGTTGTGCCCGATAGATCACTTAAAGGGGCCGTTTTTGTTGGCCGTTCAAAATAACCGTCTGAAATCCATGCCAGCATGTTTTCTGCCATCATCACCTGTCAATAAACCAGGTAACTGCTCAATATAGATACAGCAAATGGTAGAGATGCAGCAGTTAAAATGTATCATTGTAGTCTTTATTATAGTACATAGATTTCATTACAAAGAAGCTTTATTATTGTTGTTATTTAAGTAGGCACTGTAATTTGTTACCTATAATGTCATAGACTTATAAAGTGTAGACCATTGCAACTGAATTATATTAAAATAGTTCAATCTGTCCTCTTGCCAGGAGTCTTGCTTCTTGGAGATGCTTATAACATGAGGCATCCTTTAACTGGCGGAGGGATGAGCGTAGTACTCAATGATGTCATGATTTGGAGAAGTCTGCTTCAGAACGTTCCGGATCTCAGTGACAACGCGGCCTTGTCGCAGGTTAAAAGTTAAAAATATTGAAACATTGAATTAATTTAAAAAAGATTAGCTCTACTGCAATTCTCTTACAGTCAGTGTATTATTATTCAACCCCGTCTTATAGGCTAAAAGGAAATTCCACTGGGAGCGGAAGGTGTCTCATTCATTTGTGGTGGATGTTCTAGCACAAGCTCTACATGAGTTATTTGCTTCAAAAGATGGTAAGCATCTGCTTTTATTTTTCTGAATTATACAGTTGAAACAAGATCCTATTTCCAACATCTTGAATGGAAAACATTCATATTTATGTTGCCACTAGAGGGAACTCTTCAACCATAAGCCAAATATTCATCTTCAAAGACTCGCCCCTTATGTAATTGATTGCTGTGCTGTACACCATAAACACTCGCTGATTATAAAAATATAGATCATCAGACCATTTTAATCGCTGCAATCGTAATTTAATATCTCATCATAACTTATCATAATTTGTCTCCTCCGTTTGCAGATTCAATATTATACCTTCGAAGAGCCTGCTTGTGTTATTTTCAGTTGGGAGGGGAGTGTGTATCTGGGCCAGTTGGACTGCTGTCTGTGTAGGTCCAGACTTCATTACAATCAAACAAATCGCTATAAATGTACATAATTATTGTATGCATACTATATCTAACATCTGTGTCAATCATCAGGCTGAACCCCCGCCCCTTGACACTGATTGGTCACTTCTTTGGTGCTGTATTGTACGCAGTCTACTTAAACATCAGGGCGGAGGTAAGACAGGACAGGGCAGGAGTGCTGCTGAGGAGCATGGGAATTATTTATCGTGCAAGTGCCATCATATTCCCTCATATCTTTTCTGAATTGAAATACCTCTTTTATAGATTTTTTAGGCCTTTGCAATGAGTGTTAACATATTGATATTTTGTATCATATCATCAGACAAATATAATAGTTATTATAAAGTCCTTATTTAAAACCCTTCACTAAAATGTATATGCATTTCGGTATTTAGTATTATATACCGAATATATAATAATATATAATATTTTTATATATATAATGTATTCTGTATATATAATATTTTATATATAATTATATACATTTATATGGTTTTTACAGAATGTACATGTACTAAAAACTGTTAAACTTAAAACGGTTAAATAAAGTTTCTTTTAAAGTTGGTTTCCATGATGGTGCAAAAAAAAGAGCAGATTATGGCTTTAGTGACTGTATCATAAATACAGATCATTCTGCATGCCCTTCAAAATGTATTTAACCACAAAATCTGTCTGCTGACAAATGGGTTTGCCTCAACTATGCTCATATTCAGAGAAAACTGAGTGTGAAAATGGATCCAATCAATCAAAATTCAATCAAAAAACCTTTGAAGCCATTTCAGTTCCAGTGGAGGCATATTGACTGTGTTTGGTCATTGTCAAACACTGTCTATCCAGTTTACAAAGCTCTCCAAGATTAAAGGTGCAATCACATGGCTGAAATTTCAATAAAATTTCACAGGAAAAATGTTCTTTGTTCATTATCACTAGTATGGTGACGCATGAAGCACAGCTCACACAGAAGTCACTTTCAAACCATCAGCTTTCTGTTGGTCAACCTAGCAAATTCACACACTTGAACATGAGCGAAATCTGCATAGGCAACTCTTACACCCTCAAGCGAAACTCCCAATAGCATGGATTCATATAGAAAAGACTGTATTTTGGTTAAACATTTTTTACAAAGCAATGATGAATGTGACCAAAACTATAAATCGGAAATTAGCATAAATGTTTGGCGCTCGTGTGAAATTCTCAATCCTGTGGATTCCTAATGAAAGTGGATTTTGCATGTAAAAATTTGCTGAGCAACAGAAATTTAAGGTGCTGTCACATTGACAACATTTTTTGGGCAAAAAAGATTTATTGTCAATAGTGTAGCAATACATAAAGCACCTATCACATGCAGGACATCTTCAAACCAACCAAACCAGCTTTCTGTTGGTTAACTCTGCAAATTCACAATACCTTTTGGATCCTGATGCAAAATCCTCATTGGGAATTTTTTCATGCTTATGTGAACATTTTCAGTCGTGTGAATTCCTATTGAAACTGGATTTTGCATGCAAAATTACGCTGAGCAATGGTAAACGTAACCATAATTCAAGAATTGGTCAAATTAGCAAAATTTTGGCAGCAAAAAAAGGTTTGTCATAAGTGTAGCAATGCATGGAGCAATGCTCACTCAGGGGTCATACTCCCAAACTAAGAAGCTTTCTGCTGGTCAATATGGCAATTTGTGAGACCATTTGGATCTTAATGGAAAATCTTCATAGGGAAATTTTTCACACTTATGCAGAATTCTCAAACGCGTGTATTCCAATTGAAAATTTTGCCAAGCCACGGTAAACGTAACCGCACCTTTACTTTTTATTTCTCTCTTCTTAATGCACACACACATACACACAAAAACACCATTATTACATAGACTTTATTGTGATTAATACATTGATACAGAATCTGTTAGGGAACTTTGAGGGGATTAATGACATTTCTTTAAGCTTCCACACGGCCATCAAATACTGGAAGACCAGAAATGTGCAGGTGGCCCCAGAGGGGCGTCCCGAGTCCTTCAGCTCTACGATCTCAGGGCATGCAGAGAGCATCAGACCTTCACAGCACTACGCCTGCTCTGACAACAGACGCGCGCAGTCGGGTCAAATGTTTGGGCATGTTTTCAGCTGGCCACAATGACAAATTGGCATCTCTGGGCTTAAACTTCAAGTCATAATACTGCAAAAAGAGCCATTTCCCCATCAATTTTCTCTGTGTCTCTGTAACTTGTGTCGATGTGCCTCTTTGTGTGGCTCTTTGTAAATGTTGCAGTAACAGGCGTTCTCATCATCGCTGTCATCCATAAGCTCTGGTTGCACCAGTCATTTCATCACCCTCGAACGCCCAGGTCACCTTATATATGGTTCCCAGGTTACCACCGACGAGATGAGCCAGTCTCAAGAGACCGGTTACCTGATGAAAACTCCCAGCCGACAACTCCACGTTCACATTGGATTAGCGTTAATGTCGTGTGCATATAGAAATGTATTTATTGGGACAAATTTACAAGGAAAATGTACAACTGAGATTATACTTCATAGACAGTAGCGCAAACCATATCACTGTCACACATAACAGCAATATTGGAAGTAGTTATGTACACAGTACACTAATAAAGGTATAAATATATAATTGCTATATGTATTTATATATGTATATATATTCCTTCAGATGCCCCGCCTCCGAGAAAGGCTTCCTAAAACATGTTTCTCCTGGCGTAACTACAGCACTTCCAGACAGATCAAAGAACTTACAGGAAAGCATATTAATATGAAAAGGGCACCACACGTTAAATTGCATGTTACACCACATTTTTACAGCAACACGGTACTGAATATTACATTAAGTAGTGGTGTTTGGTTATATAGAGCCTGTGTGAGCGCACAGACAAGACATTTTAAAAACAGGGGTTTTAAGATTAGATATTAAAAGTGCTTAAAATAGATGCAATGCTACAGGTGATGAAGGTAGTAGGACTTAAAACCCAATGTTCTATGACTCCTGGGAAAGTCTGGAGCTACATTTCTTTTGGAAACATTCTGGAACAGCCATTAGCGCCCTTCCTTATCCTCAAGACTAGAGGACCTCAGGCAGCAAATGGGTAACAATGTGTTCATATGAAACTTTCGTTGGGACACCAACGATGAAGAACCCACCCATGCTGACCATTTCCATAAATTAAGTGCAATGTACACTGTTTATCTGCTCTGCCTCTATCCGGGCTTCTTAGGAGCCAAGTGGAGGGTGTACAATCAGTTATGGGGGTTTAGTGATGTGGCCTCGTTACCCCTGTATATTTTATACCGAGTCTGTGAAGTGGTGGTGGTGGTGGGTGGAGGAGGGTGTTATTCAAAGGACCATATTTCAATGTCTTGCACATAGAAATCCTCTGTTTTCGAGAGCATTGGATTTCCAAAGGTCTTACATGAGTGAGTTCTGCCATGATAGAGGTCGCCATCCAACCACAGGCCAAATTCACCGCTGAAAGGAGAATTCAAAATTAATTTAGACATTAAGTCAGTAATTAATGAAGTGTATGGCAACTTATTCTCTTTACATACCCTCCACCACCAAAAGCTAAGGAATCCATATCTCCTTTGATGAAGAACATATTGTCACCAGTCCATTTGAAAACCTAGAAAGGTTCAAGTTGCTTAGCAATGTTAATAGTCAAGGCAGGAACAGACAATATATAAAAAAGACATACAATAAGTATATACTGTATATATACACACACACATATACACACACACATATACATGCATATATATACACACACACACACACACATACATGCATATATACACACACACACACACACACATATACACACACACATATACATGCATATATATACACACACACACACACACACACACACACACACACACATGCACAAACACACTTTAAATTAAAAATTCAATAAAAAAAATACATTATAATGCTATTTATGCCTCTAATATACATAAATAAAACTATACATAACCTTCTTCTAAGATCTACATCTACACTTAATCTATTCATGTATTCCCACCTCTAAGTCTGGACTGAAGCTGAAAACGAAGGTCTCTCCGGTGCCATAGAAGCCGTCACTGACTTTAAATGGCTCTGAAGCGAGAGCTCCAAACAGCTGCCGAAAATAAGCCAAAAGATTGTTTGAATATTTAATGAACTACATGCTGTGAAACCTATGATTTAGAGAACTACACAATATTCACAATCTACACAAACAGATTTCCAAAAACAATTATGTAAAACCATACACTTCAGCTAAAAAGCAAAAGCTCAAGCATACCTGTCCATCACTGTCCTTGATCACCATGAGAACCGGGGAGTCCTGGCTCTGCATGGTGCGATACAGGCTCTTGATGCTCATGCCGTGTTTGGACGTGCTGAACGCCAGGGACCAGGGATAGCCGATCGTCCTGGGTGGGAGGTGCTTGGCCAGCTGAGGATTAGAATAAAAGGTCAGAAGCAAAGAAAAGCCCCCAAAAGATCAGGACAGTACAGAAAAGGCACTTGGGAAGTAACTTTAAAGTAAAGGTATACTAAAAATAAGGGCCTCTGGGAGCCAATTATATGACTGAAATGCCACAGGTAGGCAACGAAAATGTCATGCAAGTCCCATGAGCAGTATCCAAAAGATGAAGGAGTGGTTCCTTACTCAATAGTGCATCAGAGTTGAATATGATGAGGTCACCATAGATATGGACCAAAATAAACTATAGCTTACCTTCTCGATTTGATCGGGTTGCAGCAGGTCACTGGGCTCGTTCAGACTGGGCCTGAAAGATTCGGGTTCTGGCTCACTCTTCACCATGTGTTTGGAGTTCACCTCTTCCTTGGTTGTGATCTGATTAAAAGAAAGAAAAAAGGACTGATAAACATAGTCCCATCATTTGCTTTCCCCAAAATTTCACAAATATTGTCTTACATTGAGAGAGCACAACTATGTGGAACTATGTGGTTAAGCCTCTATATTTATGGTCCGCTTTCTTTGGATCTATCTATCTATCTATCTATCTATCTATCTATCTATCTATCTATCTATCTATCTATCTATCTATCTGTACTGCAGGTAAATGGAATCATCAATATCAGATAACATAATCTGAGCTATCTATAATGCTATATAAACAGTACTCTCAAAGTAAGAAAACACCTGCAAAATTTTGAAATAGTATCATGTCCAGTCACAGAGGGCATCATAAACAGTACAGCTCAATAAAGGAGAAAGTCGCACTGCACAGGATGTGAGGAGTGAAGCTTACAGCGACACACATTTATCAGCCAAAACAATCAGGCTTTAAATCTGGTAATGTGTGTTTCTACATCAGTACAACCTAACTGATGTAGACAGAGGAAGATGGATGGATGGAGATCAGCGAGATTTGGCTGGCAGGAGAATTTTACAAAGGGTCTTACTTTGGGAAGGCTTATCTCTCAGGTTAAGGAATGAAAAATATAACTGTAGTTAAGCACAGGGATAAAGGTTAGCAGGAAAACAGGGTAGTTCCCCAACAGCAATGCAAACCATGGCAAATATCCAAGGACCACATGACAGTTTTCCATCCACAAACATCAGACTTGGAGCGGATATAGGTTTTTTAGTATAGTTAGAACAATGTGTTCAATAAAGCCTTGCATTCTTGGATGTTTGCACTGTTTTCATGTTAGCAGGGAATAGGGTTAGCAAGACCTCATCAACACACTTTTTAGGAATGGTTTTTCCTTTAAAATCAACATGAAATGACACTCGCAATTCATTTTACGTCAATCATACAAGCTT
Organism: Leuciscus idus; assembly: GCA_021554675.1. NCBI lineage: Eukaryota > Metazoa > Chordata > Actinopteri > Cypriniformes > Leuciscidae > Leuciscus > Leuciscus idus. The sequence goes on along the minus strand of CM038628.1, from coordinate 31,714,376 downwards.
GACCACTTAATTAATTCTGGCTAATGTAATAACTATTAGAAAGTCTGCATTTCCTACAACATTTACTTTCTAATAGTGCCTACATAGTTAAATGGATAATTCACCGAAAAATGAAAACTGTCATCAATTACTCACCCTCATGTCATTGCAAACCCATTAGACTTTCCCTTAATCTTCAGAACACAAATGGTCAGGTTTATATGCTAATAAAATCCTAAATTAAATCGGTTCATCGTATAAAGCAATCATGTCTCTTTAAAAGACTTGAATTAAACTGCTTGATTCATTTGGGTTTTTTACGATATCTTTATGAACGTTTTGAAGCTTCAGAGTTGTGGGTGAATAGACTTTCGATGGAGGGACAGAAACCTGAGATTTCATTAAAAAAAATACCTTCATTTGTGTTCTGAAGCTGAACAAAAGTCTTATGGATTTGCAAAAACATGAGGGTGAGCAAATTATGACAATTTTCATTTTTGGCTGAACTAACCCCATTTAACAACACAGTCTTTGTGACATCAGGGGGAAAAGGTGGAGCAAATTATTATTGTTATAATCTAAAAGATAAATAATTGATATAATATTATAATATAATATAATTGTAAGTTATTACATTTTGATTAAAGAGTTCAGACAAGTCATTGGAACAAGATGCAGTGACGAATCAGACACAGTACCAATTTATTAATAAAGAAAATCGGTTTTATTGTAATTTCATGTTGACTTTAATAGTGTGATGAATACTGTCAGAACAAGCACTGCAGTCAAATGCATGGATACTTGATTAAACCCTTCTGAAAGGGGTTCTGGGGGACAGCATGTGACTAATTACTATGAAACTTTATTTGCTTTTTTACTGCTTCCTCATATTCAAGCCGTCGAAAACCCATCCTGTCATCCAGATATCCAATTTCAGTACTACTGCAGAAACTCTATCAGCCTTTAAGTGTCATCTCATATTAAAACGGCTATATCTCAACTCAGGGCCAGTTTTTATTATTCCACACTCCACATAAAGACCAGTGCAATCTGCTGATCAAGGGGAACAAATTCTGTAATACAGACAGTAATGCATTCTTACTTAGATCAAACAGTAGAATAGTCTTCTTTCATTCAATTTGTGAAAAATCTGATATTGGTAGAATCATACGTGATGATACTCTGACAGTAACTGTCAGTTCATGTTGTAGTTAATGTTCCTTGATCGGCAGACATGATGTGGCCTTTGTGATGGTTTGTGTGGAGTTGAGCGTGTGGCACCTGAAGACGTTTGCAGAGCGAGCGCAGGTCCTCACTCTTTAGAGCATCTATCCGCCGGTAATACTCAGTCACAGAAACTACCTAATGCACAGACAGAATAGTGGTGTTGCATGAGAAACAGCCCGACACCAAATAATTAGCATGTTAGGGGACAGAAGTTACGTGACACACTTCTCTTCTGCTTAAAATGCTCAATTGGAAATGGAGGAAGGGACATGTTAGTAATATCAAGACATTTACTTTCTTTGCACAACCTAAATGAGAAGTCCAAAACAAAAACTGCAATATATAACCACCAAATGACTGAGAAAAACACTTTAATTCCCTCTTGACCCATGTGTTTGCGCAGACAGCTGCAGTCAGGTCTCATGTGCCGCGAATCAGTTTAATCTAACAGGATTCACCTGACGAGATCAAACAGCACCATCTCAAAGACAGAAAAGACATCTGCAATGTCCACAGACCAGCTGCTCATTAGTATGTCATGCCGCAAAGCAACATAAAACAGTGTTTTCAAAGCTGAAATATAGAATTTTACTCTATGGCATGGGTGTAACAAGAGCTATGGGTCAGTTGTCTGCATACATTTTTCTCTGATATATTTACTATTTTAAAAGTATTATGCATTTACAAAGCATATTTGCTCACATCTGCAATTCATTCCAGAGATATCACATAATAAAATGTAAGCATATGCATCTAATACCTAATGTAAATAAGACCATGTAAATTCACTAACATAGGCTACAGCTGAAATTGTTTCATTAAAAAAAAAAAAAAAACACATCGCTCTTTGGTCCTCCTATAGATTTAAAGGAATAGTTCACTTTAAAAAAATAAAAGTTCTGTCATCATTTACTCACCCTCAAGTTGTTTCAAACCTGTATGAATTTCTTTCTTCTGCTGAACACAACATTTTGAAGAATGTCAGGAACCAAACCCTATTGACTTCCATAGTATTTTTTTTGTCCTACTATGGAGGTCAATGGGGTCCATCAACTGTCTGATGACCAACATTCTTCCATTCTTCAAAATATCTAATTGTGTTCAGCAAAAGAAAGAAATGTATACAGGTTGAAACAACTTGAGGGGGAGTAAATGATGACATTTTAAAGTGAACTATTCCTTTAATTTTCCCACCCTCATATAACCAAATGCCCTATCCTAGAAATGCCATTGGGTTTAACTCCTACAAATAGAAAGCATGCTTTAGCATTTATGCAATCTATGCATAGGCTACAAGGCTAATGCTCTTAACATGTTTTTGCAGCTTTCATCATAAAAACAGCCAAGTAACGTTACAGGGTTTTTTTTAAAAGAGAGAGAAAAAAAAAAGCTTTTCTCACGTAACTATAATAAGGAGGTCGAATTTCGATTTAAAATCGCCACTAATGAAAAATAACGTAATCGTGCGGTGCTGCAAAAAGCAGAAAAAAGTCAGTCTGTTTACATCGTCACGCGCCACAAGAGCGTTGCGTTTTCAACACTGATGTCAACAAGGTAAAATAGACTTGCGTTCAAAGAAACTAAATCTGTGCGTGCAGTTTCATTTAGTTGCGATCCGATTAATTGTTATAAACATAACAACACAAAACTTTTAAGGGTGACACTCGAAGGATTAATTTTTCATGTGGAAAAACTATCGACAACGCGGTGGGTGTTGCGGTTTGATTCATTTATAGCAAACTGCGTTTATCATATGGTACGCACGAACTGAAATATTAACTTAACACTAGGCTATACATATCGCACGGTATGCAACTGCATAGTTTAAGTATGCTAGGCTAAGTGTCTGCATGCACACTTTACTGTCATGTTTAAATGACGTCAATTACTAAGCCTAGAAAGCTGCAGCTGCTTGATACATAACCACACTCCATATGCATGTCAAGTGCACTTCTGCACAAGTCACTCATCCACACACAAACATTAAAAACACAGGGCTCGTTTTTTACCAGGCCAAAGCTGTATTTGGGCGTTAGCTGACATCCCTCCTTAATTCTTCTGGAGAAAAACATCACTTCTGCTGAAAGCCCCAAGATATGCAGGTGTATATCCAATATTTAGTATCCACGTGGACTCACTGAAGTACAGACACTTTTAGAAGTGAACTAGAGGCTTTGTGCTGTTTATATCCCACAGGGACCAATAGGATGGCGGGACAGCAGAAAAACATGAACTCATGTGGCCTCCCCTCTGGCCAGCCCAGATAACAGGGCTTGAGTCATATTTTATAAATAATAGCCAAATAGCTATCTGGAAGATATTATAAATAAAAACGCATTTTTATGTAGCCTAGAAAAATGTCTTGCTGAGAGCTGGGAAATGTAAATAAAAACAGGGCTTGATTATATATTTATATATGCTATCTGGATCATCACTATTGGGCAATTAACTATTGTTGTCTTTATCTTCTCCGTGGAGTTTTCACACTTTTTATCTCGACTTAAATGCATAATCCACATTTATCAGTCAGATGGTATTACTCACTGAAGTCTATAAGTGGTTTAAGAGGGATGATGAAATGATTGTGTCCATTTGCAGACAAACACTCAATACAGTAACAGCCAAGCCAAACACACATTTCAACGAAAAGACATTACATACCAGTTCATCACATCCTTTGAAAGGAAAAGATGTCATTATGAACATAAGACACTGCAACAAGATATTAAATAGACATTGACAACAATGACTGGCAACAGGAACAAGCATGCATTCAAACTCAATGTTATTATGTGCATAAACATGGTTGAAGTGGCTGAATAGGACAAAAATAAATTAAAAGACACACATACACACACGGTCCAATGCTGCTGTGAATAACAGGCTCATGTGTTCGGGAGAGAACATAAACATCGCGTAAGCATATTCATGATCACATGTCTATGACAACACAACTGCGACAAAAACATCAGCCTAATTATTAAAGCCACACAATTCAATTAAAAACACATGCATGAATTAACATCAGTATTAATATTTATGACAATCAAATAAATCACATTATAAATAATTAAAATTATAATATTTAAATATATTGCATGAATGCATAAAATACTTTCTAGGTTTTTAGTCATAAACTATTAGAATTGACAATTAATAGATTAATCTATTATTTATTTATTTATATGTATTATTACAGGTTAAGGCTTGTTATCTTACAGTAGTTGTTGTTCATACCTCCCAGTCCTTGAACGTGATATCAGGCACTGGTTTGTCGTGCTCCCCGCTCTCAGCATCCTGGTTCTTTTTAACCACTACAAACCCAGGCTCTCGGGTCACTCCGCTCAGCCCTTCACCGTACACATCAGGGGTCCACTGGACAAAGAACGCATACAGGTGGTCCGACCTACAGGAAACACACACAAAATAGGTATAGGGTTTATTCGGTGTAGATCAGGTCGTTGGTATCCTAATACTTCAAAATTAGATGTTTCCTAGTTGCCCATTAATAAAATACTGTGTGCCAGTGTCCATGACTGTTAGATGTGTTTTTTAAAATAAAAGGGAGCCTCTGGAGCTGAAATTCAGATATGGTAATAGGAGTTTCGTTTCCGACACATGCTGCGAGCGGTAGACCAATCACAACAGACTGGGCCGTCTGACCAATCAGAGCAGGGTATTCTAGCGGAAAGGAGGGGTTTAGAGAGACTGATTCTCAAATTAACCGTTTTCAGACTAGTGAAATAAGGTGATGTGCATGAGAAAATTAAAGTGTTTTTTGATATTGGATGCATGTAAACCTAGGAGACCTCTAAAACTAAATTAGGAACCCTTTAAAATAGCACTAGGAGCACTTTAAAAAAATTTGCATGGACAAGTCATGGAAATCTCTATAGTATCTCTACAGGATAGGATAGGACTTTTTCTAGTGTTTCTTATTTTAGTCAGAAAGTGTAGGAACCTTGTGTAAAGCGCCATACATTATAATACAAATGTTTTGTATAAACAACTTAAAATAGGGTCCAGGTCTATACTGACATCTAAATCAACCACAATGCATGTCTGTAGTCTGATATACCACTTTCCTAGATTGCTCTGTTCAATTTATAATGGTATATTTCAACAGCAACTTATAGGTGATTACGCCATGTTGACAGTGATGAAACCCTGTCCTGTAGTCCTGCTAGCAAATGGCTCTGATGTTGAGAGATCATTTACAAAGAACTGCAACCATAAACACACACATACAGACATGCACAAGCTCAGACACACATATATAGGCCTGCACACGATGACCTGGTCATGGAGAGATTTGGACCAGGCGACTCATGAGGACATGTGGCAAAGCTTACAGCCTATGAGAAGTACGCAAGTATGTGTTTTCCAGCTAACATGGCTAACTTTGTTCACTTTGTGGTTCAGAAATGATTAAATGGACCATTGTCATATCTCAAATGGATCATGAGACTGGCCACCAAACTGGGTCAGACAACAGTAGAGCAGTTATTTGTGCTGGCCTTCCCATAGCCACATCTCTGATCCTTGATGAGACATCTTATCCATGGATGCCACCCTGGCACAAACGCAGACACGGTTTGTGTGAGTTTAATAGGTCAAGATGGAGGTTGTGAACCATGTGTGAGTATAGAACTCTCAAATACAAAGTTAAATCACAAAAACCAAGCATGCAAAACTTACATTACATAAACACCATAGGTCAAATGAGCGGAAATGTCAGAAGATTAAACAAAGTCAAACAGACACAGGGTGAAATTACGCTTTTTCACACATCACAGAAAGCAAACGTCAGACAGAACGCAAACGTTACGCAGTACAAAGCAACTTTTTAAACGTCATATTTGATTTCCTTTTATGATCATAAATATGGAATCACTCTCATCTGTTCGAGATGATGTAGTTTAAGCTAATTATACTGATTTATTGCTCCAGGGAAAACCTTGATCCATGCATAATTCAGTTTGGAGAGGAAAACACACATATGCAGCGTGTAAATCTCTCTTAAATCTGTCTGACTGTGGCTGAATAGCTGTATTATACAGAAGTAACAGATTCTGTGACGGATTACATAAGGCTTTGCTTTTGAACATTCAGATTAGTAGGTCAGGTAATTAGCCTCAGTCATTTCTAGTCACCAGATAGATCTTATTCCCAGAAAGACCAAAGGACTGACATAGGATAAACTAGCAGATTCATGTACTTAGATTCTTAATGATAAGCACAAGCTTATCTTATGATGTTTATTAAGCACAACAAGTAAACATATTATTCTTATATTTTTTATATAAAAGAGCTGCTGTGCAAACACTCCCAACCCAAATTTGGTCCAAGACCATTTATTGAACGCCTCAAATACTGTCAAATCACATGTATAAAGTTTAGCCAATATTTAAAGAGGTTTCAAGGAGGACTTACAAGTAAAGCAGCAAAAACAATCCATTTAGGATCATAGACAGGGTGAAAAAATTATAACTGAAAAACTAAATCACTGTTTTTTGTGCATGAAAATAAACTAATATAAGTGGACTTCAAAAGTTTGGGGTTGTTAAGATTGTCAATAATTTTTTGAATGAAGTCTCTTATGTTCACCAGGGCTGCATTTATTTGATCAAAAATATTGTGACGTATTATTACAATTTAAAACTCAATTCTTCAGTGTCACATGATCCTTCAGAAATGCTTCTAATATGCTGATTTGGTGCTTTTTAATTTTTTTTATTATTATCCTCAATGTTTGAAAACATTTATTTCTATCACTTTAAAAAAAAAATACAGATTGTTTCAAAACAGCTTTACAGTAATAGACAGTAATGTATTCATTACTTCATGTATTCATTACTTCAGTGAGCTTATTTTTCTGCCTTAAATTAATACATTGTTTAAATTAATACATTATTAGCGAACTGCACAATTTGTATATGTACATTTCTGAAAACCATAACTTGGACACAGTCACCTCTGATAACAGATCACTCTAAATTGTAATGTAGACATGAATTTTCTGTAAAGCTGCTTTAAAACAATATGTATTGTGAAAAGCGTTAAACAAATAAATGTGAATTGAAATGAAAACAATGATTCAATCATGCAAAATTAAATTCTGCAGTAAAGCAGCTCTAAAAAGACAACAGTACACAGTCATTATTCAACTGAAATCAGATTAGTGTTGATTCAGTTCCGTTCAATAACTGTGTAAAGATAATCAAATATTTGATTATATGAAATTAATTCAATTCAGTTATAAAACAGTTCTGCAGAAAACAGTGATGTCATCATCATTCAGCTCAGTTCAGTTCTCATCCAATACTGTCAGTCAGTGAAGTCAAATCAATAATACTGCTGAATACTAAGTGTCCCCAACTAAGCAAGCCAGAGGCGACAGTGGCAAGGAACCCAAACTCCATCAGGTGACAGAAATGGATAAACCAGACTGGGGTTACTGGTGGGCTATGGGTGGGCATAATGATTGTGATTTCGCTTAGTTGGTGATATAGTTTTATAGTGGACTCGGTTTTGCTCTCTCTCCTCTTCTGCTTTGTTTTTATTAGAATTTTTCCTTGTTGCGGCTGCTCACAGCAAATCGCACTGCGCTTTAGGTGCTTTAGTGCTTAAAGGGATACTTCACCGATTAGCATTAAAGGGATAGTTCACTTTGAAATAAATTTTTGGTATGTTTTAGCTTACCTCAAGGGCATCCAAGATGTAGGTGTCTTTTTTTCCGCAGTAGTTTCAATTTTGATATTTTTAGGTCAAACCGTTCTTGTCTGTCAGTCAAATAATGCAGGTCTATGGTCACTGTCTCAAAGAGCATGCACAGAGTCCAAATTAAAACAATTCCCCATCGTCCAAATTAAACAATTCCCCATCGTAAGTACACATTGATGGCCTAAGACACGAAACGAGCGGTTTGTGTGAGAAAACGAACAGTATTTATATCGTTTTTACCACTTATACACAGCCATGTCCAAGTGATCTGATCTGACGTGTACGCAGACTGGTGCATAGATATATACACTAGATGTCGCCTTGTCTACGGCAGTTCATTGGAACGAATGTCTTTAAGGCGACATTTAGTGTATATATCTATGCACCAGTCTGCGTACACGTCAGATCAGATCACTTGGACATGGCTGTGTATAAGTGGTAAAAACGATATAAATACTGTTCGTTTTCTCACACAAACCGCTCGTTTCGTGTCTTAGGCCATCAATGTGTACTTACGATGGGGAATTGTTTAATTTGGACGACGGGGAATTGTTTTAATTTGGACTCTGTGCATGCTCTTTGAGACAGTGACCATCGACCTGCATTATATGACTGACAGACAAGAACGGTTTGACCTAAAAATATCAAAATTGAAACTACTGCGGAAAAAAAGACACCTACATCTTGGATGCCCTTGAGGTAAGCTAAAACATACCAAAAATTAATTTCAAAGTGAACTATCCCTTTAAGCTTTGTATCAGTAGAAACCCGGTAGTATTTTCGAATGACCGTGCTTCCCTGCCTCATGTCCCCCTGAGACGAGAGATTTCTGTATTGTGTGTCTGGAAAAAAAACTCAGACGACGCAGAAATCGTCATTTCGCGAATTCACGTCATCGGAGGCTTTTTTGTCCAGAGGCTAGAAACTACAGCCAGTAGTAGGAGCTAGATCCGCATGTTTCCAACGCATAGCGGGTGGGATCTCACGATAAAACGGCGTCTTTTCAGTTTCGAGTCAACTAGTAGCCTAGTTGTATCATTTCTTCCGATACTGCCCTCTGTAACCGGTAGGCGTGGCTTGGGAGTGGCCTCGTAGGGCAGCGAAGCAAGTGCATTCTGGGAGTTGTTGTCTTTCATCCACATGAGCCAAAAATACATTTTCAGGCTTTTCTCAGTCTAGAAGTCACCAACAAAATAATTTCACATTTCTACTACATAAATGACCCAATTTAAATACACATTCATCTTTCCAGCGGTGAAATATCCCTTTAAGTCATGGATGCAAGGACCGGTTTATCAAATTTAATTTTCAAAATTAAGCTGGTTGAAAAACATCAGGTGATGCCAAATATTCTGGCCCACCCATCATCCACTTTTTGAAGCATGTTTTAAAGAACATCCTACACCTGGGTCTGGAGCAGTGAATCAGTAAACAATTCCATTTTGGCAAAACAGGAAGGTGACATTTAAAGTGGAGTGTAGCCAAACTGGGAATATCACTGACCTCTCAGAAGGAACAGCGAACCAGTACTCGTGCTTCCTGTCTCTTTGGGCGTACTGCAGCATTGAGGCACTGGCGTGGGAGACAAAGGTCTTCCGCATGGCTCTGCCAACACGCAGACACAGGAACTTGTGCGACTTGGACTTCTCCTTGCCTTTGGGCAACGGCACCACTGGGAAAGGAAACAAACAGCACAACTGCACCTGTTTTTCATAGTCATCTCAGCGTGTAAAACTAAAACATGAATCTTGCATCCCATTCTGATTAATCTATATTGTAGCATATTTATGCACGCTGGATGCAGCATATGCTAAATAAGCTGTCATGTTGAGTGAGCTGATGTTATTAGTGTGCTGGAGAGAAATAAATAAATGGAACAAATTAAATCTGTGGATCTCCTGCAAGACTAACTGAAAATGTGTCTTTCAGCAGATTTTTTAGGGCCACATCCTCATTAGACTGCAGCAGTGATACAGCAGGATCAAATGGAGGCTGACACTTCGATATATTTGTAAGTTATGTTATGTCATCAAGGATTGGATATCTTTTATTCAAGCAATATCCTTGGGGAAAGAGAGAGCGAGCTACAATAAGAAATAAGCTTAAAGTCGACATGAAACATTGCAACCCATTTTACTTGCATTTTCTATGTTCGAAGTTCAGAGTAAAACAAAGAAAAAGTAAGAAGGGACTTTTTTTAAAATCCTTTCTCAAAAATGTCTCCATCAATAGCATCTTGATATTTCCCACTACTTTTTCAGATTTATCACTACTTGCTATTTGTGCTGTAGCCTTTAGAGATGCACACATTTTTTTTCATGTTATGGTTATGGTATATACTGTATATATATGTAACATTTTACAATAAGTTTCATTAGTTAACTACATTAGTTAGCATGAACTAATAATGAACTGCACTTATACATCATTTATTAATCTTTGTTAATGTTAATTTCAACATTTACTAATACTTTATTAAACTCTTGTTAACATTAGTTAATGCATTGTGAACAAACAATGAACAGCTTTATTTTGTATTAACTAACATTAACAAAGATGAACAAATACAGTAATAATTGTATTGCTCATGGTTAGTTCATGTTAGTAACTTAATACATTATCTAATGTTAACTAATGAACCTTATTATAGTGTTACCATATATAAATATATACATATAAACAAAATAAATAAAAACCTAAAAATAAATATACTTTAAAAAGTACATATTTCACTATATATGGACCAAATTTTAATGACAGAATATAAAGAATGGTGTTTTTCGTGAACTGATGAATCAGGTACAAATTAGATCATGTAATGGTGTCAAATTTGATTTCATGTTGACTTTAACACATGTGCTTAACAGTAGATTACCTTCCTCTGTACTCTGTCCCTCTTCTGCTCCAAGCTCAATAGCTGGTGTGAAATCATTGGAAATCTTTTGTTCTCCTTCCTTCATATCACTGGTGGATTGCATAGTCTGAGCTTCCACGCTCTTCTGTGACTCATGGGCTTTTGCAAAATCCTCAACAGCCACAGTGTCCGAACAAAGCGACTCAGATGTGGTGCGGGATTTGGCCTCATCTGCAGGTTGGTCCCTCACTGCATTCTCCAGAACGTTCTCAGACAGCACCTCAGTGGATAAACCTGTGGCATTCAGACTCTGCTCAATGCCACCATCCCTCCATCCTCTTCCCTCAGTTCCTGTATTTTGTACAGCTTCTTTTACATCCTTTTTGTCAGCCGTTGAAGGTTCTTCAGTGGTTGTGGCGGCCTGGTTGATGGTTTGCACAGATTCAGAAGACGCACCAGAGGACTTTATCTGCTGCAGCTCGTCGGAAGATGTTGCAAGGGGATCATCGCGGACTGGAGAAAGTTCTGACTCGGTAAAAACGTCTTCGGACAGAGAAGCTTCCGTGCTGCGAGGGGCCGTACTGGTGCTGTCGTTGCCCGTCTCGCGGATTCGGTGTGCCGCATCGCCTGCATTGAGACGTGGTGCCCTCTTGAGATGGCTTACCTCAGGTATTGAAGGCTCAAGCTCTAGATCTCTGGGTTGACAAAAAAAGAACATGACACATTGATACATGACTTGCATTTCCCCGCTAATGAGATCAAAGTGGTTGTTATCATGTTGCTATGCAGTTGCTAGAGTAATCTAGGGGGTTGCTAAGTAGTTGTCTGATCAAATAGGAGCAATTATCATATCTGTAGCAAAAATGATGTGCAAGTAAGTGTCGCTTAAGTAACTTACGGTGGCACGAGCTCTCGGACCCTGATGTCGGTGATCTCCCTGCACATGGCTGCGGACTGCACCTCCTCCAGCGGGCACATGATCCCGTACTCCTCACATCCTCGCTCCTGCACCAGCCGGTCCAACTTATGAGGGTCAAACATGACGTTGTTTGGAGTTACCAGAAGCACACCACTTACTATACCCTGAAAGATTGAGAACAGAGGAGAAAGATGGCAATGACAAATCAGTAGACCATACACTACTCTTTTACATGTCCAGGAATGATCATCACAGTAAAAATCAGTACATATTGTTATTGTATATTGATTATTCTGGCCACACACCATCAACTTATACAGGAACAGATCAACATGAAATGCAACCAATGTTTTGGATTTGGTTTTCATGCACTGTTTAGGGGTAAATCTGAAATCAGTGATACCACAATAATAGGTCAGCATGGAAAATGTAGTCTATATGAGTGATTGCTCAAAAAATACTGAAAAATTTGTGCAAATGTTTGTAGACTTCGTGATCATAATTTCTGTCCGTCCAAAAGTAACAAGTACCATTTATTTCACAGATATAATCAAAGTGGAATATGTATTTAATTATTTTGCAATATTATTCATTTTAATGCATTTTAAAATTTGCAGTACACAATGCCAAGTACACATGCTAGAGCAGAAATTTAATTTTTTATAAATAAAATGTATTTATCTAAATATTGATATACTTACAGCACTAAATGTTCAGAAATATATAAGTACATTAATACATTAAATGTTCAGAAAAAAAAATATATACATACACACAAACATACATTCGTATTTATTTATGTTTTTCCTGAACATACACACTACTGTTCAAAAGTAGGGTAAGATTTTCAAATATATTTTTTATGTATTTTTTACATTTCTTCACTTTATCAATGGTGAAAACAGTTGTGCTGCTTAATATTTTTGTGGAAACCGTGACACATTTTTGTTCAGGACTCTTTAATGAATAAGAACAGCGTTTGAAATTTAAATCTTTGTAACAATGTTAAAGTATTTACAGTCTCCTTTGATCAATTTAATGCATCCGTGCAAATTTCATTTCATTTGGTTATTAAGTTATATGGTAGTGTATATATTTCTAATACTACCTCTAACAAACAAATGTGGCAAATTTTGGTAAATCCAGTGACTAGTAATAATCCGTGCGCCCTACTAACAGATTCTGTACACAGAAATCACTCACCTTGCCATCAGTGATGTATTTGCAATTCATTTTAAGGAACTTTTCCGTAAGAGCCTCTTCTTCCTCGGAGGTGGATGACACCACTCTGGCTGGTCGAGGGGGCCCGTGACATATGCTGTGTCTCCGGTGGACATCATCTGAGTCCTGGTGGGATGAAGATGGTGTGAGAAACAGCTCAATCAGAGGTAGCCCTCGCCACATCACACTGAATACGGCCCAACTTTGAGCTCATGGTACATCCTCTAACACCCACACCCACATATAAACACACACACACACAGTCATCATAACAAGGAGGCTTGGAAATAACAACCCATTAAGGCATAAGGTAGATCCCTTGAGGGCTCTCTGCTATAAGAAGGCTGACAGGCGGAAACCAAGGAGACTGAGGCAGGTTTCCTAACATGATTCTGCACCGGTTGAGTGACTGTCAGCATCTTTGTGTGTTTGTATGTGTGTGAGCTCATTATAGGACAAGAAAAAGAAAAGCCACCGCTCACTTGGTGCTGCTGACACAATAATACAGATCTAATGATTATAAAAAGTTACTTTTAGCTTTACAAAATTTCACATGCATTGCAGCAGAATCCTGAGCTGATACTCTTGGATTTGAGCTAAAATTGCAAATACGGAACACATGTTTGACTCCTCGCTCAATATATTTCAACTTCTCTCACAAAGAGCTCTGTGAAACAAGAGCACACTGCAACCTCTTATAACTTAACAAACAAACATCACTTGCTCATTCAACACTAATAAAAGAAAACCAGGTTGTTTACTGGAGTTCACAACCAAGCAAGTGAAGCACACATAGAAACTGAATTTTTATTTAAGTTGTCTACTGACTGTATATGTGACCTAGGACCACAAAACCAGTCACATGGATACATTTTTTGAAATTGAGATTATACATAATCTGAAAGCTGAATAAATAGCTTGCCATTGATGTATGGTCTGTTAGGATAGGACAATATTTGGGCGAGATACAACTATTTGAAAATATGGAATCTGAGGGTGCAAAAAAATCAAAACATTGAGAAAATCGCCTTTAAAGTTGTCCATTTATGTTCGTGATTCTGCTGCATTCACTAACAAAAATAAATGTTTTACATATTTACGGTAGGAAATTTGCTAAATATCTTTCAGCCTCCTCGGGAAAGTCTATTCCAGGGTACTGGAGAGGAGAATCCGGCCGATAGTAGAACCTCGGATTCAGGAGGAACAGTGTGGTTTTCGTCCCGGTCGTGGAACACTGGACCAGCTCTATACCCTCTACAGGGTGCTGGAGGGTTCATGGGAGTTTGCCCAACCAATTCACATGTGCTTTGTGGATTTGGAGAAGGCATTCGACTGTGTCCCTCGCGGCATCTTGTGGAGGGTGCTCTGGGAGTATGGGGTTCGGGGCCCTTTGCTAAGTCCCGGTCCCTGTATGACCGGAGCAGGAGCTTGGTTCGCATTGCCGGCAGTAAGTCAGACTTGTTCCCGGTGCATGTTGGACTCCGGCAGGGCTGCCCTTTGTCGCCGGTTCTGTTCATAACTTTTATGGACAGAATTTCTAGGCGCAGCCAGGGGCCGGAGGGGGTCAGGTTTGGGGACCACACAATTTCATCTCTGCTCTTTGCGGATGATGTTGTCGTGTTGGCCCCATCAGACCAGGACCTTCAGAATGCACTGGGACGGTTTGCAGCCGAGTGTGAAGCGGCTGGGATGACCTCCAAATCCGAGGCCATGGTTCTCAGTCGGAAAAGGGTGGTTTGCCCGCTTCAGGTTGGTGGAGAGTTCCTGCCTCAAGTGGAGGAGTTCAAGTATCTTGGGGTCTTGTTCACGAGTGAGGGAAGGATGGAACGGGAGATTGACAGACGGATCGGTGCAGCTTCTGCAGTAATGCGGTCGCTGTACCGGTCTGTCGTGGTGAAGAAGGAGCTGAGCCGCAAGGCGAAGCTCTCGATTTACCGGTCAATCTACGTTCCTACTCTCACCTATGGTCATGAGCTGTGGGTCATGACCGAAAGGACAAGATCCCGGATACAGGCGGCCGAAATGAGCTTTCTCCGCAGGGTGGCTGGGCGATCCCTTAGAGATAGGGTGAGAAGCTCAGTCACTCGGGAGGAGCTCAGAGTAGAGCCGCTGCTCCTCCACATCGAGAGGGGCCAGCTGAGGTGGCTCGGGCATCTTTTCCGGATGCCTCCTGGATGCCTTCCCGGGAAGGTGTTCCGGGCATGTCCCACCGGGAGGAGACCCCGGGGAAGACCTAGTCGCTGGAGGGACTATGTCTCCCGGCTGGCCTGGAAACGCCTCGGGGTCCCCCCGGAAGAGCTGGAGGAAGTGTCTAGGGAGAGGGAAGTCTGGGCATCCCTGCTTAGACTGCTGTCCCCGCGACCCGGCCCCGGATAAGCGGAAGAAGATGGATGGATGGATGGATGGACAATGTTTTGTTGGCTATTGCCACAAATATACCCGTGCGACATGTGACTGGTTTTGTGATCCAGGGTCACATTTGGCCCTCAACATAACCAGCAAAAAATGCTCATATGTAAAACTGCAACTGATAGGCCATGATGGCCCAACATATGAATATTACATGTGTACAGACTGTAGACAAGTATATAAATGTATGGCTGCTGTGATTGACTGCACAGTTTAGATGCACTCCACTGTGTATGAAAAATCTGAAAAAAAAGCCAGCACTGAGTTACATGAATATTGCATGAATTCATGTGTTTTCATGTAATGTGCTGACAATGTAGCAGTCAGTTCTCCAGCCTATTACAATTACAGGGATATGAATGTGCATTCTTATTTGTGAGATGCATGTTGATACCTGAATACATTTGAAGTTAGAATAAGCATGTGCTTGCTTTATCTATTGATGACTCATGAGGAAATGCAATCATGAAACCCCTGAATCTCTGGCACTGGGCAGCGGGACCAGTAAATCCGTGACCATATGGAGCCGGAACTACACACTGAGTCACACACTAATCCAACAGAGGTGACACAATCCATTTGGCAACCTCAAAATGGCAGCCCAGGACATAAATTAGACCCTTAAACCACACAAGAACAGATGAGAGCTTAAAAGTAGCCATGGTGATCTTTCCAAGATATCTTCCTTCTTATTTGTCATCAACTAGGGACAAACATAGCCGGGAGGAATGCAGTTTGTCTGAATACAACAATTACTGGAATCTCTGGCTTCATAGAGGAATAACAGCTGTGCCCAAAAGGGAAATTCATCGCCACCCCCTTGTGGACACAAAACTATCTGAGCCTGAAATTAAAGAAACAGTCCACCCAAACTCAACATCATGATGTTTGTAACATGCATGATATCTTTAATGGAATATCTTTTAAGAACTTGCAGGTTATTTTTTCATAGATTTATAATTGATGGGAATGGAGTTTCAAACACACAAGCATAAAGTATTACACATAAGCTGTGCGTTATACAGCAGGTCAAGTCTAGAATTTTTTAAAGGGATAGTTCACTTTGAAATTAAATTTTGGTATGTTTTAGCTTACCTCAAGGACATCCAAGATGTAGGTGTCTTTTTTTCCGCAGTAGTTTCAGTTTTGATATTTTTAGGTCAAACCGTTCTTGTCTGTCAGTCATATAATGCAGGTCGATGGTCACTGTCTCAAAGAGCATGCACAGAGTCCAAATTAAAACAATTCCCCGTCGTCCAAATTAAACAATTCCCCATCGTAAGTACACATTGATGGCCCAAGACACGAAACGAGCGGTTTGTGTGAGAAAACGAACAGTATTTATATCGTTTTTACCTCTTGAACACAGCCACGTCCAAGTGATCTGAGAGCTCGGGTGGGTATAGATATATACACTAGATGTCGCATTGGCTACGGTTTCGCAGTAGCCAATGCGACATCTAGTGTATATATCTATACCCGCCCGAGCTCTCAGATCACTTGGACGTGGCTGTGTTCAAGAATTGTTTTAATTTGGACTCTGTGCATGCTCTTTGAGACAGTGACCATCGACCTGCATTATATGACTGACAGACAAGAACGGTTTGACCTAAAAATATCAAAATTGAAACTACTGCGGAAAAAAAGACACCTACATCTTGGATGCCCTTGAGGTAAGCTAAAACATACCAAAATTTAATTTCAAAGTGAACTATCCCTTTAAGGGGCGGCAAAAAAGAAGTAAAAAAAAAAGTCTAACTAAAATAAACAGAAATACATATATGAAAGCAGGTCTTTAAAATGTCTGAAGCATGTAAAGGAGTATGGCCACTGATTTGGATCTCTTGTCCAATTTAATTTGACAGGCTTAGCGACTACAAATTAAAAAGCTGGTTAAAGTAAATGGAAAATAATTGAATCGATGTAAAAATGCAAGCTATGCAAAATGATAGTCCATGGCACTTCTGTTTCACTTCACATGGTCTATTGCATAAATGTAGACACAGAGCATTAGTGTGAAATGATCCAAGCAGTTTCACTTAATAACTTGCTGTTTTTTCAGCTGAGTAAGTCTTCTTATTATACTGAATGGCCCTTAATTAAACTCAACTTATTACATGGATTATTGAATTTCCCCATCCCCATTCCAAATCATGGAAAAATATGCTTATACACCACAATGAGCTAAAAGATCTTTAGACTTCACAATAGAAAGGTACATAAAACAATGCATGCTCAAGGGTCAAAACGCATATGCAGTGAACATTATAAAAAGCAATTCTTCTTGCTAACAAATTGTGCGAAACTGACCAGACCTTGGCAAGCAAAATCATTTAATCATGTACATGTGCAATTTAAAACAATGATAAAGGACAAGTTTAAGCCTGTCCTCTCGCTATACGATCCCCCTGAAAGCTGTGGATGAAGATTGAGGTGGCACTTACTGTGGTGGCCTTCTCGAGATCAGCCTCTGAAGAGGTGAGGGAGAGGGGGCTGATGGGACTGAGGGAGGGAGAGCTTTCTGCACTGGAGATGTATTCTGGGTCAGGGACATACAGCACCTGAAGAGCAAGACACACTCAGAATTTAGATTTATATCATCTCACATGCAAACAGCAATGGCTTTTAGCCAAGTAAAATGAATGAAATCAGTGAATTGAAACTAGCAGACAGCTAGCTTGATCTCCAACAAAACCAAATGACAAAAGAAAGCAGAGAGCATGAATTACCATTCAAAACTCAGCAAAGAAGCGGTTTAATAAACAAATAGAACATATATTCTTCTACAAAAGCCGCAGTTCTTTTTTCCGGGACATATCCCCCATTTTAAATGGTTTCAATTCTTCCCCTGAAGATCATGATATCTCTGCTCATTAATGTGAAACTGTGGAGGCACCAAGATGAATTTGCTACTGAAAGGGATAGTTCACCCAAAAATAAAAATTCTGTCATCATTTACTCACCCTCAAGTTGTTTCAAACCTGTATGAAAATCTTTTTTTTCTGCTGAACACAAACAAATATATTTTGAAGAATGTTGGTAACCAAAAAGTGAATGGGCCCCACTGACTTCCATAGTATTTTTTTTCCCCACTATGGAAGTCAATGGGGTCCATCAACTGTTTGGTTACCGACATTCTTCAAAATATCTTCTTTTGTGTTCAACAGAACAGAGAAACCCATACAGGTTTAGAACAACACGAGGTTGAGTAAGTGATGACACAATTTTCATTTTTGAGTGAACTATCCCTTTAAGAAGGCATTTGAATTTCGAGGTGGCACAAATTATTTTTATTTTTTTACCTTACTCCTACTACACTAGATACCGGGAAAAGCAATTGACTGGAACAGAGTTCAGCTGGACATAGAGACCATCTGCTCTGAAAATTACTACACCATACAGTACCTTGCCAGGAACCACAGCGCGAGAGAAGAGTTTGTTGAGCTGGACGAGCTCGTTGGGAGTCGTGTCAAACTTCAACGCAATGCTGTTGAGTGTGTCCCTTGACTCCACCTAAGCACACAAAAACAAAAGTTAGATATCATTTTATTCGCTAAAAAAAGTTCTAAAATCAAGACATCCGCTTCCAAGTAACACGGCTGACTAAGCATTTGAATCTGTTGGAACAGGCAAATCCAGGCCCCAGTGAAAACCATCCAATGCATTTTATGAGACGTCCACCTGTAACAGAATGCATCATCTAAAATTACTGTTCCCTTTGTCTCCTATCCATCTGAAGAAAAAAGTGTACAATTAAAAAGAAAACAGCATTATTTTATTTTCGTAATTGCTACATTCATCCAGTGTGTAACATATGTAAAATACAAAATAAAACTCCAAACAAATAAACCCACAGCTAAAATGTGACACAGTTTAAATGTGATTTTGTCCATTTAAACCTAATGGGTATGTCCAAAAAACATAGTGAGATGCATAACTAAACAGCTTTATATAAGCTCTAACTCACCAGGTGTTAAATCAATATCTTTTTGATGGTTTGATTGTGGCTGAAGCCAGAGCGCTAACCTTCTCTCTCAACATACAATATCTGTCCTTCAATGCCATGGGGAGATGAATGCAAATAGCATTCAAGAATCTCTGAATCTCTAAATGTCAGGTTAAACACACAAAAGAGCGCACAGAGGGACGTATAGAGTCGGCTTCGTGATGACCACTGAGTCTGAAAAGCTTTGAAAAATATCTCGGCCCATAAAAACAAAAGCATCTCAGAAACATAACATCTATAGAAATTACATATCATAAAAATAGCATTCAGTGAATTCAGTCATTATCTCGAGACACACATACTAATTCAGCACATTCAGACTGCATGATGCATGAGTGTGTTTACTGCAATGGCGACAGTGAGGAATTCATCCTCTGGTGGCTCCTTGCAGTTGCAAGATGTGACATTTGTATGTTTTGATAAATCCCCAGGTGGCAGGATCTCAGATCACCGGATCACTCAGTCACCTGATCCAAATCATTGATTCTCATTGGGTATCGCTTACAGTCCAACAGCCAGACATAAATAATTGAGAGCCATCTCTCCGTCTGCATTCAATTTATCCTTTAGAGGCATCCTTCACTGAGTCTCACACACATTTGCATATTATATATATGTGTGTGTGTGTGTAATGTGACACTGAAGACCAGAGTAATGTACAAATATAAAACAGGTATTTTAAATTGCAATAATATTTCACACTATTACTGTTTTTACTGTATTTTTCCATCAAAAAATGCAGCCTTGATGAGAATAAGAGACTTCTTTCAAAAACATGAAAAAAATCATAATTATTCCAAACTTTACACACACACACACACACACACACACACACACACACACACACACACACACACACACACACACACACACACACACACATATATAAACAAACATCTATAAGAACACAAGGTGAAAATAATAAAGTTTCAAATTGTTTGGATGTAATACACTGTCTATTTCAAAAGATATCTTACAGTTTTTCATCAAATCTTCTATCCACGTGCAAACCCCACTTCCAATGTGTGCTATGGAATGAAAACTCATATGAGGTCCATGGATCTCATCATAACCTGAGGAATGAAGTACAGTCGCTGTGTAGCTCTTAGAGCATTGATTGATTAAGCCCATCAATCTCTGTGGTCACAGGGCCACAAATCACTATGATTGGTTAGTGTGGATATTAGGGTGTGCAATTACACAGGGGAAGTGTACGGTTTCACAACACTGACAATAAGAAAGAGAAAGGTGGGGGCTTGGTTACAAAACAAAAACAGTTCCAGCTAAAAAAAACTTTTTTAATGCCTTAATAGCAGTTCCAACTTTTTCAGTGACCAGGGAATATAGAAAAGGCAGACACATCGATATCCCAACACCAAGTATTTGGGATGTAACTTGCACAGTCTCATTCGTGTCTTTAGCACAAATGCTGCAATCATTTTGAGGAGAAGAAAGCTATTACTTTCTCAAGTGATCAGACCATTTTCCCCTGATGGATGATAAAATGAACAAAACAAATTCCAAAAATGGGACAAAGCCTGGAAGAAATTCAGAGAGAATATCATAGAAAATATGTGGCGGACTCTTTTGACCTGCACCAATAAACATTCACCTAGCAACCACCCTGATTGCCTTAGCAACTGCATAGCAACACCTTGTAAAACACACACAGTTCCTTAGGCATCATAGCAGCAAGTTTGCAAAGGTACCACTCACATTTTCTTTTTCTCTAGAAAATGCAAAAATCTACTTTTGACACTGATATCATATTATATTATAAAATGTATACTACTTGCATGAGTAGTAGCTCGAATTTAACATGCTTTAAGTAAAATCAGACATTAAAACCTTTTAACATGCAGTAAAATGGTTGAAAAAATCCATCCCGATCAGGGTTATTATCGTTAACTAAAACTATTAAAAAATGTTTGTTAATAGAAATAAAGCTGAAATAAAATGTAAATATTAGATGAAAAACTTAAAAACTTAATGAAAATGAGAAATATTGCCTTGACAACTGAAATTTAAACAGTTTAAACAATAAAATAATGAACTGAAAAAATGAAAAAAAAACTAAAACTGAAAATAAAATATGAATATAAAAATTAAATAAAAATCTAAATCTAAATATTTAAAAAGAACAAAAAAAATATAAAGAAATGTATAAAAACATCTAAAATAAATTTACAAAAAAATTAAAACGAAAACTGAAAATATAAAAATAAAAGCTAATGCAAAATATTAATACAAACTATAACAGAAACAATACAAAAAGAAAATAAATAATACTAAAATAACACTGGTCATAATATTATTTTGTTATATTGTATTTTATTTATTAGTTTAATCAGATCAATGCTATAATTTATATAAAATTAACTACATTTACAAAATAAAATAAAAATAAAATAAAATAAACTACACATAAACATATACAAATTAAAAAATAATTGTAAAATTAAAAAATTTAATAATATAATCCCTGTGCTATATGTACACACACAGTGCACATAAAGGTTTGTCTAAAAGGCAGCAGGCTGACAGAATCACCAGCGATCTGCCACCTCGTCTCCCAGCATCCCCGGCAATCCCACTGTTACCATGGAGAAAGTCACCACCTGATTTGAGGTCATCTCAAGAGCAAATGGAAAAGCTCTCTCTCGCTTTCTCTTTCTCTCTATCTTTCTATCTTTCGTTTATAATGATAAAAGGCAGGAGAAAGGCATGTTTCTGAACAGACTTTAAATGCTCACACAATAAGATGTCCCACAATCCCCTGATCTAGCCATTTTATTACACGCTTTTCATATTTTCCTTTCACAACACCTTGTTTCGCTCCTGCAAATAGACAGCAGGTAAACTACTGTACCTCGAAAAAAACAGCAATTAAAGTCATTCCTGCAGAACATACTAACAGCACTGCAGCGGGAATGAATCATACCTGATGTGCACGCTCACATTTCCATCCCAAACATAATTACATACATGCGGCTGTGTGTACACACATTCATCCTTAGTCAAGAGCACAAACACACACACACACACTCACACACACCGGTGCATTATGTAAACAGAGCCACCTGGATCAGACAGACAACACTTACTACTCACCACATACTCCATGGTGCCTTTGGGCCTCTGGAAGGATATCCTCCGGACATCTTTCCTCTCCAGCGCACTCTTTTTCTGCCCGGTGTCTGAAAGTAAACGAGGGAGAGTGTGGGTTACGCTAGTCATGGTCCTCCTCTCTCTTCTCATCTCCTCTGCACTCCTCACGGTCTGTCCCCCCCCCCCAACCCCTCGTCCATTAGCATCAGCCGCGGAGCGACAGAGAGAGAGAGGAGGCTTGTTAGTCCGCCAGCCCACACACACACACACACACACACACACAGGGGAGTGGCTCTCGGCTATCACTGTGTGCCTGGATACACCTCTCCGGCCCCGGTCTACTGGGACGTATGACCCGGTCTGCGTCTAAGTTTCCCGGTGACAAGAAAATGCCATTAAACGGAGGAGATGTTTTGTAAATGGGTTATAAATGTAATTTTTATGAGCATACTTATGCGAGGATCAATGCACTATGCCAGCTGATACCATATGTGAACTTCTGTGAGTTTATAGAGCAGAAGATTTGATTCTGAAATTTGGACATGCCTAATAAAATAAACTACACTTGCATTTGTGTGGTTTGTGTTTGGATGATTAAAAACTCCACTTAACGACATTTAAAAGAACTGATATTGTGAAAATCTTCATAAAACTTTGTAAGTATAATCAAAATGGCTATATAAGTCATTATTTTGATTAGTTAAAGTAATGGAAAAACATGTTGTCATGACATATTGATCGTATTTCTTTACAGTGAAGTTTATCATTCTGTGTAGAAAAATCACAATGCTGTGGTTCCTCGTGTATAATGTATTAAAACAAAATGTAAAATAATGTAAAAGTAAAAGTAATAAAATAAAACATGCCTATTCCTTGCCCTAACACTCTTTTTTTTCTTTTCTTTTTTTTAAATGCATCATAAAAACATGAATTATCACAAGTTCTAAACTATGAAACTCTAAAAACATTTTTATCATTTCCAATTAAACTGTAATTAGTAATTTTTTTTTACTTTTTTTATTTAATTGTATATTTTGTATAGCTAAAATACAAGATAATGGAGTTGGATAGATTAAATAAACTAATTTGGCCTAATTGCTGAAAATGGCCATAGTTGAAGAAATGCTAATATATCTATAACAAAACAAAGCTCAGTAGTTACAGAATAAACATTGTAGCTTTTACAAAACTAGAATGCCTGTCATTAAAACTGAACAAATCCAATTAACCTTTGTCTGTTCATTTATTAAATATTGATTATTAAAATAATATTTTTAAATAATTATAATTAAAAAAGTATTTTATTTTGTCTACTACACCAATTCCACAGATTTGGTCAAAAAGGCAGAGCAAAAAATGTGAACAAAGTCATTAGTGATATACTAATAAACACCCTGCATGGCTCCACAATCTACAAAATGTATTTCGGCTGTTTTCTAATTGAATATATTTTAAAATGTAATTTATTACTGTGATCAAAGCTGAATTTTCAGCATCATTACTCCAGTCTTCAGTGTCACATGATCCTTCAGAAATCATTCTAATATAATGATTTGCGGCTCAAGAAACATTTCTTATTATTATCAATGTTGAAACAGTTGTGCTAGTTAATATTGTTGTGGAAACTGCATTTATTTGAAATAGAATGTTTTCTGTACAAATGTAAAAGTCTTTACGGTCACTTTTGATTCATTTAATGCAGCCTTGCTGAATGAAAAAAAATGTATATCTTACTGACCTCAAACTTTTGACCAGTAGTGTAATACCAAAACTTAAATTCACAGTTGACACAAGCAGAAAGACCACTGACAGCAAATCAGCCATGACATTCCCCTCTCTATCTGCTCAGGACAACAAATCACAGCTCTGAGCCTCCTATTATCTTGGCACCTTCGGGCATGACAGGTTATTTTTAGAAGCAGGTTCCCATCAGTGTCGGAAATGGCTCCCTGACTGAGACCCACTAGCAGATGCCTTCACAGACGCTCGCCGACGGGGGTGAAGGGTCTCTGGATGAGAATGGAAGGTGTCCACTTTGACACAGGCTTCCTGTAGAGTTTAGTTTCAATTCACCCCAGACGAACTAATCAGGATCACCTGGAATCGTACAAGCTGGTGGGATATAACAGGGTTTGAGCAGAATTGAGCATTCCTGATCACCTTTATCCGGGAGCTGAACTTTTAATTCATACAGACATTTTCAAAAGAAAATAGGCAAGCTGCAAATAACAAGTTCTTCAAAAGGAAATCATCACTGCTATCACTAGTAATAGTACATATTCAAAGTAAAGACAGAACTTCTCTTAACTAGGCTGAGTGTGCATAATAAACTCATTCTCGTTAAAAGACAACTCAAGGGATGATGTACTTTCCCACTGGCCGGCCTCAACTGATTCTTCGTTATCCGAAGATTAAAGGAAGCTGGTGCGCCAATTAAAGTCATTCTTACTCAGTGTAAGCCTGATGTAAAGACGGCGTACCAGGATTATTTGAAATGCCAGCTGCACACTTCAACCCAGATGAGAGCCCAGGGACTTCTCTGTCAAAGCACCTGAGCTAGAGGCTGAGATGCCGAGGATACAGCATGAGCATTAAACACGACTTATGCAGGCCAATTTATTCGATGGTCCCTTTTGTCCAATAAATGTTCCATCATAATGAAACCGCAAGGGCCAGTAGTTTAAGCCAAGCTTTAAAGGGACCGGATATTGGGGATTTTAAAAAAGGACATTATTTGCTCAGTTCAGTGCACCATTTAGACACAAAACTGCCTTTAAAGAACTTTCATATGAAAAAGGCCATTCCAAAACAGTCATGGTTATGATGTCAGAAAGGGCTCGAGCACCCACGAAATCTTCTCGTTTTTATAGTTCATTTAAGGCAGTTTCTATGCTGTTATTTTAATGACAAATGTCAAGAGTGCATTATTGTAACACAAGAGCGCATCCATGTAACGAATCTCTCCGTTCGCAGGTGGATTTCTTTCTCTAGCACAAAACTGGACATGCACTTTCAAATATAAAGTGGTCTCATGGCTTTACTCTCGCTCAGATTTTACGTGTACATGCTAAAACTTTGTCCTGTGCACTTTCTCTAGAATTGTCTTTTCTCCTGGATTTAATGTTGATTTAACGACTGACGGGATGAAATAACACGGTGTACCTTTAAATTGTAAAGAAATTACGGATTCACTTTTGTTTCATGAGATTTCAAGCTGATTTTAGTCAGCAAGATACAATAAAGGTATTTACTGAATTTTATTTAGTGAACTGCTAATGATCATCATGTAGCATAAGCTATATCAGCAAGAACGTGACTCGTGACAATACTCATGGATAGAATGTAATTTTGTTTGGTTGATAATATATATATTTATTTGCAGTCTGTGCGTTTTTCTCAAATAACTTATATAATGTACTTATAATGTAACTTATAACTTATATATGTATAATTCATTCATCGAGCGCACCATCAGTAGCCTACTCTAGAAAAACGAACAGTAGGCTATAATTAACTACTGAGTAATGAGAATATTGAAATGTTTTAAGGGACATTTGTTGCATAGGCTATGTAGCTATAATGAACCCATTTGCTCATGAAAACAGAAGTGAATAAAAATGTGTTTTATATTTTGTTGGTAATGTATTTGCATGTGGCCCCCACCGACAGAAACATAAATTGGAGCCTATGATGACAGAGGTCATTTACATACAGGCTAGCTGTAATCAAAATTATTCAACCCCCATTGCAAATTAGGCACACTAACAAATCAAATCGAACAAAAATAATTGAAATAGCTCAACACAACAAATTTTTCAAGTGGTTTCCCCAAATTTAACTGAAAATGCAACTTTTAATAACTGCAGTCTCAAAATTATTCAACCCTATCATGGCAAGCATCTTTAGTAGAACACCCTTTTGCTGCAAACTAGAAGGTTAACCAGGCATCAGCTTCTGGCAGCGTTTCCGAGGAATCTCCAGTTCAGTAATATTCTTGGGTTTGCGTGTTGCAATCACCGCCTTCAAATCCCACCAGAGATTTTCTAAGGGTCAGGTGACTGTGATGGCCACTGTAGAATCTTCCACGATTTCTTCTGCAACCAAGCCTTAGTGGAATTTGAGGATATGCTTGGGATCATTGTCCTGTTGGAAGGTCCAATGACGCCCAAGGTTCAGCTTCTTCACTGACGGCATGACATTTTCTCCTAGGATTTCCTGATAGTTCAATAAATCCATATTGCCTTCCACACGCTGCAGGTTTCTAGTGCCAGAGGATGCAAAGCAGCCCCAGAGCATCACAGAGCCACACCATGCTTAACTGTAGGCAGAGTGATACAGCATATGCTTCATTCTTCTTCCTCAGACATACCGCTGATCCATAGGGCCGAAAAGTTCCAGTTTTGTTTCATCACTCCACAGAACAAAATGCTTTTAGGTCAGTAGTGGTGTACGTCTTGGAGTTCTGGCATACGTTACGTACGCGCCTTACTGTGCAAGCTGAAACCTCAGTGCCTGTAGTCACCAAGTCTTGCTGCAGGTCTTTTGCAGCCACTCAAGGGTTTTTCTGAACCTGCCTTCTCATAAATCTGGTTGCAGCCGTTGATAGCTTCCTTTTTCTGCCCTGTCCAGGTAGTGTAACCACTGTTCCTTTAACTTTGAACTTGCGAACTATGCTTCCAACGGTGTCTCTAGGAACATTTAGTGCCTTCGCTATCTTTTTGTATCCTGTTCCTTGTTTGTGAAGTGCGATGATATCTTCTTAATAACTTTTTGGACCAATCTATTGACTAGGCCATATTTCTAACATGCAGTCAAATGTGACACTCAACAAACCAAGCCAGTATAGATATTTCATGTGTTCTAGCTCAAGCACACCTGGTGCAACTAATGAAGCCCTTGATTAGTTGCATCAGGTGTGCTTAAGACAACACCTGTTTTGCAGATTTGTACTGTTGTGAGGGATTTTATTCAGGGTGTTGAACAATTTTGAGACTGCGGAAGTCATTAAAAGTTGCATTTTCAGTTGAATTTGCAGAAACCACTTGAAACATTTGTTGTGTTGAGCTAGTTCAATTACTTTTGTTTGATTTGTTCATTGCAAACACCTGAAAGTCTGTAAATTTTGCCAACAAACCTGATTTGCAATGGGGGCTAAATAATTTTGATTGCAACTGTAGAGAAGTCTTAAAGGATTAGTTCACTCCAGAATTAAAATTCGGATAATTCACTCACCCCCATGTCATGTGCATAAATTGTCAGGAAATTTTAATTCTGAAGTGAACTAATCCTTTAATGGTACCCTTAAAGGGTAACTCTCACCAAAATGCAACCAGTGTAGTGAATGTGAAAGACATAATTCACCTTTGTTATTAAGTGTAGTTCTGTACACTGTTTTTCTGCATAACTGTTCAGGGATCGCGGTCCCTTTAAGATGTTGGGAAGGCGTGATGACGCGGGACGCTGATCAGCGCTCTCTTTCAGTGGTTTTGTTTACCTTGAGAAATAAACGACACACGCATTCGTGTGCTCAAAGTGAGAAGTTGTCTCTTGCAAATTACTGCAATTTCCACACTGGTGACCCCGACATTAGTCTGCTGGACGTATCCAGAGACGCGACGCGATCATGACCGCGAACGCTGTCACCCTCAAACTCCCCGAATTCTGGGAATCGTCAGCATCTGCATGGTTCGCCCAGACTGAAGCGCAGTTCGCGCTGCGTGAGATCACCGCGGATACGACTAAATATTACTACGTTGTGTCTGCTCTCGGAAATTCAACAGCATCCAGGGTGGTTAGCCTTCTTACAAATCCTCCCGAAAATGAGAAGTATAAAGCACTTAAAACCCACCTGTTGAAAACGTTTGAACTGTCGGACACTGAGAGAGCCAGCAGGCTTTTCTCACTTCAAGGACTGGGTGACAGCAAACCGTCCGAGCTCATGGACCGTATGCTGGATCTTTTGGGCGAACACAGACCTGACTTTCTTTTCATCCAGCTTTTCCTGCGTCAGCTGCCTTCCCAAGTGAGAGCTGCATTAGCCAACACCACAATCACTGACTGTCGTAAACTAGCTGAAGAGGCTGATAAATTTTTCCTGGCGAGTCAGGGACATTGTGCAGCCGCGTTTTCCCCCGCGCATATCTCTTCAGTGACACATGACGACTCCACACTCATTGCTGCGACTACTTCTCGTCGGCAGCAGTTTTCTGGCACCCAACAGCTCTCCGGATTGTGTTTTTATCATGCAAAGTTTGGAACCAAGGCCAACAAATGCCGTCCACCATGCAGTTTCAGTGTTTCGGGAAATGCCAGGGCCGGCGCTCAGTAGTGGCCATGAGTGTCGGCCGAGTAGGCAGGCTGCTTTTCATCCGCGATAGCATCTCCGGTCGCCGTTTTCTGTGCGACACTGGAGCACAAAGGAGCGTTCTGCCTGCATCCCGTTTGGACATGGTGACCGACAGCCACGGCCCCCCTATGGAAGCTGCCAACGGTAGCCCCATCCGCACATATGGAACGAGGTATGTCGAACTGTGTTTCGGAGGACAGCAGTTCGGTTGGGACTTTGTTACTGCAAAGGTTGCCGTTCCCCTCCTCGGCGCAGATTTTTTGTGTGCACATGGACTGTTGGTAGATGTTAAGAACCGCCGTCTGATTGATGCTGTCACGTTTTGTTCTTATACGTGCACACTCAGCGAGGCTGACCCCGTCCGACTGTCTAACATGCTCTCAGTTTCCGATGACTTCCAACGTCTACTGGCCAGTTTCCCAGCCCTCACTCAGCCCACTTTCTCTGCATCTACTGTGAAGCATGGTGTGGAGCACCATCTTGCCACTGCTGGTCCACCCGTTTACGCCCGCGCTCGGCGCCTCGACCCGACCAAGCTCGCCGTTGCAAAGGCTGAGTTTGCAAACATGGAACGCCTGGGCATAGTACGCCGATCCGACAGCCCATGGGCATCACCCCTCCACATTGTCCCCAAACCTGGCGGCGGTTGGCGCCCGTGTGGCGACTACCGGCGGCTTAATGAGGCAACGGCACCTGATCGATACCCAGTCCCGAACATACAGGATTTTTCAGCACACCTGGCTGGCAAGGTAATTTTTTCCAAGGTGGATCTCGTCCGGGGATATCATCAGGTGCCGGTACACCCACTGGACATTCCCAAAACAGCAGTGATCACGCCGTTTGGTCTGTTTGAGTTCCTGCGCATGCCGTTCGGCCTTAAAAACGCTGCCCAATCTTTACAGCGCCTCATGGACTCTGTTTTGCGGGACCTGCCTTTCCTTTTTGTGTACTTGGATGACATCCTGGTAGCAAGCACGTCCAAGTCTCAGCACCTGGCGCACCTCCAAACCCTTTTTGAGCGGCTTAGCCACCATGGACTAATTGTCAACCCCGCCAAGTGCCAGTTTGGCCTCTCCACCATCGACTTCCTAGGACACAGAGTCACTAAGGACGGGGCAGTTCCTCTCCCATCAAAGGTGGAGGCAGTCATACAGTTCCCACGCCCACCCACTGTCAAATCCCTGCAGGAGTTCCTCGGCATGGTAAATTTTTATCACCGCTTCATCCCTCGAGCCGCTCAGCTCATGGGGCCTTTGCACGAGGCCCTGAAGGGTAAACCCAAACACGCTGTGAACTGGACTGAGAGCAGAGTCAAGGCTTTTGATGCCACTAAAACAGCACTAGCGAACGCCACCATGCTGGCGCATCCTTCTTCTACAGCCCCCATTGCCATCACCTCGGACGCCTCGGATTACGCTGTCGGCGCTGTTTACGAGCAGTGGGTAGGCGGGGCCTGGCAGCCGCTGGCTTTCTTTAGCCGTCAGCTGCGCCCTTGTGAGCGGAAATACAGCACTTTCGACCGGGAGCTGCTGGGTCTCTACCTCGCCATTAGACACTTTCGTTCCCTGCTAGAAGGCCGACACTTCACTGCTTTTGTGGACCACAAGCCGCTGACTTTTGCCATGGCCAAGGTGGCTGAGCCGTGGTCCGCCCGCCAGCAACGGCATCTGTCTTACATTTCCGAGTTCACCACGGACTTGCAGCACGTTGCCGGTAAGAGCAACCACGTGGCGGACTGCCTATCACGGGCCGTGGCAGGGGCAGTCCATCTTGGTTTAGATTACAACCGCATGGCAGCGACTCAGACCACAGACCCAGACGTGCAACATCTGAAAAACTCTACTACTGGGCTGCAGATTGAGGACGTGGTTTTTGCCGATGCCGGCACAACGCTCCTGTGTGACATCTCCACAGGTAGTCCTCGGCCAATCGTTCCCTCGGGGTGGAGACGACAAGTGTTTGATGCCATCCATGGTCTCTCCCACCCAGGTGCGAAAGCTTCACAGAGACTTGTTGCAGCTAAATTTGTTTGGCACGGCCTCAAGAAGGACGTTAGGGACTGGGCTAACACCTGTGTTGAGTGCCAACGAGCCAAAGTACACCGCCACACTAAAGCCCCATTAGAATCATTCCCGGTTCCTGAGAGGCGTTTTGACCACGTAAACGTGGACCTGGTTGGTCCTCTGCCCTGCTCTCAAGGTTTCACATATTTGTTAACCATGGTTGACAGGACCACCCGTTGGCCTGAGGCTGTGCCACTGACATCCGTGACGTCTGTCGAGATGACACGGGCATTTATTGGCACCTGGATTGCCCGTTTTGGTACCCCTTCGGACATTTCCTCTGACCGAGGTGCGCAATTCACGTCCGAGCTTTGGGATGCTGTCGCACAGAGCCTCGGAGTGAAACTCCACCGCACGACTGCATATCACCCGCAGGCTAACGGACTCTGTGAACGTTTTCATAGGTCGATGAAGGCTTCCCTGCGTGCCAGCCTCAAAGACAGCAACTGGGTCGACAAGCTCCCGTGGGTGATGCTGGGCATCAGGACTGCACCAAAGGAGGACCTTCAGTCCTCATCCGCGGAACTTGTTTACGGACAGCCGCTGCGAGTGCCAGGGGATTTTGTCCCTAACACCACCGTTCCCTGGTCTGCTTCTCTCCAGCGGTCTACTCTACTGGATAATGCGAGGCTTTTTGCACCCATCCCCACTTCCCGTCACGGCCTCCCTCAGTCGCACATCCCCGCAGGACTTCAAACAGCCGACTATGTCTTCATTCGCCACGATGCCCACAGGGGATCACTACGCCCGCCCTACGAGGGCCCATTCCGGGTTCTGGAGACAGGGGACAAACACTTTGTGGTGGACAGGGGTGGCAAACCGGAGCGACTCTCCATCGACCGCCTTAAACCGGCTCATTTGGACGTGGCCAGGCCCATTGACCTGGCCCAGCCCCCACGGCGCGGACGGCCTCCTGCTCTGCCCCCACCCTGTGCTCCTATCCCACTCAAGCCTCCCACACTCCATGCCCCTCACCCGTGTAAGGACGTTACACCGGCTGCATTGGGGTCTCCTCGACCTTCGGTACAGCGCAGTCGTTGTGGCCGGTTGATACGCCCACCTCCACGTTGACTGTTTGGTTTTTCTGTTATGGTGAATTCTGGGGGGACGTGTGTAGTGAATGTGAAAGACATAATTCACCTTTGTTATTAAGTGTAGTTCTGTACACTGTTTTTCTGCATAACTGTTCAGGGATCGCGGTCCCTTTAAGATGTTGGGAAGGCGTGATGACGCGGGACGCTGATCAGCGCTCTCTTTCAGTGGTTTTGTTTACCTTGAGAAATAAACGACACACGCATTCGTGTGCTCAAAGTGAGAAGTTGTCTCTTGCAAATTACTGCAATTTCCACACCAGGGTCTTTTTGTTAATCTACCCGAGGCAAACTTTCGTTTAAAAGCATAATTAGAATGGAAACGCCACTTTTAAGTTTGACCGTATTTTCGTTTTCGGTCAAATTGCCTTTTGAATGGGAGTGCTTTGGATCACTTCTATGATAGCATCAAAATCACTACTTTTAAAACACTAAGAAGGCTCGACACAACATGAAACTTTGCTCGAAGTATCACCAGGGGCTCTACACATGA
This sequence comes from Leuciscus idus, assembly GCA_021554675.1. NCBI lineage: Eukaryota > Metazoa > Chordata > Actinopteri > Cypriniformes > Leuciscidae > Leuciscus > Leuciscus idus. The sequence goes on along the minus strand of CM038628.1, from coordinate 31,681,937 downwards.
ACTCAGCCAGCATTTTGGACAGTCAAAAATAGTCTATCTCCGAATGTGAATAAACTGACTCTGAATTTTAGTATTGCTTCTTATATAAGGATCCTTTTTCAAATACAACAAATTATCCGTGAATTAATATGGAACTTAGCTATAGGAGCTTTCCATCTTTACTCTCCTCCCTGTTATGTTGCATTCGAAGATCGACTATTTTTGACTGACAAAATGCCGGCGGACAAAGCTACAGTGAGTTGATCAAAATCTTTCTTTTTAGTAAACTCTGTGTACACAAACAATGTTCTCAATGCTCGAGTTCATGTGTAGAGCCTCTGGTGATACTTTGAGCAAAGTTTCATGTTGTGTCGAGCCTTCTTAGTGTTTTAAAAATAGCGATTTTGATGCTATCATAGAAGTGCCCCAAGCACTCCCATTCAAAAGGCAATTTGACATTACGGCAATTGGATTATGCATTACGTCAGATTGACGAATGTTTGAGGGAGGATATGGCCGTCTAAATAAAGATTTTAATTTAGATTACACTTTAAGATGGCAGAGTACAAAAACATTTTTAACAACAGATTTATGTCTGTATATGATCTCCAGACTGCAGCATCTATTCTCTTGCAGTGAGATTTGCAGGAGGCCAAAGCGGGGAGGGTTGAAAAGTGTGTAGGTCAGCTGTGAGAAACACCAACTCAGCAGTTTGCTGTCTCCTCCTATCACCTGTCACATTACAGGCAAGTGGAGCAGGACTCTGGAGTCATTACATGGATTTATAAACCGCTGTCAATCAAAGTATCTGTCACTCCCTCCACTCCCCAGCTGCGGGATAGCACGAGTTACTCGAATCAACAGCTTTTAGAGTGGAGATTGACTATTGCTGAAAAGAGGTAGAAGGTATCTGGATTTATCATAAGACAGCTGTTTCAATAAAATAAAATATACACTTTGTATGCAATCACCCAGAATACCCTGGCAACCACACATGTTGAAACATGGTTCAAACAACACCTGTGAGAATGTGACAGGTATTGAATAAAATGTTAACAAGCATTTGAAATTTACTTAATAGTATAAACCAAATCATTCCATGTTTCACACATTTAGGCAGATCATCTGCATATTTTAAAGTAGGACATCTGTTACAGCAATAAAACAGCCAGCCAGCAATCAGTATAAATCACTTTTAGTGAATCTACAAATGAGAAACGAGTCCGGAGGCAAGTTTAGATTTGTGATAGAAAAAGCTTCATATATTGAGTCAAATTATCCTTGCACATTGCAGCCTCACTTTGCTTCTGCGATAAATCTGTGATATATGCCATGTAATCTATAGCTGAGCTGAAAAATAACATTTAAAATGCACAGTTTAAACAGCTCCTCTACACACCTGTCTTGAACATGCTCGCAGCTACACCAACGAAAATCAGTTGAGAAGAAAAAAGGACTCCATTACGAGAGGACAAGCTCTTTCATTTGTTATTCTGCTTTAGACTGCGGGATGCAAGCATAACCAGGAATTTTGGACTCTTGAAACTGCACTAAACAAACTTTTGACAGCTGGCATGACGCCTGGTAAAGGAAAAAGTAGGCCACAAGTAAAGTCAAGTCAACCACAGGCAACTGTGTCCATGAACTTTGTTGTTTATATTTACTTTATATTATTTATTTTTATATTATTTTATGTAATGAGAATAATTGTCCACACATTAAAACATTAAATTGAAACATTACCATTATTTATTATGCAATGGAAAACACAAGTTTAGTTTAATAAGTTTGAATTATCTAGCATTGTTTACATTTTATTAATATGTTGAGGATATACTGTAAGTTTAATACACCCTCTGCTGGCTCATCTTAGTAGTGTCTGAAAATACTGAATAATATTTTCAAACCATTAGAAAATCCAACAATTTAGATCACTTATTATTTTATATTTTATATTATTGTCACTTATTTCGTTTAAGATAGATTAAACTGTATAAAACTGTATATATACTGTATATAGATAAGAATATCTAATCAGCCAATCACATGGAGGCATTTTCTCCCACATAACTGCCGCTCAATGCATTTAGGCATGTAGACATGGTCAAGACGATCTGCTGAAGTTCAAACTGAGCATCAGAATGGGGAACAAAAAATGATTTAAGTGACTTTGAATGTGACATGGTTGTTGGTGCCAGACGGACTGGTCCGGAGTATTTCAGAAACTGCTGATTTACTGGGATTTTCTCACACAACCATAAGGTTTACAGAGAATGTCCCGAAAAAGAGAAAATATCTATTGATCATCAGTTCTGTGGGTGAAAATGCCTTGTTGATGCCAGAGGTCAGACTGGTTCGTCTTATAGAAAGGCAACATTAACTCAAATAACCAGTTGTTACAACTGAGGTCTGCAGGAGAGCATCTCTGAACGTACAACACATCGAACCTTGAAGCAGAAGAGCTACAGCAGCAGAAGACACACTCCTGTCAGCTAAGAACAGGAAACTGAGGCTACAATTCACATCGGCTCACCAGAATTGAACAACAGAAGATTGGAAAAACGTTGCCTGGTCTGAAGAGTCTCGATTTCTGCAGCAACATTCGGACGGTAGGGTCAGAATTTGGCGTAAACAACATGAAAGCATGGATCCATCCTGCCTTGTATCAACGCTTCAGGCTGCTGGTGGTGTAATGTGTGAAATTGAGCATTGGTTTAAACACCACAGCCTGAGTATTGTTGCTGACCATGTCCATCCCTTTATGACCATCAGGATAACCCAACATGTCACAAAGCTCAAATCATCTCAAAACTGGTTTCTACTGGTTCACTATACTCAAATGGCCTCCACAGACACCAGATCTCATTCCAGTAGAGCACAGCCGACAAATCTGCAGCAATTGCGTGATGCAATCATGTCAATATGGACCAAAATCATGAGGAATGTTTCCAGCGCCTTGTTGAATCTTTGCCATGAAGAATTAAGGCAGTTCTGAAGGCATTTCCTTCAGTCCTTGACTCTCTGTGGTCATTAAAAATCCCAGGATGTCTTTCGAAAGAGTAGGGGTGTAACCCCGGCATCCTGGCCAAATTTGCCCAGTGGCCTCTGTCCATCATGGCCTCCTAATCATCCTCATATACTGATTGGCTTCATCACTGTCTCCTCTCCACCAGTAAGCTGGTGTGTGGTGGGCGTTCTGGCGCAACATGGCTGCCGTCGCATCATCCAAGTGGATGCTGCACATTGGTGGTGGTTGAGGAGATTCCCCCCTTCTATGTAAAGCGCTTTGAGTGCCGAGAAAAGCGTTATATAAATGTAATGCATTATTATTATTATTATTATTAGTTCCGGTACTAGCAAGCTGTACCTAATAAAGTGGCCAGTGAGAGTATATACATTGTACGTATACTGTATATAAATATGGCCAAGTCTGTAAGTTTTCACAATATCATGCAGAAAGAAAACAAATAAATACCATATTTGATATGACACATACTGAAGACTGAGTATGGGGAAGTAAAACTCTCATTTTCCATCCACTCTATTTTAGTATTTTTCTACAGAAGCTCTGCGTCCAATGCACTTCACTTGAGAAGATTACTTTTTGTGAGTGTGTATGTGCGTGTTTGTGAGGGAGCTACCTACAAGAGCTAATTCTGAGCTGTGAGGTTCAATCTCCAATACAGCCACACAGCTATAAAAGGCTTTAAAAGCCAAGAATGCCTCACTGTGCTTTTTATTTTAACCCTTGATGTTTTTTGAAAATGGAGAGAAAGCATCCAAAACATTTAACATTTAGGAACATGTACAAATGTGTAAAGCCTCAGGGAAAATTCTATATCTAAGCCACACTTAGCCTACTGCTAAAACACTTATAAAAGGCATTTATATGAACTCTGATGTGATGCTGCTTAAGACAGCGAACAAATTACCATGATTAACAGTCTAATTAGTCTGACTTACAGCATCTAGTACACTAGCCCGACGGAGATCTGATCAAAGAGCTTTGATTAAAAGATTTTTTCCACAGACAGTTAATTGGGAGAGACATCCGACTGCTGGAGAACTAATGGCAGAGCTGCATCATTAGGCTCAGGAGACTGAACTGAAGCCTCAGGCTGGCGTCGACCCTGCCTTGTAGGTAACAATGAGAAACATTAGCCGTAACGGAAGCGACGCAGGGACGTCTCAAAATACCTCCAGTATCTGTCCTTTGGGAAAAAAAATCTTGCTGAAGTAATTACTGCATGCTCACAAAGTTAACTGAGCTTATGTCGTGACTGTCTGGGTATGAAACTAGACACAAATGCACGTTTACATGCTCACCTGAGGGTGCGAGCGCATTTATTCATCACCACAACAGCCAGTTCTAATAAAATGGCCATTAGGAAGCTTGATGCATCATGGCTATTTGTAGTCGTGCTCAAAAGATCAGAAGCGGTTTGAAAAGAGCAAGACTATTTCGGTGCATTATTTATGGTGAACTACCTTGCAAAATATTCTAAAGCTAGGAACTTTCAAGTTGTTTGGTCTAAAAAGCCTTCTGAACTTCACATGACCCAGGTAATCAAAGATTTGGAAAATGTCTCCTTGTTATGCCCTGATGAAATTGATAGTGATGAAGCAAAACTGAAAGTGAGGCTGACACTTGCCAAGTGTTAAAACATAACTCGATTTTCATTTTCATTCACCACAAAGATAGCAAGTAAGTGAGGCTATATTTTGCCAAGAAAACTTGGGGAAAGTTTTTCTTATAAGAAACAAGAGAAAAAGTATATGATAGAACAACAAGGCTATAGGACATGTAAATCATGTGACCCTGAAGACGATATACGATATTGATATTTATCATAATATTCAATTACCTACCCTTGATGGGGAAGAAAATGCTTTGCACGTATTTGTTAAGACCTTGAGAATGAATGTAAACATTCATATTGTTCACAATTAAACTTCTAATGTAAGGCCCCCATAGAATCCATTTTATTTCCCCCTAAATTCTGTATTTTCCATTTTATTTATTTGGGATTCTGTGTTTTATGATTTAATACAAGTTTATATAAACATTAACAATGTAAGCAAGCTTTTAAAATGTAATGAAATGAAAATATAACGTTAATTTACAACAAAACATTACATTTTTTGATATTATTACGTTGAAAAGTGCATTTTAGTATGGGCTACAGTAGTGATATATTTCTGTCATAATTTCTTGAAGTTAAACTGAACCTTTATTTTGACGGTTTAAAGTGAAGATCTTTCCGTTTTAGTTTCAGATTCAGTGTGTATTTGATGGCAGTTTTTCTCAAATGAAACGGTGAAAAGCTTGTGAAGTGACTCTCCAAGAGGCTCTGGAGATGAGTTCATGTCCTCATATTTGAGACGGCAGATGCTAAAAACACCGTGGGCATCACATGTGTGAGTTTGTGTATCATTCATTCACACACAGACACGCAGAAATCACTTAATAGCGACATGCACTAACTGGCTGTTGTAGCGTTTATTTCTGTTAGATTAATCCATATAGAGTAAAAATGTCCAGAGCTTATCACCATTATCTATGTACATTTTATTGCGATCTCAATATGATATCATTTATTGCCCAACCCTATATTTAAATTCTAACAATATTACTGCTTTTACTGTATTTTTGATCAAATAAATGCAGCCTTTGTGAACATAACGGACTTTCGAAAACATTTTAAAAAAATGTAACGAACCCAAACTTTTGAACGGCTGGATATCTTTCAAAAAGACTAAAAGACTGAGTAAAACCCTTTGAAATGACCAGATTCATCAAGATGTCCGTAAGAGTCAGAGGGTTAAAGTGTGTTTATTATTGTTACTGTAAGGGTTGTCTGTCTAGTCTAGAAGCTGGAGAACCTCACAACTCAGGAGTAATTACTCTGTGTGTGTGTGTGTGTGTGTGTGTGTGTGGAGGTCCACAGAGGGATGAGATCCTCTTTTCTCCTCTGATTACAGTCTCAAAGGTATCCATTTCCCTCTTACCGCAGGGCCAGCCAGCCAGTTCCTGTGCCAACACTGGATTAAGCATAACTAACAAGTCTCACTGGAATATTCCTTTCCATTGTAAGATAATGTTCATGTTAATGTGTTCGATTTGCACTAGAAGTGTTTTCTAATGCACCATAACATGCTCAGTAAGTAAAACTACACCCTAAAATCATTAAGTACTTCGATTAAAACAAATACATAGAGTGATTACAATACTAAAAATGAAATTAAATAGGATTAAATACAATAGAAATAATAAAATGCAACAAAATAACCCAAGATAAGGTGTTTTGCTCAGGAAGCCAAAGGAAACGTGTTCCTAAAGAACAGATTATGATAACATGATAAAAGTGTGCAGAAGGGTTACTGAAGAAGACGTAACGCACCTATGGTGTAACCTCGCTTCAGCTCTCCACGTCGAGGACTACGAGCCTTTTGGATGTTGGTGGTATTGATCCCCTTTTCTTCAGTTTTGGCTGATCTGGTCACATTCTGTATCATGGGTGACGCCAGCAGGTCTTTGACGAATGAACCGGCATAACTTTCATCAGGGATGTCCACTGACTGGGACTTTTTCTTCAACCTATAACACAGAAAAGGAAAAAAAAAGTGCATTTGATTTTTTTTTTTTTTACATATACACTACCTTTTTTTTTTTTATGACAGAAAAGACATTGTTACAAAAAAATTATATTTCAAATAAAGTCCTTTTGAACTTTTTATACATCAAAGAATCCTGAAAAAAGTTTACTGAAAGGGATACTCCACTTTTTTTGGAAATAGGCTCATTTTACAACTCCCCCAGAGTTAAACAGTTGAGTTTTACCGTTTTCGAATCCATTCAGCCGAACTCCAGGTCTGGCGGTACCACTTTTAGCATAGCTTAGCATATATCATTGAATCGGACAGGACCATTAGCATCTCTCTCAAAAAAATGACCAAAGAGTTTCGATATTTTTCCTATTTAAAACTTGACTCTTCTGTAGTTACATCGTGTACTAAGACCAACGGAAAATGAAAAGTTGCGATTTTCTAGGCTGATATGGCTAGCAACTATACTCTCATTCCTGCGTAATAATCAAGAAACTTTGCTGCCGTACCATGAGTCCAGCAGGCGTAATGATATGACGCAGCGCCTGAAAATAGGTCTAATGGGTTAGACAAACTTAGTCCCGGTCACGCTGGAAGTTACCGAGCTGAGGACTATTTTCAGGCGCTGCGTCATATCATTACGCCTGCTGGACTCATGGTACGGCAGCAAAGTTTCTTGATTATTACGCAGGAATGAGAGTATAGTTCCTAGCCATATCAGCCTAGAAAATCGCAACTTTACATTTTCCGTCGGTCTTAGTACACGATGTAACTACAGAATAGTCAAGTTTTAAATAGGAAAAATATCGAAACTCTTTGGTCATTTTTTTGAGAGAGATGCTAATGGTCCTGTCCGATTCAATTATCTATGCTAAGCTATGCTAAAAGTGGTACCGCCAGACCTGGAGTTCGGCTGAATGGATTCGAAAATGGTAAAACTCAACTGTTTAACTCTGGGGGAGTTGTAAAATTAGCCTATTTCCAAAAAAAGTGGAGTATCCCTTTAACTGAAATCTGAAATCACAGTTTACTCGAGAATTTTAAGCAGCACAACTGTTTTCAACATTGATAATAATAATAATACATAAAAAAGTTTCTTGAGCACCAAATCAGCATATTTTCTGAAGGATCATGTGACACTGGAGTAATGGAGTAATCATGCTGAAAATTCAGCTTTGCATCACAGGAATAAATACATTTTTTAAATATATTTTAAAAAACAGTTATTTTAAATTGTACTAATATTTAATTGCAGCTTTTACTGTATTTATGATCAAATAAATGCAACCTTGGTGAGAATAAGAGGCAAAAAAGTGGAAAAAATCTTACCTACCTCAAACTTTTGAACGACTTTTCTATGTCTTAAATTTGCAGTCACATATATTTTAGTTAATTTTATACATTTATGTTTATTTTTGCCCTGAGGTCCAGGTTTTCTTCACCAAAAGCATTAATCAGTCCATGTTTGCATCTGCACCATCTTTTGCAAGTGAAATGAGCAACAACGGGTCAGGTCGAACATTCAAAATCAATTTTTTACTCATATTTTATTGTCTCTATACTGTATGAACTCAATGACATCAAGCATCTTTGCTGTTATACCACACAAAATCAATACATATTGAATTCTGCTTATTTTGCAGAGTGCATAAAAGAAGCCTTGATAAACATTTTTAGTGCCTCTGCCTTTGAGAGTCCTTTTGGATTTGCAGCAGAAAAGACAGAAGACGAAGACCAAGGGCTTCAGACGACACAAGTGATGGGGTCAGACAGCAGCCCTGTCTAGATGTACTGACCTAGATCAAGACAGAACAGGCTGAAGTCTCACACTCACTCATTCACCCGAGCAATGAGCTCAAGACCATTTCATGGGTCCTTTTAGGAATTAACCAACCATCCACTGGTGTCTCCTGCTACCAACCATGTTCAAGCTTAACACTCCTTCTGAAAACTTAGATATCCATATTGAATAGTGTCATGGTAACGTCAATAAATATTGACAAACTAAAGCAGTTTGCTAAAGGATATTGCTGTTGACGTTGGTAAGGGGGTTAAAAGAAATCAGGCTTCATTGTCACGGCTAGATCACCAGCTTTTATTGTCCCATAGGGAGACATTAAGATGCCATAAATCTGGGCTGAACTTATCGGCTAATGGACTCACTCTCATTTACGACATGCAATTGTCACGGTGTAAATGTGAAACTGTTCGCCAGAGCCCTCTCCATGTCAACAGTATTTAAGTATTATCTGAGCTTTCATTAACAGCAGGTAACCGTCCTCCGCAGAATGACCTAATTGCTTGTGGTTTGAGAACTTCCAGAGCAAACAAAAGAAAATTTATGGCCAACTCGCACGGAAAGAAAAGAAACTAAGAATACTCACTGAGAGGATAATTTCAGGATACCTGCGTCTTTTCACCATTTCCATGACTTTTCCTGTCATTCAGATTACTGGATTTTGAAAAAATTATTTTGTAGCAACTACTTAGCAACCACTAAAAACTATTTCTCAGTAGATGAAAGAAAATCAGGTTTAAAATTCTCTAATATTTCCCAGGTTTTCCATGACGATTAATGTTGTTTCTTGACTTTTATTTAAATTTCTTTCGTTTTTTCTATTGTTTAAGTAACAAAAGTAAACGTGAACACACAGGGTCTCATTCATGAAACACAAATCTGAGTAAATTGCTTGAAAAACACTACTTGATTGTAGATTGTTGTATTGATTTGGACAACATTTTAAAGGGTTTTAGTGATATTCACACAAATTTGTTCTGCAAATGAAGCCCAATGTGAGGATATTTTGGTTTGTGTTGATTATTCATGCACACACTCTTAGCAGACAGACAGTCCTTGTATCAATCCCAATAGCCAAGCACTACCACACTGTGTGTAAATTAGCTTATTAAAATGGTGGGCAAGACATAAAGTTTCATCGAGAGGGGTGACCGCTTGCCTTCAGAATATCAAGGATATTACAGCCAAAAGCAAACTCTAACAATACTTTATTAGGTTTTACTTTTATAAGGCATTAAGAGTCAGTTTCCCGCATGAACCCACTGAAATAATCTCCATTTAAACACAAATTATTGCCACAAATCACAAAATCCTTAAACATTTTTCCCCTTTACAGACACTTGGTTCTTTAAAGGGGTTCATTGCTGTTTGAGCATGAAAAATGTCTGCACATTTACACAGCACAAAATCTAATTTTCAATATCAGTTACACTGTGTCTGAACTCCCTGAAATGCCTCGATTGTAGTCATGAGTTTTCTTCTGGGAACGAACTCATTACAATATTCCTCATTTAAATAATTCTTGCCCAAGGCATGTGCGAAATAAAGAGGAGCCCCGGTTGAGTTGTGTTAATAGTGTGTTGAAACTCGAAGTGATTGCAGAACGCGATATTTTTTTCCCCAGGATGGTAGGGGAAGACTCATGAATATTCATTAGGGATGTCATCCCTGATTGGTCTGATGACCTACCCCTAACCCCACCCCTAAACCTACACGTCACTGGGGGTCTTATGACCTCCCTAACCCCGCCCCTAAACCTACCCGTCACTGGAGTTAAGACCAATCAGGGATGACTTTCCTAATGAATATTCATGAGTCTTCCCCTACCATCCTGGGAAAAAAAATATCGCTTGCAGAACTGGCGTGACATTTGCCAAATAAGAGAGAAGCAGTTGACCAAATCACAACACACTGGTCCAGCCGACCAATCAGAGCACATTGTGCTTTTTGGAAGGAGGAGCTTCATAGAGACAGGAACTAGAGCGTTACCAGGCGTTACTGACAGACTGGAAAAAGAGGTGCTGTTGCAATAATATAAATGAAAATGTGTTTTTTGAACATTCAAGCATGAAAACCTATTCTAGTAGGCCCTGAAAAAATCAAGACTTTGAAAAGGGGAATTTTAGGTCCTCTTTAACAAGCATATTTATTTCTAAATCGGGGCCGGTCTGTGATATAGGCGACATATGTAGAGTAAGCAGTTGTCTTGACTCTAGGGCGCAAAATGACAGGGGAACTGTCAACAATACGCTCTCCATTTGTTATTTACAAAATATGTTTGTTATTTACTACAAGTTTTTGCAGAGTTGAGCAATTAAGCCATTACTAGCAATGTTTCCATTGCGACAAACTGCAAAATGCGAATAAATTCTAAAAATGCACATAAAACCGAATAAATTCCTCAATGCGCATCAAAAAAAAGACATGTGACTTTGCGATGGGACGGTACTGGACCAAACCAGCGATTGCACAGCATCTGAAATACTGTTTTGGTCATTCTGAAACACCTGCGCAAAGTCTGTCGTCAAAGTGGTACAGTATAATAATTACCTCCCAGAACTGTCTTACACGACTGCGTTCCTAAACAGCAACATCTGCCTCCGAAAGCAAGATGACATGTTTATGTGTTTCGTCTGCACGCTCTGAGAAGCAAGCAATTCATTATATACGAAAAATTACAGTGGCTTCTCTTCTTTTCTTAGTGATAATTAGCACCTGTTTATCAGGAAGTGATGATTTTGTTCTCTTCGACTCACTGGATGAAAACCGTGCTTAATTCGCAAAGGTTTTATGCGATATTCCAATTCTGCGCATAAGCTATAAGCAACTTTGGATGGAAAAGTTGCACCTACAGTACAGACATGTCTGTAGATCTCTGAATGCAATGATCAATCAGAGGTGTTTAAGTTATTCAGAATCAGAATAAAAAAATTAAATAAAAGAATATATAAGAAAATAACACTTAAGTGACAAAGATTAATGCATTAAACAGAACTTGTCTTTATAATTCATATGTATCAGCATGGAACATGTTTAATGAGGGGAGAGAGCATTAATAGAGATTATGGCAGATTTTAAGCTTCTCAAACTCCTGCTGAACTCCTTAAATATTACATAACAGCAGCAGGTGTTATATTGATACCCTATGGGCAATGATCTTATTAGACATTAAAATATGAACTAACTTTAATCTGAGTGTTACAATTCTGATTTAGCCTATATATTAACCAAATTCAAGTAGAAGTTAGAAGCATTTTAAGACATAAAGGGTGACTGAAATATTTTTCAAAAACTTACAAGACTTACATCCAAGTACGTAAAAGTATGGACTCTTTTGACTTGCTCAAGTAAGTAACAATCCTCCTAGCAACCTCCTAACAACCACTCAGAAGACCTTAGCAACCCTCTGGCAACCACCAATGCCAACAAAAGCCCGTTTTTGTAATGAAATTGTTCAATCCAGCAGAGAGCTTGTTATTGCACAAGCCTGATGATAATATGAGGGATATTAAATATTCACATTCTGTGTTGAACTGAGATTCTGACATCAAAGTCTGGAACTGGGTCATTGTTGAATATGTTGTACAAGAGCAAACACACACACACACACACACACACACACACACAAGACTACTGGGGAAACTTCTGTTTTCACAAAGTCAAGACGGAAATGCGGAAATGCACATTTGAATCTAAAATAGCAATGTACTCCATAAAGATAACTCCACTGAAACACATAAGTAGAGAGACTGCAACCAAACCGTATTTATGCAGCAAATTGATTTGACTGACTGGGCTTTTTACCTTGGCCTTAGATGGCTTTTTTTTTCATGTGCAATGGGCAGTTTTAGATACACATTTATCATGAATAAAATAAAATAAAATAAATACAATTTTTTTATTAAATACAAAACAATAAAATAAAATAAACAAAAAATAAAAAACAAAACAAAAACAAAATTAAACCAAATAGCAATTTAAAATACTTATTAAAAGAATTTTAGTATTATTTTAGTATTATTTATATTTTAATACTAAGATTATTTGATTCTTTGATTATTGAACACGTATATAAAAGTAAAGCAGATCACAACATAACATGCAGAGTTTAACTAGGCAAACAGAAAGATATTCAGCCTTTCTATTAAAAGCTAGCAGAGACATGTTTGTTTGACAGAAAACCAGAGACGAATCAATTTTTCTCAGAGGTTGTTTTCTGTCTAACCTGTCAAACAGAATACAAATCATTATAAATGTGTCCTTCAGTTTTGAAATGATGCCCTTGAGTGTATTCAAAAAGTGGTATTTCTCTGGAGATTTAGATGTAATATAAAATTATTTAACATGCTGCAATCAAATGCTTATTATTTGCATAAGTTTCGATATGACTACAAATTGCACTATTGCATTCGATTTTTTTTTTCCTCTCATCACTCTTGAAACATCAGCCAAGGTCTCCAGGCTTATTACGCAAGCACTTGAGTTTCTAGTATACAGACTGCATAAGCCACTCTAAGAAAAGTACTCCGTGTTCCTTCATGCTCTCATAAGTAGGCACTCTTGTAGTGACTCTAGTGTGACTTCCATTCTTAGGAGTTCTTTGAAACTTTCTCTGGGAAGTGCAGTGAGTGTATTAAATGTAGCTACTGAACAGTCACTCTGTATTAGCCGAGTGTGTCCACACACTGTGTGCGCCTGGATGTTTATGTTTACAGGATATATGCGCTATACAGGCTTCACATCAAAAACATGCCCTACTATTGCCTTCCTAAAGGACTTACATAATTCAAATGGGACTACATGTTTCATTTATCCCCCAAGAAATGGCTTTCATCTTACAACATTGTATTTTGTGGAGAACACATGGCATCGCTCCCACTGGTTAGTCTTTGCTGTAAAATTTGGACATCTGTTCAAGTTTTTACAGAGCCTCTTATGCTAACAAAGGCTGTATGTATTTGATAAAAAATGCAGAAAATGTCAAATGTTTAAATTAATTTAAAATAGCTGTATTCAATTTTAATTTATTTTCTATAATGTATTCCTGTGAAGGCAAAGCTGAATTTTCATCATCATTATTCCAGTCTTTAGAGTCACATGACCCTTCAGCAATCATTCTAATATGATGATTTGCTGCTCAAAGAAACATTTATTTTTATTATCAATGGTAGTGTATCTAATTCTATACTTTTCAATCTTTGGGATAGCCAAGGGGGGGGGGGGGGGGGGGATGGATGGATGGATGGATGGATGGATGGATGGATAGATGGATAGATGGATAGATGGATAGATGGATGGATAGATGGATAGATGGATAGATAGATAGATAGATAGATAGATAGATAGATAGATAGATAGATAGATAGATAGATAGATAGATAGATAGATAGATAGATAGATAGAAAGAAACAACACTTGCTACATTCGAACCAGATGGAACCATGACAATATGTACCTTTTTTTAAATATATTATTCTGTGTAGGGACAACAAAGAGAGTAGCCTGGTTAAAACCAGACTCTTCTCAGTTGAAACTGAGTGTAGGGTCTGGCGAAGCTATGTAGACAAATAATTTCCAAAGGGGCGTCACCAACCGACGTAGCTCAAATTCCTCTGGGCGCAATTGGATAGTCATAAAACCAATCAGATCGATGAAGGAGATGACGTATGCTTCGAGTGTTGTTCTTTGCTCCGGTTTTAACGAAAACGGTAAGTTTAAATCGCTCAAAACAGACGCGATAACTGATTCGTTTATATACTGTCTATGATTCGAACGAGTGATGTTCCACGGCGGCATCCATCTTTGTAATGAAATCTCCTTCAGCGTCGCTGCGCAGTCGTCATCATTTAAATCCCTCCCCAAACGTTTCTGATTGGTCCCGCGATTTCGGCGGCACAGAAATGAGTTTGAATGGGCTCTTCTCCAGACTATCTTGGAGAGAGAATTAAAATTTGCCGGAAGTAGTCTGGGTTTTACCAGGCTACAAAGAGAGTCAAACTGGATCAAGAAAAGATGCAAGAAAGAATCGAACATATGTTGCCCACATGAGCACCTCAGCTACCCCTAGGCAACAGCTCATCAGGACATTTTTTAATATTAAAGTTACATTATGTAACTTTTGGCCATCTAGCGGTTAAAAAATGCTTGCATTTTGCAGAAGAACATTGTTTTGGTTGTGCTTCGGTTCTATGTGACTGAGCGGATGAATATGACCCTTCACAATAGATAATGCTTTACAATGAACTCTGTTAAGTAGCTATATGGCAATTGATATGTTCCATAAAATACCTTACTGACCGGCTGAGTAATAAAAATGCCATCTCCGCATTGCTTTCACAACATTTCAAATCCCCCAGTTCTTGCCATCTCAGAAAAGCCAAGCCAATGTTGAATCTAGTTTTATTACGAGCTCTGTCGCATTCTCTTTTTGAGAGCAGACTCTCCTCTGTTCAGCATTTTTTTAAAGCATGTGATTCTCCGGAGGTTCGAGATTTAGCAGCTCCATGCCAACCTTTCTGCTCATTGGGTCTCATTCATGAAACATTCGTAAATATACGAGTAAATATGTGAGTGTAACGATCACAAGCTGGAGTGCCCATGAGAGCCGCCAGAGGGCACTCCACACCAGACTATCTTGTTCACTCAGACTACATTTCCCATAATGCACTGCCCGGACTCATCACTGATTGTATTCACCTGTATCTCATTCACCTGTATCTCATCACCTTGTTAGTTTCAGCCTATTTATTCCTTGTTCATTCATTCAATCATTGCGAAGTTTTGTATGTTGTTGCACTGCACTTCTGAGCATTTTCCCTGGTTTTCATGTCTCTTGGTTTTTGGATTTCTTGCCTGTTCCCTGGATTACTCTCTCGCCTCTGACCCCTGCCTGTTTTGTTTTGTTTGTTTGTTTGTTTGGACTGTCTACTTGTGTTTTGACCCTTTGCCTGTTTATTGGATTTCGTCTTTGGATTACCCCTTAATAAAGCTGCATTTGGATCCTCAACCTTCGTGTCTCGGAGCAGTTCGTGACAGTGAGTGATTTGCGCGTAAAGAGACCTTCCCGAAAACTTATCTCCTGATTCACAAATACTTCGTAAACGTCAGATGTGATAGTGAAATGTGTGTGTGTGTGTTAATGAATTCCAATCAGTCGTAAATGGGACGCGCGTGCACGCTCATTCTCAATTACCATAAATCCCGCCCATTAAATCCGACTGACAACTATATATGGGCATCATATTATGACACCAAACGAAGGATTTCAACATGTCTTCTCAAAAGCGAATGAAAAAGAGAAATTTCTCAGATGCAGAAATTGAAGTTTTATTATCAGAAGTTCATTCAAAACGCCACATTTTATTTTCAAGCGTACATAGTGGCGTATCAGGTCCTAAAAAAAAAGGAAGCTTGGCAGCATGTTACAGATGCAGTTAATGGAGTTAATTAACAGTTAATATCTGTTAATCGAACAGTCCCAGAAGTGAAAAGAAAATGGTTCGACATGAAGCTTGACTGCAACACTTGTGACTTGCGGACTTGTGTTCCGTTTGCAGATGCTATTAGTGGCTCTCATAATAAAAGTAAAAAGAAAAACCGTATGTAATTGCTATATACAATATTTTTTCAAAATGCTGTGTAAATATGTACCCGATTAAGGTGAATTAAAATGCAGCCTTACTAATGAGCAAAACATTCGGATGTTAAACGCACTATTTACGCGTGGCTGGGAGCAGGTGTAGATTTCTTTCGTACCAACTAACATTTGGAAAATACGAACATTTTAATGAATCCGAAAATTTACGCCAGAACCACTTTACACACGATTTACACAAAAATTCGTTCTGCTTGTGTTTCATGAATGAGACCCATTGTGACAACTAACCTATGCCACTCCCACCCAATACATGCATCAAAAAAGTAGGCAGAGCAACTTTTCTCTATTTACAGATACTACGAGACATGTATGGGGCGAGTGACGTACTATATGTACACAAATTCCCATGAAAACCATCCCGACAGGTTTAAAATATGAAAACGTATAATAGACTTACCTAATGGTGTGTTCACACCAAAGCGAAGTGTATATTCGCATCGCGCGTTACTCGCTCTAGATTACACGTGGGATGTTTCTTGTTTTTCGCATCACTCGCGCGATTAAAAACATCGCGCGAAAAGGAGTGTCTTCACGCACATCATCAACAACAAAAAAAATTCTAAGCATCATGCGAATTTTCCGCTCAAGATGAAATTTGTAAACTTGCGCGGAAGACGCAATTGAGGCGAATATCGAGCATTCGCGCCAAACGCGTCGCCCAATTCGCGTCATTCGCGCCGCCCGCGTCTGTTCGCGTCTTTGCATTGACTTTGTATGTAATCTACTTGAGCAAATAATGAAATTTGCTTTTGGTGTGAACACGGCATTAGTGAATCAGGGTAAGACAAAAACACATTTTGGAAGAAGAATTGATGATGTATATTTTGTTAATTTTGAACAAAAACAATACATAGTGTTAATTTACTAATTTACTGATTATTTAATTAAATACTCAATGGTTCGCTTGCTTTCTGTTGCAAAAAGTAGTTTTTTCCCACAAATTAAACAACCGTAACTTAATACTGTAATAACAGATGGTTTTCTTCTGTTCTAAACAGACAGTGTGCCTTCAGGTAATCAGGTAAAGGCAAAACAGCTCTTAGCTTGATTTAGATGGTGGTGATTAGTTAAACCTGCCACTGTGATCCTTATTCACCTGAACCAAGAAAGCTGTAAACCAATACCTTTCTTTTCTAGCCTTACGTCATGTACTTGCGTAGTTACTCCATTAGCCGACACAAATCCAGAGATGAGTCTTGATAATACTGCCACTGGGATAACCTTTCAAAATGAGAATGTCTGAGCTCGTAAAATCTCGAATCTGACTATTCTCGTCACAGATAACCCCTTCTAGTTTAAACATAATTAATAGGAAGCTATAAAAATGGTGGAATATATCTTTTTCCAAGCAATCCATCACTGTTTCTTGCAGAGATAACAGCCCAGTACTGCTGCAGGTAAAAATAACTCTAAACCTCAAAGGACCTTCCAAACATCCCCAAACACTGCTGAAATAGGCATGAATGCATTTTGACTGGCACAAAGGAAGAAATAACTAACAATATATAAATAAAAGAGGTCCTTTAACAATCCCCAAAACAGCCATCAATAAAACAGAAATGGAGTAGTCCTCTTTAATGATATTGGGCTGGCCATTAGAGCACGTCTGGAAGCCTTGAGGAGAATATTTCATCCTCAGAATAGTGGAATGGAAAGTGCATATGGAAAAATGCAGATTATGGCATCCATCAAGCAGGATGACAGATGTGTAGTGGGGAGGGGAGGGGTGTTAGGGGTTAGAGAGGATTATGTAATCCTCTTGAGATTTTTATGCTTCAACCCCCTAATGATGATTCGCAGGGCTAAAACAAAAAATTCAAGAGCCCTGCTCATGTTCAGCAATATCCCGTTTACAACCTGCATTTATTAGAATCCAGGAGTATCTTCACCTGGGGTCTGTGTCATTTAAATGATAATGCCCTGATCTTATCTCCTGTGGTTTCCTACCAGAGCTTTATTCTCATCACAAAGTTCACTTTTAGAAAACTCATTGTCCTGCTCTGCCTCGACCTTCCTCTCTTAAAGTGATCTGCTTTTGTATGTGCTTGTATGTGCGCCTCAAGCATGGTGCAGTCACATTGAATTCATGAGAAACGAGTCATGCGGTCATACTGATTTATGGTCAATCAATAATTTGATGATTCATATGTTTTGAATGCAAGTCAAACAAGTATTTATACTGTTGTTTTGGTCCATGCATCAAATAGGATGACTAGCTATTGTAAACAAATGTCCATTGCCTGCCACTACTCTACAAATCTACCTAGTAAATATTGTTGTTTAAATGCATGCAAATGACAAGATTAGCAAAATTATTTGTTAAGCATTTGCATAAAATCAGTTTGCAAATGCATAGCACTTCTTTCTACTCAATAATCACAAAACTCGCTGATACAATGTTATTAAGTTGTAGGTGGTTGCCAAGGTGTTGCTATGCGGTTTTTAAAGCACATTGCTATGCGGTTTCTAGTATTTTGGTCTCTAGATATGATTCTGGTCCCTCCTTTATAAGAGGTTTCGTTCATGTGCATAGTGTCACAGTAAAGTGATATGTAGGGTTAATGATTTGAATGTACATTTAACCCTAAGTATGTGCACTAGTATTAGTCATGCTTGACTCAAACAATGGCACTGATATCACAGTTAAACCGTCAAAAACTATGCATGTAAAAACAGTGTAAACCACTACTGTGTACTGACCTCTTTGTGTTGAACATTCTGACTCCTTGTTATCCTGTGTTGGATGGGTGACACAATGACAGCGATAGGCCAGCTCTATGGACTGGACCTGTAGGAAGAGAGTATGGTTACAGGGAGAGGTTCAATCAACATCTCATGGTATCAGGTTTAAGAAAAATCCAAGGACCAATAACCTCATCTCTGTAAGGGGTGTGACCTCTATGGGTGAGTAAATTACAACTGACACTCACAATCCGACAGTCTTGAACAAAATCAGAGGGAGCTGGACAATGTTAGTTTTATGTCCACTAGTTGCCGACCAGATGGTGTTTACCAAGGGATTAGTTTGTAGATTTCCTGTCTACAGTCTTATCTTTGGTTATATAACTTTACCAAAGAGCAGAAGAAGACATGCAAATGATTATTGCCCACTTTGCTTGGAACCACTAGAGCTATCTCTGTGCTAACTCAATTATACTGTCAATAAGAAACCAAGGATCAGCTTTAATTGACCTGCCCTAAAGGCTATTAAAATGCTAATGACTATAATTCCTGTTTTTCCACTCTCTATTTGAAATGCATGATATTGTATATATGAATATTCAAATATTTGCAGACACCTGCCTTTGCACAGGTCTTATTTCAAAACCAGCACAGTCGTACACCAAGTCCTAAAACATCTTGTGCTTGTCAAAATCTTTGTTAGCTAATAAGATCAATGGCGAGATAAGTCATTTGTCAACTAGGGCTGCCCGTCCAAGCAGAGTGCATCAATAATGTATGAATACGGTCGGTGTAAGACGTAGGCACTGGTAAACCTACTAGTTATCAACCTACCTCAACCACAAAGCATAGTTAATAAATAGGTATAGGTATATCAAAGATTTTATCACGTCAAGCTAAAGGAAAGGTGTTTCATCTCTGGGATTGGTTTGGGAAAGTAGAAATGAGCAGCCTGTACACAATGGTCACCTGAAATAGCATGGCTCCTGGTCTTAATATTGATGAAAAGAAAAGGAGATTTGAACAGAAGACTGTTTCAAATGTCTCTCGTCTTAGCGGTAATGGATAACTTTATGAATGGAAATGGATTTTCCTTTAATTGAGGATGACCTTCTGGCCATCTGGTTTCATTAGAGTGAGCCATAGCACAAAATGACAACGGTAATTGTTCTTCCTGTGATGAAAACAGATCCAGTGCACTATAATCCAATTGCCCAAGATCATGACTAAACATTGAGGATTTCAGGCTGATACATATACAAATAAATTCACAGTATTTCACCTATGAATGCATTCAATCCATTGCAAACTCTGTACATTTAGCAATTCTTCAAAATGCAGTCATCATAATAACATTTAACTTACTGGGTCAACCATATCTATAAATCAAATGTACTTTAATGTGCATGTTGCAAGGTATAAATACAAAGTACGCTGTTTTGCATTGGATCAAAAGTCACTAATGAGCCTCATTAATAGACATCTGGTCCATATATCACACCACAGCAGGGAAAGACCAAAGCGCAGAGAATAACTACACTCATTACTTACAGATGCTGGGTTTAGCCAATTACTTTATGAATGGCAATTTCCACCACTAGTGAATTAGAAAAAGACATTTTCTTCTTAACCACAGCACAGTTTAGACAGAGGTGGATTAAAAACAAATATCTTTTTGGTTATTCAATTATTTAAGACAGCTTAGCTGGGTTTCTCCTATGAGAATTGCACAGTTTCAACATTTATTATAGATGCATATGCAAACTTGATTCACTGCAGCTAGTTTATGGATTATCTACAGCAGACTTCAAGACTTTTCACTGCACCAACAATCTAGGGAAGAGTGGGACAAGCTGTGCCACTTTAACTTAACTTTTAACTTAGTGTTTGCTAACTGAAATGAATCGCATTCCATATGTTGTCTTATTTTGCTGCACTAATGCACAAAAAAAAATGCACTACAAGTACTTGCAATATTAAAATAATTTTGTAATAGCATTTCTTGCTTTTGGAGGCAAGGCTTACAACCATATTAATCAAGTTACTGACACACTTGTCAGTATGAACTACCTAGTGGTAAATACTTCATTTAATAAAGTACATATTGTCTCTGTTGGGCGGAAACCCATCTCCAAAACGCAACTTTTCAGGAAATGGATTAAATACCACGTTGTCAAAGTTGGTATTGTGGCTTTATATATGGTAAGATACTTGAATGCGTTATTATGTTATTAACATTTTACCAAAATCGAGCTCAAATGGAGTTACGATGTTTTTGACCAGTGAATTTCGAGAATTTTTACACAGGCCTACATGTCTTGTCCGCAATAAAAACGCCCGTATCTGAGGCAGTAATTGCATCGCATTACGTTTTCACCAACTTATAGGTTGATTGTAGTTTACTAGCTATGTGGGCGCTCAGTTCATTCTGTCATTTGGCCCAAATCTCGTGTCAATAAAGACGAAATTCTGCACACAGGCTATTTAAGAAAGTTCAATCAACGACAAATGCTAGACTAAGACACTCTTCTCCACTCCTCAAATACATACAACTTTAGCCTTTATATATATTGTGTTTCTTGACTAAAGAAACCGCTATACTTATTCAAACAAACAGTTCTCTATTTACTCTTGCATTGCAAACAAGCAGAGACGGCCCAACCTGCGTGTGGTAGGCCTACTTCGTTCATTCACGATAGAGGCGGGGTGGAGATATGAGGTTTGACTGACAGTTTGAGGATCCAATGGAGTTACGAGGTTTAGTCACAAGCTCTTTTTAATATTTTTCATTGATTAAATAGTTGTAAAACCCACAGACAGATGTAAAGATGTAAATCTAATATATATTATATTAGAAAATATATTTTAATTATATGGCTAATTCTACCGGAAATCTGTCCAATCTAATATTGGTACTGATTTCAGCACTGGACAGCGACTAATGTCCAATGAGAGTTCACAATCTGGACAGCAATAATATCTGCAAATCACATGATTTCCTTCTATAGGCATACGTTGAGGTCTCAAATCTCAAGTATCTGGTTTACATTAATATCTACTAAGAGACAAACACAATTCACTAAAAGCTCTTGCTGGAAAACACGATGGCCTTATTAAAGTGCAGCAGCCATGACCATGGAAGCACAATAAGCATCTTTATGTAACAAGGCTAATTTACAGCGAAACATGCACATACACAGCACTCATCAATAAAATGAATATTACAGAGCCTCTTCAGTTTGTGAGTGCATAGCCACTGCCCTGTGCAAACTGCTCTTCGGTCATTTCAGTGGCTGGATCTTTAAAGCAGTGTGTCTAAGCCAGGCAAACAAGCCATCTCTTTGGTAATTTATAGACAGAAGCTATTATAATTCACTTGGTTTTTCTATTGCAGCTTTCCATGAGTGTCCGGCTGGATGTGAAAGCACTGCTGCTCTGAGATCGATCAATCAATGAGGACATACCAACAGCAATACAGCCTCTCTGAGTTTCCATTACACTGAGTTTGCATCCAAATCTGCTGTTTAATGAAATAACAATCTGACACTTTCAACCAAAAAGCAAGAAAAAAAGTACTGTGATGGTATCAGATGGTAATACAGGTACTTTGATATATATACCATAGTACTGCATAATTACCATGTTCATGCATCATGGTATTTAGCCAACACATTCTACAGTACTTCAAAGAATACCATGGTACAACCATGATACCTTTTGGCAGAATAGCTTAATTTGTACATCATAAGATTCATGTTTAATCTTATTATGTTTAAAATGCATGACCAGATGAAATTATGATAGAGAGTGGGGGGAAAGCTTGCATATTTACCGATCAACGCAAGCAAGGTTTCTTCTTATAGAGAAATTACAAGATTTTTTTCATTAACACAGGGATTAACCATCTGGAAATCTAATTCTGAATCAGTGCAGGTATAATATCTATTAAAGTGAAACAAAGTATCTTTAAGACAAAACAGTCATCCACTTACACAAAAAAAAACTAAATTATAACATACTCAAAAACAATACATATATGCATACCTACATAATTATGATGTAAACTTCCTTTCTGTGTTCCTTAAAATCATATAGCCCAAAATAAATACTTTTATAATAAAGAATGCATGAAATGCAATGCATAAAATTAAACTATAGTGCAGATGTCGTATACAATATAGTCCCATTGGCAATTTCAGTTATCCCCAAAATATCCCTCCTGTCAGCTAAAGCTCCAAGAAGAAGAAAAAAGTATATTATTTTGAAGACTGTTATTTTGTCCTCTACGAGTGCTGCCCCAAGAAACAGTAAAGTTCAAGTTAAATCTCCTTTTATATGTTTTCATTGTTTTATTTACATCCAGACTCAACTGTTTATTCTTACTAGATTAAATAACAATTATTGCTTGAAATAAAATCGCGCTTACCTTAAGCCAGGTAATGCGTCAGCAAATCAAGTGGATGTGTCATATCATGCAGTGTTTATGATTACACCTGCCAGAGACTACCATTCACACTATGCCAGCATTAGCCGTCTGAGAGTGCTATTAAATGGCCGGAACATACCATCACAACCTGAGGTAAAGGGGTGCGGAGGAACCCAACACAACGAGACCAAATCTGAACACATGGATGTCAGCTCTAAATAATGCATGGATCTGTTTCATATATAAGGCGACATATAGAAACATTACGTATACACGATATTCAATGGTACAATCATAGGAAAGGAAGGGAATAATTTCTATGACCCTCTGTTTTCAAACATATGTTCATCCACACATCTTTTTTACACACAAATAAAGACCACAAATTACAGACAAATAAAGTTTATGTCTTGGAAAAAAAGCTCTAAAATAAGTATTATTATTATGACAAATGATTATGAGGAATATAATCATCATCATCATCATCATCATCATTATAAATCATTATTATATCATTAATTATCATTAATAATTGAATTGAATTGAATTGAATTGAATTGAATTGAATTGAATTGAATTGAATTGAATTGAATTGAATTGAATTTAATTTAATTTAATTTAATTTAAATAAGTTTTAAACAAAAGTCAGGCTGTTATTATGAAAAGCGGCTTAAGTTCACTAACCCGGATATTGTTTTTATATATTGGGTTTCAGCAGCAGAGGGCTGCAAGTATCCTTTCTGTTTAATACACTTCTGCATGTTTGTTTTCTGTAAAGTTTTAACTGAATTGGTTTTTGCTCTGTTTAGTGTTTATTCACCCGACGGTTTCTTGAACATTTCTTAGTGTTAACGAATGTTACTGAGCGTTTAACCTTACCATAGACACACTTACTAACAGGTACTGAATGCCACTTACTAACAGCTGAATGCTTTTGTTTTTTTATAAGTTGATTCTTCCCTATAATAACAGTTCTTTAACCCAATGGTATCTCGTTAAAAACTGTTCAAAATTATTATCTTTAATGTGTAATATGTGTTTTTTTTCTTTCTAATCATAAAGTTGGCCAGGTTGAGTTTTATGCAATGGTTATGTATATTAAATATGTACATTTATATTAGACTACATAGACTATTTACACACTATTCACGATATGGAATTATGTCCTTACCATAAAATGAGTGACCAGGTTTAGAATATATAGGCTGCAGTTTATTAGGTTTCTCGTCTCAACATTATTATTGTGCCTTTCCCAGAATGCGGCAAGATATGTGGGCAGAAATTAATGCCATGCACCATCCTTTCTTAACAACTTTCTTATTGTTTTGTCTTGTTCAGGTGCTTTAGCCAGGTGAATGTTGGGAGTTCGAGCCCTGTTTGGAATCGGTCTTCTTGTGACATCACGAGGAGGCTCTGTCCTGACACATACAGGAGCATGTGCACGTGTTGCCAGTAACATCTACACTAAAGGTCTCGCTCATAGACAGGCTTGCACTATGGCCAATACAATAAAGTACCTGGGGTGAGTGTAAATGCACTACACTCTCTGTGTGATATGATGATAAGTATTGTTGCATGTCAGTCATTATTTATCCATATCATGATGTTACATCACTGTTGTTGTGAATGTCATTGTACAAGTTTTTATTTCTGGTTTCTGTCATCACAGACAAGAAGAGGCTCAGCACATTGACGAGGAGCTGTTTAATGAGTACAGCTTCAGTGTGGATCAGTTAATGGAGCTGGCCGGGCTTAGCTGTGCCACGGCCGTGTCAAAGGTACATCTGATGGTCCATCATCATGCAGAAAGGATCACATACAGCTTATACACATAATACACAATCAAATCAGTGGTTTACTTCATAGGGCTATCCTCTACAATCACTGCTCAAGAGTCCACCCAGAGTTCTGGTGATCTGTGGCCCTGGAAATAATGGAGGAGATGGCTTGGTTTGTGCTAGACATCTCAAACTGTTTGTGAGTTCGAGTTATGGCTGAAAATAAAATGACTGCACCTGTTTCAAATCTTTCCCTCATTAAACTTAATATTTTATGAAGGCGTATTGATTTTATTCATATTGCATGTGAATCTCCTAGGGATATGAGCCATCTGTATTGTACCCGAAGCGCCCCAGCAAACAGCTGTTTCAGAATCTTACCACCCAGTGTGAGAAGATGGATATATCCTTCCTGACAGAGATGCCTGAGGTACAACGGGAACCTCAGCGGTCAATACCACATTTTTTACACCATGGGGGTCAGAATATTTTTCTTTTACACCTCTTTTTTTTTTATTAATGAGAAGGGTTCCTCCTTCTCAATAATAACTGATAAAATAATGTGCCTGTTTACACTGAATGTCCCTGGGACACCTATCTGACATTTCAATGTTTTTTTTTATATATATATTTTTTTTTTTACCCTTACATAAATTGATTTATGTTAATTTATTGTTTACATTAATGGATATATATTTATGTTTTTGTATATGTACACAACCATTTAGAAGTTTGCCATCAGCAAGGATGCATTAAATTGATCGAAAGTGCCAGTAAAGACATTTATAATGTTAAAAACAAATTCTATGTCCAATAAATGCTGTAAATTTTCTAATCGTCAAAGATTCCTGAAAAAAAACATTTAATTGTTTCCACAAAGATATTACGCAGCACAACTGTTTTCAACATTGATAATAATCAGAAATGTTTCTTGAGCACCAAATCAGCATATTAGAATGATTTCTAAAGGATCATGTCTGAAAATTGGAGTAATGATGCTGAAAATTCAGCTTTGAATAAATTACATTTTTAAATATATTAAAATAGAAAACAGTTCATTTTAAATGGAAATAATATTTCACAATATTAGACAATATCATATTATTTTTGATCAAATAAATGCAGCTTGGTGAGCATAAGAAACTTCTTTGAAAAACATCTTACCAACCCTAAAATTTTGATCTGCAGTGTATATATGTAATATATGTATACTTTGTGTCTGCTATATTCTATATGTCATGCATTTTCCCATCATGATGTCTTTAGGCTGATGTGATTGATGAAGCTTATAACTTGGTGGTGGACGCCATCTTTGGATTCAGTTTTAAGGGTGCGGTGCGAGAGCCATTTGGTGGTATTCTCTCCCAACTAAAGAAAATCACTGTGCCCATTGCTAGTGTCGACATACCTTCAGGTGAGAATGCACACATACCATCATCAGGAAGAAATAATCACTGAATTTTATTGCAATCCTAGTATTAAAATGTTTGATTAGCATTTAAGAGCCCAAAATCATCTTTTTATTGCATAAAACGCCTGGTGATGGTAAGTCAAATAGTAAATGTTGTCTAATTATGACAAAATATGTTCCTTTTCTTTCACTCTTTAGGCTGGGATGTGGAGAAAGGCTCTCCTGATGGGATTCAGCCTGACATGCTCATCTCCCTCACAGCCCCAAAGAAGGCAGCCAATCACTTCAAAGGATGCTATCACTTCCTGGGAGGACGATTCGTTCCTCCTGCACTTGAACTGAAGTACCAGCTGAATCTGCCTCAATACCCAGGCACTGACTGTGTGTATCAGCTGAACTGAACATTAGCTCTTCATGTCATTTTTGTGTCAGTAATAAAAAAAATAAAACCTGGAATGAATATACTGATGGGTAATAACTGTCTGGTTTACCACTCTGAATACTTTTCTTATATTGGGTACACGTGGGCTTGGTGATTAATCAGCATCAATCAATAATTGTTTATGGTGATGTTTAAAGATATTGACTCTTTATTGCCAAGAACCAGTCTGATTAGTTAAGGATTTATAAAACCTCAAAATATAATGTTTTTTGATGATTTTGGAATTTAGCGGATAATTGCTGTATTATTGTTTTGTGTTTAAATATATGAATGTTACATATGTATGGAAATATGTAACATTTGAACTGAAATAAAAACTTTATGCTGACATCCATAACAATGTTAATGAATATGTTTATAGACAAACAAATCAGCACACACACAGGCAATTGTATAGAGCAAGTCACATGATTCATAATCATGATTTTAAAACATGATTTTACAAAACAAAAAGGCAGACAGGCATATCATACCATACACAAACAACTAGAGGAACTAAATACAATAAAATGTTGAAACGAATACAAACAGGTGATGATTAGAAGAGTGTGAGCCAGGAGGGATTATGGGAAATGAAGTGTGCTGTGGTGACTGAGGATTGTGACATTTGCAAGCTGCGTAAGTGTGCAGAGCTCTTCACATTTCTATAATGAGTATGAAATTATTTTTGCAGACAAGAACTAAGATCTCAGTGTTTAAAAAAAATCAAAAATGTAATGCCAAAATATCAATCATCAATAAACCACACATACTTCCCATGAGAAATGTCTAATTGATCAGTCCAACATATTTACTTGTTTTCAAAGATTGAGAAGTTTTTATTTTACAGACCTGAAGTATGTACTGAAATATATTTCTGTTAATTTCAACACCATATAAATAGCTTTATAATACAACACAACCCATTTGTGGTTTATCCATAAGAGTAATTTACATGAATGTCTAGTGGTAATTAACAATCATCAGTTCCAATTGTTTACATCTTTTAAAAGTAAAAAACAAGTCACAAAACAATAACCCTAAAAACGCCTGGTCACCTCCCTATTTTGCTCATTGCTATGATATCCAATGAAGGCCAAGCATGAAGAAGTACCTCCGTGCAGGTATGAAGCAATCATTGTCATAGGGAAATGTCTTTGTTTTGCTCTTGATGACATTGGATGTTGTTCAGGTGCTTTTACAGCAGGACTGTCTCTCCTCCTTGTACTCGCTGGACGGGCCCAGGGTCACGGCGCTGATGGAACCTCTGGTGACCTCTTTACTAGCAACTTTCTTGTGTATTGCTGATGGATGAAACATCATTGAACATTGTCTTTATGCATTTAAAGTGAGTTAAAGTCAAGGATTTTAAACTTAAGGTATGAACTGGTTTTGACACCATGATAAAGATAAAGATAAACCCAATAATATATTTGCTGTGCTTCAATGTTAATCAGTGACAGAAGTAAAAAGAAAACTCACCTGTTAGAACTTCAAGGAAGGCGGATTCAACGTTAGTTGACTCTAAAGCAGAAGTCTCCATATATAGTAAGCCTTTGGCCTCTGTTTCATCAAAAAAATTTAAATAGATTTCATATTATTTCATTGTCTTAAAGCCATAGTTCACCCCAAAATGAAAATTCTGTCATAACCTTTAAGTCATTCCAAACCTGCATGACTTTCTTCTTCCGAACACAAAGATATTTTTGATTGGGGTCCAAACAACACTGGACCGCACTGACTTTTATTGTGTGTGCAAAAATGTATTCCGCAGAAGAGAGTAAGTCAGATTTAGAATAACGTGAGGCTAAATTATAACAGAATGCGGGGCAAAGGGTAATAAAATGTATTGATACCTGCAAAGTCTTTAGCCTCCTCTGCTGGTACAGTGCGTACAGTTCCCAGGTCACTTTTATTTCCCACAAGCATGACTACTATATGAGGATCAGCGTGGTCGTACAGTTCCTTCAGCCATCGCTCAACGTTCTCATACGTCAGGTGCTTGGTGATGTCATAAACCAGCAATGCACCCACAGCTCCCCTGTAATACCTACAAGAGCCAAACTATTCATTATTACGCATGCAGAAGTAGAAGTGTGTATTGGCTCAAATTGCGCTTTGTGGTTCATTTTTGGTTTACAGTGAGGAGTAAGGTACTTTTTCGATACCGTTAAAAATTTCGGGGTCAGTCAGTTTTTATTTTTACTTTCATACAGCAAGAATGAGTTAAATTGATCAAAAGTGACACTAAAGACATTTATAATAATAAAAGATTACTATTTCAAATAAATAAATACATTCTATTCATCAAAGAATCTTGAAATAAATGTATATCAGTTTTCACAATAATGTTTTAAAGAAATTCAACACTGATAATAAGGAATGTGTCTTGAGCACCAATTAAGCATATTAGAATGATTTCTGAAGGATCATGTGACACTGAAGACTGGAGTAATGATGCTGAGAATTCAGCTTTGCATCACAGGAAAATAGAAAACAGTTATTTTCACAATATTAATGTTTTTACTGTATTTTTGATCAAATAAATGCAATCTTGGTGAGCATAAAATACTTCTTGGGAAAAACATTTTTCAAAATCGTACCAACCCCTAACTTTTGAATGGTATAGTCTATTAATACTCTGTCATTTGGAAACTTATTTTGCTTCCCTGATAATTATATTTAAAATATAATTCATATAAGTCATATAATATCATTATATAAAGAGTGGTGGTTCCCCAAAAAAGTATTCTGAATGCTTAAAAATGTCACTGAATTAGATTCAGTGACAAAAAATATTAAACCAAATGGCATCTACAAACAAGCTATGATACAGTAAAAGAGTTAAAAGTCATGCAAATACATTTGGGGCCACTCTAGATGCCAGTAACATATCAGTTATACTATTAACTGTATATCCGGTCAAAAAAGGAGTGGTTCTGGGTGTGATGCTAATCACAATGAATTCCAAAGCCTCGTAATCTTAAATAAGGATTCATGTGAACATACAGATTAGAGGTATCTGTAGGATTAAAGGATAGTTTGAGATGACATGATGAGGGACTTACGCTGAGGTAATAGCCCTGTAGCGCTCTAGACCCGCAGTGTCCCAGATCTGGGCCTTGATGGTAATATTATCCACTTGAATGGAGCGAGTGCTGAATTCCACCCCAATGGTTGTACGGCTGTCATGATTGAACTCGTTTTTGGTAAATCTTGACAGTAAGTTGCTTTTTCCAACCCCTGACTCCCCAATTAAAACCACTGAAAGAAAACAAAAGACAAGCTTGATTTGGTTATAATTCACAAAATTAATAAAAATGTATCACATGTAAACACAGAAAGAGAATGATCAAAATGATCATTGTAAAAACATAAATCTGATCTCCAATCAAATGAATCAAACTTACCTTTGAAGACAAAGTTGTAGGCTAAATCTGTCCCCATGTTCACCTTAGCAGTAATGTGTCAGTCTGTATTTAGTGCTTATGTGTTACTCTAGCTCAAAATCCACTGGGAGGAGAAAAGCAGACGCTCACGTTTCCATTCTTGTGCTGGTCTAAAGGCAGATTCCTTATTGCAAGACTCTTCTTTGAGACAGTTGGGGTGGGAGAGCAGGTGAAACAGGTAGAACCACTGATACACAATTGGGAGTGACTTCATGATCTCACACAAAACGGTTAAATCAGTCGCTTCTCAATCCAACAGTACATGTATCCTATTCTATATGTCAGCAAATCAGACATAAAGCTGAGTCATAAAACCAGCCGTCCTGTATCAACAGGCAATTCTCAAACCTGTCAAATTCAGAACTCTTGTCTTGTGAACATGAAATAAAAGGGTTTTCCTTAGTATTCTTATCATGTATAAGCAGAAATGTCCAACTACAATACAAAAACAGATGCTAATTTACCTCTTTAGCCTAGTGTTTCTTTAATAATAGACTGGTAAATTACACCTCTTCTGGTCATGCAGCATTTACAAAATCATTATCATGTTGATAGTTTTGCATATTGATAGGTATACAAAGCTCATGGTGATATTAATAAACTGCATTCTTTATTTTAAGGACAGTTTTGTTACTTTTGTATGATAAACAATATGTAGCCTAGTGTGCTAGGTTGCCACAGATGCCCAGTCAGTTCACAATGTACGTCCTAAAACACTGGTATATTATCGCACTGGCTTCAGTGTATGACCTTTAGCAATATTAGAAGCAAAAGCAAAGCAATTTCACAACAAAGAAGAGCAAAGGACGCTGTAAATCAAAATTTGACAGCCACAAATGAGTGAGCGTTCATCCTCCTGTCCTGTGGGTGGCAGCACCGCGCTGACGTGGCGCTGTTGTGTCGTTTTGTGACGCGAATCGCTACGGGGGAAAAAGAAGCGCTTCCGTCAGTAACACACGCCGGGTTCATCATGGCGGCGGGACCGATTTCAGAACGAAATCAAGGTAAAATTGAATAAATATAAACTCGTGGGGATACGTTTTATGTACTGTTCAAGAAAAGTATTGCAGCACTGTGGAAACATTTTAAGCTATTCCTGTCTTCTCTACAAGCATGGAGTCGCTCACTTCCATTTATTCAAATACGCTTGCTAAAAACTAATAACAAAGAAAAGTTTGGGGTTTAATAATTAAGTGCATCAAAACTATATGATGTATATCTACTACTAGTACTAATAATAACAATAGCCTTAATAATGCGTATCTTATAAACTGCCATATCTTTGTGTCCAGTGCAGCAGTGCATGTTTATTTTGATCATATTTCATTTTCAGATGCCACTGTATATGTGGGTGGTCTTGATGAGAAGGTCTCTGAGCCTCTTCTGTGGGAGCTTTTTCTCCAAGCTGGTCCTGTGGTAAACACACACATGCCCAAAGACAGAGTAACGGGACAACATCAGGGTGAGTTTCCACATCATTGAGCGTTCAGATGAAAGATTTCTATCGTTTTGCATGATTTCAATTGATATCGGTCTTTGTTCTTCAGGTTATGGCTTTGTGGAGTTCCTCAGTGAAGAGGATGCAGACTACGCCATAAAGATCATGAACATGATCAAACTATACGGCAAACCCATACGAGTCAACAAGGCTTCGGCGCACAACAAGAACCTCGACGTCGGCGCCAACATCTTCATCGGCAACTTAGACCCTGAGATCGACGAGAAACTCCTTTACGATACTTTCAGCGCTTTCGGTGTGATCCTTCAGACACCGAAGATCATGCGAGACCCGGACACAGGCAACTCGAAGGGTTATGCTTTCATCAACTATGCCAGTTTTGATGCCTCCGACGCAGCTATTGAGGCAATGAATGGCCAGTATCTCTGTAATCGGCCCATCACGGTTTCATACGCCTTTAAGAAGGACTCAAAGGGCGAGAGGCACGGCTCTGCTGCAGAGCGTCTCCTGGCCGCCCAGAATCCACTTTCACAGGCCGATCGCCCTCATCAGCTTTTCGCAGACGCCCCACCGCCTCCCTCCATGCCCACACCGGTCATGACCGCCATGGGTGCAGGGATGCCAATGCCAGGTTAGATATTATGAGAGTATTGAACTATTTTTGACATTTCTCAGATATTTGACTATTACACAGCCCTGCATTTTTAGGACATGCAGTTTTAGTTTTTTTGTTTTTTTTCAGAAATAGGAATGAAGACTTATAAATTATATATAATATATGCATGTGTATATTTCATAAATATGCATTCATGTATAAAATTTAAAAAAATCTTCATTCTTATTTACTTATAACTTCTTATAACTTTTTAAGATTTGGTCTCAAAACCGAAAACTCATTTAACAATATATCAAAAGCAGAAAAAAGTTCATTTGTAGTTTAATTTACAATCTGCAAAGGAGTGGAAAATGTTCAAATACTTCATTTAATGTCAAAGAACTTCACATAAAGTTTTTGTTCTTCACAATATCAGTGATTTTCTGTAACTGATAGGATGTAGCATGGATCATGTTTGCATTTTCTTCTGTCACTGACCATAATTCTAACCTTGAAATCAGGATTCAGGACATAAAATAATATCATACATGTGAAAAACAGCTGAGACTAACTGTTGTAATCTGGCTCAGAGGAAGATGGGAATCATGGCATTGTCAAAAAAAGGCAAAAATAAATAAATAATAAATAAAAAAAAGTCATATTTTGTAAGAAAGTGTGATGTGTTTAAAAAAAATCCACTATTTTTGGAATCAGCACACCAAATTTTGTAATAAACAAGTATTGGGTTTCATTCAGCAAATATGATACCGGGAAGTGTTATTTTTGGTACAATAAATGTCTTTTGCATCAATTTTATTTTTGTACATTGATCTCGCAGGGATGCCGCCTCCTGGTGCTTTCCCACCTGTTCCTCCTCCTGGCACAATGCCACCTGGGATGCCGCCCGGTATGATGCCTCCTGCGCCAGGTACTCCTTCACAACAGGGTGGAGGGCACCCACCGGGACCCCCGCCCTTCCCCCCTGGAGGAATGCATCCACCAGGAATGCCGCCAATGCCGATGCCTCCGTCGGGACCTCCCGGAATGGTGCCTCCTCCACCTGGCCCGCCTGGATCTTCTCAACAAAGAGCACCTACTCCACCTGGCATGCCTCCTCCCCCCATGGGTGTCCCTCCCAGAGGACCATTCGGTCCCCCAATGGGTATGTGTGTGAAGAAGTGGCTTGTGCATTTCAGCGGAAGCAAAATAGACAAAATGTTGTTGTTGATGCAATAATTCCTCCCCTTTTTTACAGGTCCACCAATGCATCCAGGTATGAGAGGGCCTCCACCAATGCCACCTCCAGGTTATGGTGCCGGCCCACCCCGACCACCACACTTCGGCTTTCAGAGAGGGCCTCCCTTGCCGCCACGTCCTCCTGCACCACCGAGGGGTCCAATGAGAGCACCAATGCCACCCTAAGCCCAAATGTGAAGACCTTTTTGAAACCTTCGTTGTTTTTATTTACATTCTGTGCTTTACTAGATGGACCACTTGCTTCTTTGTATACAGATTTCTTAATTTTGGTCATTGTACTATTTCAGAATTAGCAAGAATAAACAATTTTATATAACTGTCGTTTTTTTTGCAAGTTTGTTTACAAAAGTATTTCAAATAAATGCTGTTCTTTTGAACTTTTTATTCATCATAGAATCCTGAAAAAATGTGCCACAAAAATATTTAAGGGATAGTTCACCCAAAAATGAAAATTAGCCCATAATTTACTCGCCCTCAAGTCATCCTAGGTGTATAGGACTTTCTTCTTTCAGACGAATACAATCGGAGTTATATTAAAAAATATCCTGGCTCTTCCAATCTTTATAATGGCAGTGAATGGCCATTTCTAAGTCCATAAAAGTGCATCTATCCATCATAAACAAACTCCATACGGCTCTGGGGGGTTAATAAAGGCCTTCTGAAACCAAGTGATGCATTTGTGTAAGAAAAATATCCATATTTTAAACTTTATAAAGTAAAGTAACTAGCTTCCGGCCAAACAAACATACAGATTCCACTTAAGAGTAAAGCGCAACTTATGCGAGTAATGCGACATCCTGCTGATATTTACGCTACGCCATGACGCACTACGCTACTTCTGACCACAAGTTGTGCTTTAGGCGTAAGTGGAATCCGTATGTTCCTTTTGGCCCGGAAACTAGTTATTTTACTTCATAAAATTTTTAATATGGATATTTTTCTTACACAAACACATCGCTTCGCTTCAGAAGGCCTTTATTAACCCCCCAGAGCAGTGTGGAGTTCATTTATGATGGATAGATGCACTTTTATGGACTTCAAAACAGAAACAGCCATTATAAAGCTTGGAAGAGCCAGGACATTTTTTAATATAACTCCGATTCGTCGGAAATAGAATGTCATATACACCTAGGATGGCTTCAGGGTGAGTAAATCATGGGCTTATTTTCATTTTTGGGTGAACTATCCCTTTAAGCAGCACAACTGTTTTAATAATAATAAGAAATGTTTCTTGAGCACCAAATCAGCATATTAGAATGATTTTTGAAGCATCATGTGACTGACGACTGAAGTAATGATGCTTAAAATTCAGCTTTACCATCACAGATTTAATAGATTAAAATAGAAAACAATTATTTAGAATTATAATAATATCCCAGAATATTACTACTTTTTCTGTGTTTTTGATCAAATAAATGCAGCCTTGTTGAGCATAAGTGTTAAAAACATTTAAAAATCTTACTGACCCAAAACTTTTGAACAGTATCATAGATGACTTTAATGTGATGATATGAGATACTTTTAGTGGGTTGAATATAAAATGAACAAAAGAAAATATACAGAGGCTGACAATTGATATTTGCAACATTTTTAATCAAAAATAAGTCAAAAGCTTTATACATTTAAGCATATAACAAGTGGGAGAAACTCTAAAATCAAGATTTTGCATTAACACCAGTGTAGGTCCATAAATTGTAGTGCCAGTATATTACTGTGGTTAATTTTTACAATGTGAGGACGGTGATGTCTTTACATAAAAAAAAGAAAGAAACTTAAATTATTTTAAAAAGTAAATAATTACATATTTCCTATGTGAGAAGCAATCAAAACTAGTTAAAATTAAACATTTCTTCTGAGGTTACTACAATTATGTCTATTTTTTTTGTTTTGTTATATAGCACACAATTGGATTCAATTAAAAAGTCACATACGCTCTTGCCATCTGATGCATATGAATATCTCAGATTATTCTGTGCCTGAAAAACCAATGATTATTTTATCATAGCTCAGGGAGATAACATTACACATTATAAAGGCAAGCCAGACAGATACAAAACCCTGATATTGAAATCAGACTTCTTACATTTGTGAAAGCGATGTTAAAGGGATAATTCACCAAAAAATGAAATTCTGTCATCATTTCCTCACCCTCAAGTTGTTCCAAACAGTTGATGGACCCCATTGACTTCCATAGTAATGAAAAAACTGTTTGGTTACCTATATTCTTCATAACATCTTTTGTGTTCAGTAGAAGAAAGAGATCCATACAAGTTTGGAACAACTAGAGGTTGAGTAAATGATGACAGAATTTTAATTTTTGGGTGAACTGTCCCTTTAACTCATTGTGAAGAAGAGCTCTCAACTTAAGATTCAAAGTAACTAAAACAAAACAGCAACCACATTATACATATTCAGAGAAAACAAATACATGTTACATAAGGAATGTGAGTTAATGAATGGGAGTTATGCTTTATACCCATTTAAACAAATACTATATATGCAATAATTCATGTAGAATCCTTTATGAATAAAAACTAAACATGACCAAAAATACACCAAGGCACTTTTAATTGACCTACAGATTTTTAAATCGTCTGACAGAAATAATAAAACGGATAGCCTACAAATTAAATTCTTGAAACTGGTGCATTACTTTATTACCAATGCATAGAACACAAACCACTGCTGCATTCTGAGATGAATTTTCAACGTTTGATTTCAGAAGCGATGAAACTGTCTGAATAAAACAGCTGCATTTCTAGGGGAGCTCAAAAGACATGCAGTTTGCAAAAGAGTTCCATCCTGAGTGAACCTTTTCCAGCTGTTTGAAGAACCCCATCTAGGACAATTGATGGGTGAGCACTTCTAAGGACACTACAGATACAGACTCCAAGAAAGGATCATCTTCCCTGGTCGTGTGTGTGTGTGTGTGCATATGATGCACATTGTGGTTGTTTCTTTGTGAACTTTCATTTGAAGCAAGAAACGTTCACCAAAACAGAACAAGGAAATAAATTACAAAAAGGACTTAATTGCTGAAAAATCAAAATGAACCAAACCAAACCCGTGCTGAAGCACTCTTTGGTTGCTTGAGGATTGAGTCCACGCTCTTGGGTGCTCTTTTATGAGATGACTTCCGTGTGACCCGCCGTGGCTTCCACTAGAGTGATCTGCTC
This sequence comes from Leuciscus idus, assembly GCA_021554675.1. Classification (NCBI taxonomy): domain Eukaryota; kingdom Metazoa; phylum Chordata; class Actinopteri; order Cypriniformes; family Leuciscidae; genus Leuciscus; species Leuciscus idus. Next base: position 31,645,243 of record CM038628.1, on the reverse strand, counting down.
GTCCACACAATCGATTTCTTCTGTTTTGATGACTACGCCACCTTCTGAAAACATGACAACTTCCTCTTCTCCCTCTGTTGTTTCTTCGATACCGACCTCTTCCTGCACAAACACGATGTGCTCCTGGTCCAGCCCTGTGGTGCCGTTGCTCTGTCCGTTTGACATGGCCTCCAGTTTCATGCGGTACCCCTCGGCTTCCTGCTCTTTGCGGAGCAACTGCTGACGATAGGATTGAGCTTTCCTGTTAGCTTCCTGTAACTGCCACTGGAGATGCTCCTGGAGATTGAAGATAAATCGAGAAGGAGCGGGGTGATGAACAAAGTTATCATCTGATGCCTTTGCTCTAAAGGCTCATATACGAATATGTGTATATATATATATATATATATATATATATATATATATATATATATATATATATATATATATATATATATATATATATATATATTCGTATATGAGCCTTTAGAGCAAAGGCATCAGATGATAACTTTGTTCATCACCCCGCTCCTTCTCGATTTATATTTATATATATATATATATATATATGTGTGTATATATGTATATATATATATATATATATATATATATATATATATATAAAAAATATTTTTGTATTAGACTCACCGTTTCACCAGTCTCTGCATTATTGGATGAAACTTCAATTTTTCTTTTACGAGCAGGAGGTTCGGAGTCTTCTACCACTTCCTCTGTGATTTGATTGGCTGGAACTGCCAATACTGATATAAAAATAAAATAAAATCAAAGAGGAACATGCTTAATTCAAGGTACAAAAATGTCAAAACAGCTGTGATATATATATATATATACATACATACTAGAGTTGAGCCGGATACTCGGCTGAAACGAGTATCCGGTACGGATAAAGCACTTTTGTCGAGTACGAGTATTATACGAGTAATACAAGTCAATATCTGTGCACGGATTTAAAAAAAAAGAAAGTTTTGTTGAGATTAGGGCTGGGCGATATATCGATATAAAGAATATATATATATATATATATATATATATATATATATATATTTTTTTTTTAAATGCGATATGGAATTAGACCATATCGCATATATCGATATAATTCAAATTTGCGCTGTGATCCTTGCTCCAAGCCAGCTGACCCGGAGCTCTCTGCATATCGCCTCACTGTATATAAAGTGCAAAAGAAACTACAAGCATGCAACGCCGTTACGTTGTAAATTACACGAAATAAAAGTAATGCAGGTATGATTTTCATTCTATTCACCAGGAACAGTTTCCATGTTTCATTAACAGTTCTTGTTAGTATTGTGTATTCACCATGGTAACTGTCGTTTCCATATTAACCCCAAAATGCCACTATTTTTCTTTGTGTAATTTTTTAAAATATTTTTAAATGACTGTGGTGGCTCATACCAACATTGTATTAACAAAAACTAGTTTGGGACTGCTATTTAATACCTTTAGCATAGGCCTAATGTTTATTAGTACTAGTCTTTACTATTAGTCATATTCTTACAATTTATGTTAAGTAAAGGGGGACAGTACTTGTGTGTGTGTTAACAAATTTTGAAAAAAATAAAACATGAAAAATAAAAAATATCAGGATATATATATCGTATATCGAAATTCAGCCTAAATATATCGGGATATGACTTTTGGTCCATATCACCCAGCCCTAGTTGAGATGAAAACTCTTGTTCATTACATTTTACTTCATAATTGCAACCGCATGTGTTGTATTCATTGTTGCAAAACTTGTTCTGTAGTTCGTTTGTTATCGTGATCAAAACCATTGATCTGAAGCTCAATGCTGATGCTGTCATGTAAATAGTTTTCTAATCAGCAATAAATATAACAATCTCTGATCAACCCATATCAATTGCATGCTTAAAATAACATACCGGTTAAAGCCCCGCCCATTTCAAGACAACCCAACCCACTTCCAGGTTAAATCCCACCCACTTCCGGGTTAGGCCCCGCCCAGTCCGAGTACAGATACAGATACAGATAATTCATATGGTTAACAGATACAGATAATGCTGTACTCGCTCATCCCTAATACATACATACATACAATAATGTAATAATCTACACTACCGTTCAAATTTTCGGTAAGATTTTTTTTTTTAATAAAGAAATCAATGCTTTTGAGCAAGGATGTATAAAACTGATCAAGTGTAACAGAAAAGACTATTACATTGTTTCAAAAAATTCTATTTCCAATAAATGCTGTTCTTCAAACTTCCTATTCATTAAAGAATCCTAAAATATCAGTTTCCACAAAAAAATATTAAGCAGCACAACTTTTTTCAACATTGATAATTAAAAATGCTTCAGGAGCAACAATTCATCATATTAGAATGATTTCTGGATCATGTGATACGAAGACTAATGATGCTGAAAATTTTGCTTTGCCATCACAGAAAGATTTAAAATTCTAATAATCTCTCACTATATTACTGTTTTTACTGTATTTTAGATAAAATAAATGCAGCCTTGGTGAGTATAAGACTTTTTTAAAAAGTGTTACTGACCCAAAACTATATAGAAATCTTAAAATTATATCATTGAGAAGTTCAGTTCAAAATCCAAAATAAGGATAGTTAGTTATACCTTGTCGCCCATCCTGCATTGTGACAAAAAACGGTTGTCCGAGTCCATTTGTCTGCAGGTTTCCATGTTGATCTGTTAATATGGTTATGACCCTCTGACCTGATTCATTCACCACTTGTTGGATACTCGAGTCCAAGGAACTGACAGCTATGGCCTCCTCGGTGTCACCTAAACATCATGAGGAAAACAAAATGCAATTGTTGGTTCAAAGTCAATTTACGATCATAAAATAACCAACAATGTTCGTTTACAATTATTTTCTAGTCGTATCGTACCTGAGCTGGCTTTGATCAAGTCAGAGAGATTGACGACTCCCCCTTGGATGTTTGGGACGCCCTGAATGATGAACTGTGAGGTGGAGCTGCCGTTTATGATTGACGCTTCAGCATTCCTGTTCACCTGATTCTGCATTCCCTCCTAAAAGGCAAAACGAGGATTAATGAGGAACATTTCTTAGGGCTTCTTTACACCTGGCTTGTTTGGAGCGTTTGTTTTGGAACCTGCTACATTTTCTCCCTAAATTTGGTTCACTTACCCACAATTTCACAGACAATGCTTAAGCCTAGTCCCAGACTAAAATGTATGTTTGAGCTGTTTTAACTGAAAGCAACTTGCACTGACATCTTCAGAAATGTCAGAGCCATTGTTTTGGTTCAAGATGCCCACCAGAATTCAAAGGCACGTTTATAAAAGTTACTTAAATGCCCTAACTGTACTAATGCCTAATCCAGGCTTGATCTAAGCCCGTCTGTGAAACCGGGCCTTAGGCGAACATATACACGGAAATTACGCTCGGATCCTCAACACAAATCCGGGCAGAGATAGCCAGAACGAGGTGGTCTCGGACCGCTTGAAAACGAACTCTGGAGCGATTTGCTTGTGGTGAGAGAGCAATCTGACCCAACGGACCAAGTTGTATCACAATATATGATTGTTAATTAAAGGTGCAGCAAGCGATCTTTGAGAAACGCTGTTGAAAGTGGATTGAACCGAGCACCACAACACACATGTAGCCAATCAGCAGTAGGGGGCGTGTCCTTCATGATTTGAAGAAAGACGGCAGAGAGATGGTTGAGAGACATTACAAAAAAGAGGAATATCACTGGAAATAGAAGGGTTATGATCAGGCAAGAGCTTTAGGACCTGCGTTAATATTAGAAAAGTTTAGGTTGCGTTGTTTCTGGTCTATACTGTATGTGAGCAACATTGGTTTTGCTGTTTCACAGAACCAAGATATGCTGTTGTTGTATTGTTAGCTATACATTATTTTGCTTCAGCTATGATAGAGAGACATCCACTCTTGCATTGTGTGTTCGTGCATTTTGGCGATTGGAGCAATGAAGGGAGGGTTGATTTCAAATATCAACAGTTTTTCTTAGAAATCACTTTCTGCAACTTTAAATACGTAGCAGCAATGCTTGTTTTGCCAATGCCTCTGAAAATGAATCGTGGGTTAGGCTAACCTGGAGTAAAGAGGAAGTGAAATGTCTAATTCAAATTTGGTCAGATGAACATTTCACAACAACCGTACAAAACTCAAAAACACAAACGAATTTGGCACCTTGATTCTTGCTCAAAATGATTAAGTAATATACCGGCAGCTACAAAGAAAGCCACATCAAGCTTGCAGAGTTGTTGTCTATCCATCCTGACAGATGACCGCTATGAGCAGAATCCCAAACATTAACAGGTGCACTCTGACCAATGAGAGGATGGTTTACTCGCACATCACTTGTATTAACATTTTTTGGGGTTACACTTGATTTTAAGGTGACGTAGTTACACATAACTACATGTACAGTTATGAAGGGAGGGTTGATTTCAAATATCAACAGTTTTTCTCAGAAAAACCTGTTAAACCTGTAACAAACTTCTAGTAATAACAGTAAATTATGCATAATTACAAGTAACTAACCCTAAACCAAACCCTAACTGTAATTATATAATAAGTACATGTAGTTAATTAACATTACTCAGTACTTATTTGGGTAAGTACAATGTAACTACTTCACCTTAAAATAAAGTGTAACCAATATTTGGTTCCATTTAGAAATGTTGCCTGGTGAAAGCGAACCGAACCAAGAGGAAATTCTGTTTTGGAACAAAGCAAATGATTTACAGGTGTGAAAATGCCCTTAAACAAATTCTCTAGTGTTTTGCAGTTTTCCCCACACATGACAAACCTGTAACAGGTGTATAAGTTCTGCGTGTTGTATGTCGATAGCGATATCAAAAGCGGACTTGTCAAACTTGCTGAGGGCATGTACATCTGCACCATGTTTGACCAACAGCTCTGCGACGTTGTGATGGCCGTGCTGGGCTGCCCAGTGAAGAGCGGTCATCTTCAACATGTCTTTGGCGTTGATGTCGGCACCACTCTAAAACATAAAGAGAGACTTGTATCAGTGTCCTCAGTTGACAAACTGGAATAGTTTATAGAACACCTATCGCAACACAGGACAAGCCTCGTCTTACCCTGATTAATAAATCCACGATGACCTCATGGCCCTCTGTAGCCGCCATGTGCAGTGGGGTCCTGTCCACTTTGGTTCGGGCATCTCTGCTGACACCCGCCCTCAGCAGGACTTCAGCAGTGGAGTAATGACCATGCTGGGCTGCTAAATGTAATGGAGAAGTTCCAAGCTGCAAAATAGGTACATAAAAATGAGCGTAAACTATTTTTTGTTGTACTGCCTTGTAGTTCAATTACATTGACATTATCTGCTTGTAAATAGAACAATGTAAATTGTAAATGACACATCATATGAGTCAGGATGATGTAAAGATTGTCAGATCTTAATAGATTGGATTGTTATGATTCTTAAAAAGCATTGATAACACTGTTTTTCTTATTGATTGCATCTCATGAAGGCTAAGCTCTAAAATCATATTAAAGGGTTAGTTCACCCAAAAATGTTAATTCTGTCAGTAATCACTCACCCTCATGTTGTTCCAACCCCATAAGACTTTCGATCATCTTCAGAACACAAATTAAGATATGTTTGATGAAATCTGAGAGCTGGCTCACTCCTCCATAGGCTTATGTTATTGAAACTTGCCGGCCCAGAAAGTTAGTAAAGACAATGTTTAAAATAGCCCAAGTGACTACAGTGGCTCAACCTTACGTTTATCAAGCGACGAGAATACTTTTTGTGCTCAAAACCAAACAAAAATAATGACTTTATTCAACCATCTCTTCTCTTCCATGTCATTCTGCTAAGCTGTTGACGTAGTATAACAGCGCAGCGCTTCTGGGTTGTACGTCAGAACGTAGGCTCACTATTGGCTGACGCTGGTCATGTGTGTGATACTGGCCAAAAGTGAGCCTACGTTCTGACGTACAACCCAGAAGCGCTGCGCTGTTACACAATGTGAACTAACTCAGAGGCCCACACAGAAGAAAATGAATAGTTGAATAAAGTCGTTATTTTGGGGGGATTTTTGCGCACAAAAAGTATTCTCGTCGCTTGATAAACTTAAGGTTGAGCCACTGTAGTCACTTGGACTATTTTAACAATGTCTTTACTAACTTTTCTGGGATGGCAGATATCGATTACCAAGCAGCCTATGAAGGAGTGAACCAGCTCTCAGATTTCAACAAAAATATCTTAATTTGTGTTCCAAAGATGAACGAAAGTCTTATGGGGGTTGGAACAACATGAGGGTGAGTAATTACTGACAGAATTTTCATTTTTGGGTTAACTAACCCCTTAACTCATAACATTATTGATAACATGACCAACCCAGTCAGTGGTGAAGGGGGCTCCGTTGGCCATCAGCGTCCGGACCTCATCATCATGACCATTCCGAGCTGCTTCTAAAAGACGCTTTCCCAAATCCACCAACGACATCTAGGCCAAGACAGAGATTAAATATACCATTTAGGACTACATCATTAACTTCATTTCAAATTGCCTATTTGTAAATTTCACTTGTAGTGTGAGATGTGTACCAAATTATGAGATTAGTTTTCATTTTGACCTTTTTTTTTTTTTTTTTTTTACATACATTTTCATTTTGGGGAAAAGAGAATGTATGAAAGAATAGGAAGAAAATTATGTTGCCAACTCCTTAAATATATCAGTGCTTTGTATTACATCTCTTCCGAACATTTGCATCCGTCCAGAAAACCGATCTGAACTTAACCGTTAATCATGCACAGATTTCGACGCGTTTGCTTTTCAGAGGATGTTTAAACATACATCTGTACCATTTACACCAGTGCAGTAACCAGCTGAACACAACACTTCTAAGCAGGCAAGCGAATAATCAAAATGTAAATGATTAAACACCAGCCTTTCTGTCCGTAACATTAGAAAATAAGTGATGAAAACAGTGGACAGAAATAGCAAAGAGAAACTCCGTGTATATATCAAAATAACTCCGTGTAAGAACACATACACCAAAAACATGTGAACTTATAAACAGAAAAATTTGTTTGCACCAGTAAGCAAATATTTAAGGGCGATTTTAAAGCTCGTATTTTACATGCCAAACTCAAGTGCCATGTGGAGTCAAAAGCAGAGCCGACACACATCCTCCATCTGCGCCACGAACTAATAAAGACTGCGCGGATCAAACTCACCGTTATAGCCTGTCTGTCGGACGTCTATTGGGAGATATTAAAGTACTATATAGTTCTCCGTGCTGTATTTCTGAACTGACTCAACATAAACATGTCTGTGTTTAAAGCGCATTCAGATATGGCGGCTGCTTTAACCCCGGAAATAAAAGGGAAGCTCCTCAGTCGCTTCGGATGTGTCTCAACACTAGCGAGCTGCGTACTTCGACATCATGTTTAGGCCTATTAAGTGCGGTTACTAGCGAGCTGCCTACTTAGACAGCATGTTTGGGCCTATTAAATGCGGCTACTAGCGAGCTGCCTTCTTAGACAGCATTTTTGGGCCTATTATGTGCGTTTGAACCATAGACTTATAAAAAAATGACCCCCCCAAAACAATGCACGAACCCTATAATGCAAAAAAAGGCTGACTAGGTAGGCAGCTCGCTGGGTTTTGAGACACTGCCTACCTATTAAACTATATAGATCCTAAATATTTCTATTTATTTTTTACATTTATAATCTTTATAAATATCTATTGTAAGTGTGTATAATTTAATGGGAGAGGTTTATGTTTGAGTTTCTATATAAATAAAACTTAAAAATGTATATAATGTGTGTGTGTGTGTATATATATATATATATATATATATATCAATATCATACACAGTAAAAAAATAAATGTTTGTTTACATGTCTTAAATGGGGTTTTTTTTCCCACCTTTTTTGTTTCTTATTATGGATGTTTAGAAATTAAGAAGTCTTGATCTTTACTGTGATGTATAAAGGAAAAACGTTGTAAGGTATAATATACTGCAAACTCTTTGCAGCTTTCTGCTTTCCTAAATTGCTACACAGCTGTGTCAAAACACCTGTGCCTATTAGCACAATAAACCACAGGGAGGAAAAAAAAATCGAACAATTATTATCATAACCAGAATCTACTGCACGAGCTGTAAAGTTAGGACTACAAAACTGGTGCAGCTGTATTTGAAAATGTTTGTTGAATACTCTATTCTCTCAGTCAATGTTCAAAAATAATGTTTTATTTTGTTTTATACCTATTAAACAGAAGAAGAAAAAAACATGAACACATTAATTTTTTTATTCATTTAGCAGCAAGCTCACTTTAATTGGCATCTGACATTTGTCATCAAACATGGTGGGGGGAAACAGCGAAAAGCAATAGGTGTGCATTTTAACATGGACATCTGTTCAATACAAAAACACCTTCAAGTGAAATGTTAGTTTAAGCTAGTAAAGTTACTGTATGCATAAATATTACAAATAATTTGGCATACAACAATATTATACAGTTTTAGATTTACCATTTGTTCTGAATCCCCTTGCCTTTAACATGAAATGAATTGGCAGATTTAGGATCTTAATATCCTAATCTTATTTCATGTGCACAACAAATTGAGCAGTCATGTAGAGTTTACAGGGCAGTAAAGTACTAAATAGTGTAAATAACATCCATATTCAGTAATGCCTTGATAGTTTTAGCACAGTTATCACAGTTATACTGACATAATACATGAGTCAATCAATTTCTCACTATCAGATCAGAGTAGATAATTGGTGCAGCCACAGTGGCATAAAACACAGATTTGAGAAGGAACTGATAATTGCATTGCAGTGTCTTATAACAGCAGGTTGAAATCCAAGATATCAATACTAGCAATGGGCTCTTTCCAGAAGTTGAAGGTGGAGAACTTCAACAACTCTGAATCTTCTTCCTCCCTCCTGCCCTTGGTCGACTTTGCTTCCTTGGACTTGGACATAGAAATGCCGAGGTCTTCCAGCTCTGACAGGTCCAGTGATGGGATGGGCTCCCTCCAAAACATGAAGGAGTTGAACTGGCTGGTGGCTGTGTCTAACATTTTGATCTGTTCATTTAAAAAAATAAAAAAGAGAGAGAGAGAGAGAGATAGATTACACCGTTTAAACAAAAAAAACTGATTTTCTTTTTTGTGTGCATTTTGGCCATTCATTTAAATGCAAAGTTGTACAATGAAGACAAATATTTTGACTAACTAGTTTCACAGAATACACTGCATTGCCTGCTATTTAAAAACCTGTTTACATTTTCCCTTAGTGAGCTCCTGACTTTCCCCACGAGCTATTTTCAGTTGCCTGCTATTTTCAGGGAAACCTGAGCAATTTACATCTGTAAAACAACTTTCATATACAGGTCAAAAGCTAAAATATAATATAATGTAAAACAATTCATGACATTTCACTAACTTATATATGAATTATGATATAATTGTACTATAATTGAATTAAAAATACATCATTATAATAATAATTATGAGTAAAATATTATTTGTAAGCTGTGATACTGAAATGTAAGCAATGTACATGTGCAAATCATTTTTAATAGTACTATTAATAACATTTATATTTAAAAAACACAACAGAATAAGCAATATAGTATCTGCAATTCAGTCATCTAATTATATTAATATATTATAATTAGATGCAAGATTTAAGTCCTAACAGGAATAAGAACAAAGCAGCATTATCTTGTTACAAAGAAACGAAATCCTTTGGGAGCTGCAATTTAAAAAACATGTGAAATCTAAAAACGCCAATGATTCTAATGAGCTGTTCTAATTAATTGAACTACACGTAACGCTCCATGTATCGCGCGTCGACGTCGTGGGGTGATTTAGCTCTGGTCGCACAATGCAGAGGCGGTATACGCCCAATATTGAGAGAATCAGTGGATGAGATCCTGGTATGACCATCATGGATACCCTGCATGATTGCAACATCTCACAAGAACATCTATTAAAAGGCAGGCTCGCGCAGCTCCTAAAATAGTGATGGCGCATCTCATGACAAAGCATTTTAGAGATGCTTCAGTACAGTGGTAAGAATGGATTACCAGCAACAAACCTTACATAGGCCTCAAGTAAAATACGTTATATTATTTTATTTTCAACTGACAAATAAGGTCATAACAATTTTGTTACCTTAGACATCATGTCTATTTGTTGAAACACCAAAATCATTTTAAATGCTTTAAATAAACTGGACTAAATCAGAAATATTGCTCAACAAAAGGATAATTTTATAAAACATACCCCTAGTATGTGGTCGGGTTCTTTCTCTTGGAATTACAAGCTGTTTTGTCGTAATTCAGATGTGAAGAAGAATAGACGATGCTGTTTGTGCTCAATCTCCTAGCCGGCTGCTCGTGCTCAGCTTGAACTAACCGCACCCAACATCACTAGTGAGAGATTTACATTAGTCCCGCCCACCTTCTGTGGGCGATTGAGGGACCAGTGACAGGTGCATGATTAGCGTCGAGTGGGCGTGTTAAATTGCTTGTTCTATTGAAATAGAGAAAATTAGTAACTGCATTTATGGTGTATGTTAGTATTTTTGTGGTATCTGTACAGTTTGTGCTTCCCATTTGCATTTGTTAACGACCCCTTCTTCTTTTCTTCAAGTGCAGTCGTCTATTGTGAGACGTAAGTGCTGCTCGTTGATTGGCTGAGTCCAGCGTCCATCAGGTCGATTGATCCGTCGTTCTTTCCACTGACTGAACTTGGCGCCCTGAGAGCAAAATGGAAATTTATTGGTATTTTCAGTGGACTAAAATGTACTTATTAATCCTTAAAGCAGCACAACTTTAGTTTTGGTACATACATTTTTTGGTACATACAAATAAAGATGCGTTTATAGTCTATTCTTTTAAGGAAGTCAGAGATTTACAGGAATATAAAGAAAGCTAGAAAGATAATACAAATTATATAATTATTCAATATCATTATATTGATGAGATATAGGATATTCAATAGGCTATTATATTTGACACTTGCACTTGCTTCATTAAAGTGATCTTTAATGCCAGGATATGAAAATACCATCAAGTCTCAGAAAACATCAAGCACACAAGACTAAATTAATTATTTACATTTGTGAGCTCAATGAGTTCAGCTAATTCCCAGTTATACAAAAACTTAGTCAGGTAAAGTTAAACATTCACTAAAAATGCATTTTTGTACCCTACACTGTGCTTCCATCAAAGCAGTCAGTAAACTATTATATAATATAACATAATATAATGTAATGTAATATAACAAAAATGGCAGTTATATAACGTTGCTGCACTCTAAAATGTTTTATAATAAAGTGTAATCATTGATGTGTTTTACAGGATTAATCAAATGCATTGCAGAGACAGTTATTTGAAAATATATCATCATCAGTATCTGTCTATATCTAGAACTAATTGTAAACTGATGCCAGACCAGGATTTGGACTCTTTTGGATTAGTATACTAATGCCACGTTGCTTGTATAATAAGAAAGAAAGAAAGAAAGAAAGAAAATTCTCTCATTATATATTCACCCTCAAAACTTGTATGCCGTTCTTTTTTATGTGGAACACAAAAGGAGATGTTAGGCAAAACATTTTTGAACTGACAGCCTTAGTCACCATTCCCCTTTCACTGCATCATTTTGTCTACATGTGAATTGCATAGACAGTAAAGAATTGGGACTGAGGCTGTCATTCTTCCTAACATCTCCTTTTGTGTTCTGGCTGCTCAAGAAAAAAAGTTGTATTGTTTTGGAAAAATCGGGGTGACTAAATGATGACAGAATTTTCTATTCTATTCTATTCTATTCTATTCTATTCTATTCTATTCTATTCTATTCTATTCTATTCTATTCTATTCTATTCGCGTTGGCATCCTTCGTGCAACTCGGACCTGCATTTCCATCCTCCAACCACCAGATGCCACTAGACACCTGATAATAATTTGTATCCCATACGTCTTAAAATATCAAAACAAATTTTACAGCAGAATTCTTACCAGTGTAAGCAAACAAAACACTTTGCCAAGATAGAGAAAATAGTACTGAGTAATAAATAGTTATAAGTTATTAGCTTCCGATATGACGTCACTGTTTACAAACACAGGCACCGGAAGTGAGACTGGCAAAAACAAGATTACGGAAAGAGTGGCCAGAGAGAGAGAGAGAGAAGGAGAGAGAGTGAGTGAGTGTGTGACGTGCGCATGTATCAGGCGGACTAGTAGACAACAAAACCTGTACAATTTAGCCAGACACCTTCACTGCTTTATTGTATTTTCCAGTGGATGTCTTAGGGGCAAAGAAGAACATTTTTAAAGACCTAAAGACCTGCAGAGAGCTCGCTATGGTAAGTTGCTGCCGCTGTTGTAAGTAATACAGGTTGAACTGCTGTCTGTTACTCTTATCAAGATTATTAGTATGAACTAGTATGTTTTTAAACACACCACAAACTGTACTTAGTTGGAATTGCTTATTTACAAATAGATTGGCAAAACTCTACCTTATTGTTCTGGTAAGACACAATCCTTGAGTTGCCAGTTCACTTGATGAAAAGCTCATTGGCAAATGTAAGTTATATTGTTTAAAATGACAGCAAACGCTCATTTGCACTTTTTAGTTTAGCATGGATATGTTGTCTAAATCTTCTTCCTGTTTATTTCAGGGTTTGTGAAGTTCAAAATCTGAGATCAGAAACCCTTCTTAACATCCAGAGCTTCACTCTTCAGTGATCAGGTAAAACAAACTTAGCATGTACTTCTAGCATGTCACATGAAATAGTTATTCCAAACAAAGTCTACTTTAGAATGGCAAAGTAATGCATTTTTGTTTGTACATGTAGAGTAAATGCTGATATGCTTTGTGTGCTTCACAGAAAGCTTGCCTGTGACTCAGCTGTTCCCAGAATTAGGCAACTCTAAAACAACACAACTAAGCAGAGGTGTGCCGAAAACTGCCTCTCTAACAGTTTTGGGCTTCATGTCAGTAATGGATGTGGCATAATAGCAAGGACGGACCAAGTTTTTAACTTGAGAAGGAATTGATATAATATTTCTGGCTTTTTGACACAAGTGATTGTTTTTAAGAGACTGCCACAGGTAGAAATCAAATACAAAAAAAAGTCCCTCAAGTGCTAAAACTCAACATAAAAAAATGAAGTAAGCAAAAATACAATTTTGGGAAAAAACAAAGTCACTGCCAGACTTTTTTTATTTATCAACAGATTTTTAAACCGTGCTGTTTCAACCTCAAGTTCAGTTAGCTCTGTTAATTGAAGCACACAATCTCACTGTCAGGTCATGGCAGATTCTTGCCCAGACACCGTTGATGGTGAGATTATAGGCATTTCTGAGGGACAGCAGTTAAATGCATCCAAAAATGTTGACCCTGGCAGACCACAGGACAAGAAAACCAGTGAAAAAGAGGGTGTTACCACCACTGAGCAATCCTCTGGGAGTATGAAAGATGACCTCACACCATACAAAGATCCTCCTACAACCTCAACTTCTCTTGAAGATGACTCTAATGCGGCTCAATCGACCTCTGTGACCGGTAAAAGCCAAGACAAAACCGATGAATCCATGATCATCAATAGCCAATCCTGCACGCCCAGCCAGTCAGAGGTCACGCCCACTTTCTCAGTGGCAAGCCTGGAGTTCTCAGAGGAGACTAATGGGATTCCTCCTGATGGACCTTTGATTTCACCTAAATCTGCTCAGGATGGAAACCAAGTCCCCTCTCAGGGGAACGAAGGGGTCGGTGCGGGGGCTGCTAGGGCATCAGAGCCTGGGATGCCAGCATATTATTTTGTCAAGTGGATTACCTGGAAAGAGAAGAAGACGGCCATCATCACGCAGAGCGAGAACGGACCCTGCCCCCTGATCGCCATCATGAACATCCTGTTGTTGCGATGGAAGGTTAGCCATTCTGCATTACTTGCTTGTCATACAAACACATGGTGCTAACCAAGTACAATATGTGTGATGTTTGCAAAGGCATTGCAAGCGTCACTTTTACTACATACTAAGTATTAAGAACTTTCTTAAGTTTTTAAGAACCATTTAGTTTTGTTATCTTTATTGCAGTGAGTAAAATATATGACTATTATTATATTTAATAATTTAATAAAATAATAATATTTTATATATATATATATATATATATATATATATATATATATATATATATATATATATATTATACACTACACACACATATATTATTTAAACACAAACTTTTATGTTAGCTACAATTAATCGATTTGACTGCCCTAATTATATATTATAGGCCTACAGCAAGTTTTTTCAACATTGATAATAAGAATAAATGTTTCTTAAGCACCAAATCCGCATATGACAATGATTTCTGAAGGATCATGTGAAAATTCAGCTTTGCCATCATAGGAATAATTTACATTTTAAATATTCAAATAGAAAACGGTTTTGTTAAATTACTGTTTTTATTGTATTTTTGATCAAATAAATGCAGAATTGTTGAGCATAAGAGACTTATTTAAAAAAACAAAAAAATCCTACCAACCCAAAACTTTTGAACGGTAGTGTATATATATCTATATAATATCATAAAATGCAATACATTCCAAACCAATATTTAGCTGAACTACAAAACTTTATGACCTTTCCTTGACCTAGTAATAGATTTAACTCTCCATATCTGTTTCTGTGTTACTGTATAAATATGATTTTAGCTTACAGTAAAACACTGATGACACATTCAGGGGGAAAAAAGCCTGTTGTGACATTTTAGAAGAAAACAAATGTAGACAAGGTTGTGTCATGGCTAAAAGCAGAAGTTTTTGTTTGTGAAATTCATGTGCATGTAGTTTAGATTATATGCATTATATGCATGTAAAAAACATGAATTGAATTGCCTGTGTTTATTCTTTAGGTGAAGTTCCCGGCTCAGACGGAAGTGGTCACCACAGAAGAGCTGATGGCTCACCTTGGTATGATGTTTTAGAGCGCTGTTTCTATATGTTACATCAAATAACATTAAACCACAAAGTGTCGAGTCACAGCACATCTTCCTGTTAATGGACTGTGATAAGTTAAGGAGCCTTAGTGGTGTGCCATAATTAACTTTATGGTTGAAAACAGATGGCTAGTGTGACTTGAGAAGAAAGGGGTGTGGTTACTGTGTGAAAACATTTGTGTTTCAGTACCACTAATGGCACCCCAATCACGGATTATACCATTAAGTCTCTGCCCTTGGTGTAAGTAGTAATTTAGCAGATGCTTTTAGGTTAAGTGCCTTACTCAAGGACACAATGGTAATACTTTTTGACCCCTCAGTTGGTTTGAATGGTTACTAGTCCAGATGTTTAAAGTGCTCCTGTTATGCTATTTTAAAGGTTTACGAGGTCTCCTAAAATAGGTCTACACGAATCCAATTTAGTTTTCTCATAATAAACATTGCACATCACCTCATTTCTCAAAGAGTCTGAAAACGGTTAGTTTGAAGATTCAGTCTCTCTAAACCCCTTCTTTCCATGTGCCTACTCTACTCTGATTGGTCAGACGGCCCAGTCTGTTGTGATTGGTCTGTTGCTTACACCGCGTGTCGGTAACGAAACGGCCATTACCATAACACTGCATTCACACAGGGTGTCGACGCTTAACAGAGGGCGTGTCTGAAGCTTGGTGCTGACTCGACCGTCATCGTGACAACAACCAATCACATTACTTCCAGCTTGGAATGCAACACGCTAGGGTATTTGCATAAAGGCGATCTGATTGACTGACGCCTGCGTTGGTGCATGAAAAATGTACAAATTTTCAACTTCTGCCACAAGCAATGCCAATAGTGCGACGCAATGGAACCCACAATTCAGTTCGGCAGCGCATGACGTCACCCATTCAAAGTAAATGAGAAGCGTTAACACTGACGCCCCATGTGAATGCACCGCAATTGAATTTCAGCTCTTCCTCAGCGTGAGATACACAGTGATATAGTAACGTTGCCGTTGATTTTTACATATAAATTCCAGCCTGAGTCTTCATCCTTTTGAAGTGCAAAGTGGATTTGCAGCGCTGAAAAGAGAGACTTCTGGACAACAATACGAACCAAACTCTACCAGTCTCTGTGTTTGAGGGTCAATGTAGACGTCGTAAGACCATAGGCTGGCATTATGCAAATTTGTTACATTGTTACGGACATGTTACGGAAGAGAGACTGGAATTGCTGATGACTCATTTCAGGAGTTCAGAATCAATTCTTTCTTTTAGGAGACGATGACTTTGTCATGCACTTTAATATTTAAAATTTTGCAGACTTTTTACATTCACAAACCGCTATATTACACACTGCATGATAAGGTAACATTCAAAAAAGCACAATAGGGGCACTTTACCCGCCTCTCTACTGATCAGCTATGGGTGGAGGTTTTCTTTGACAGTGTTTGCTAAAAGTATTTGGAAACGTTTGCACATTTAGGTCACATGCATGAATGTCATTGTATTGCATTACATAAAATTTCAAACCAAGTGGCAACTAAAAATAATCTCTAACTAACTTTTCTGCTCCATTTTTTAAAAAACCCTATTAACCAACTGGTTTCAATATAATTTTATATATTTATGCACATATAATACAATGGCATTCAGACATTTTAAGCATGGCTTAAGTGTCCAAATAATTTTTGGAGCCACTGTATATCATCTTTTATTAGGTTATAGCTGGAAAGGTCAACATGTGATGAGGATGTTGTTGAGTGATAGGGAGATAAACCAGAAGTGCTTTCACTAACAATACAAACATCCTTGACATGAAAGGTGATACTTCTCAAATCAAGTAATGACAACAACCTTTGACAGAAAGCTGAAGTGTTTTTAAAATCTGACTCTGTTCTCGTTCCAGGTGAATGTGTGCTGTCCATCAAACCGCGAGAGAAAGCGGAGGGCATGGAGCTCAATTTCCAGCAGGTAAATAATAGTGTGGTGGAAGAACAAGTGAAACAGGCTCTGCTCTGCACAGATCTTCAACACATGTCTAGTGAATTGAATTAACATGTTAAGCAGACGGGCTGTGCTGGAAACCTCAGAACTGAAACACATTTATAAGCAGATATTGTGAATGAGGCCTTCAGTCTATGAATGAAGGCTTGTGATCCCTTCATTAACAATTCCAACAATTACAGCGCGTGTTTGTGCTTATAAAGATGCACAAATGAAAGCTTCCTTTTGTCAATGTGCCGTTGATGTTCCTTTTTTGCCCGTGATTGGAAATTAGATGGATTGAATAGAAGAATTCAAGCTTGTGCGCAACTACATGCTGTTTTTTACTTGATTTTAACATAATAGGTTAGCTAAGTGGAATCAGCATGTTGTGTGGTAAATATTATTCGCCGCTTGACCTAAAAATCTCAATAACTCAGACACTGAAGTCAGTAACATTACCCTGATAAATTCCCCTGAAATAACATCATGTATTTTGTGTCAGAAGACTTTATCTTTCATTGTATATCTCATTCCCTTCACAGAACATGAGTGACGCGATGGCTGTGCTGCCAAAGCTGTCCACAGGCCTCGACGTTAACGTGCGTTTTACAGGTGTGTCTGACTTCGAGTACACACCTGAGTGCATCGTCTTTGATCTGCTTGACATTCCGCTCTACCACGGCTGGCTTGTCGACCCGCAGGTATGCCAGCAAAACAATGTTCTAATGTGTGAATTCTGTACGTTCAAACAACACTGCAAGTATTACATTGTTCTTCAGAGTCCTGAGGTGGTGTCTGCAGTTGGAAAACTCAGCTACAACCAACTGGTGGAGAAGATCATAGACTTCAAGCACTCGACAGATAGCAGTCATGTCAGTGAAGGTACGTTAAATGTTATTTCTACAAACATATGGTTGATCAGCTTGTTCTGCTTGACTGTCATTATTGGACCTCAAACCATAGTTAGCATAGTTACAATAAGGTTTACAGCACCTCAGGAAGCATCCGCTGCTGATGCTCGCTGGTTATGGGAAGGGGCGTTACATTTACGACACACTCTCTAAGCAGAACACCAATCACAACAGACTAGGGCCGGCTGACCTATCAGAGCAGACTGTGCTTTTCGGACGGGGGGGGTTTAAAGAAACTGAAGCTAAAACAATGCGTTCAGACAGAGGGTTAAAACAGGTGCTGCAACAATATAAGAGATAAGGGCCCTATTTTAACGATCTAAGCGCATGGTCTAAAGCGCACGGTGCAAGTGCACTTAGGGCGTGTCCGAATCCACTGTTGCTAGTTTAACTACTGGAAAAATGGTCGGCGCATGGTCTAAAAGGGTTGTTCCTATTCTCTTGAGTAATGGGTGTGTTTTGGGCGTAATGTGCAATCAACCAATCAGAGTCTAATTTCCCATTCCCTATAAGAGCCAGTTGCGCTCGCGCCATGGTGGATTCACTATTTACATGACAGAATTTGCAAGCGGAGAGACTGAATGCTTCTCCAGAGAGGAAACAGATCTGCTTGTGCGCGAGGTTAAAGCGCGCAAGCAGACCATCAACGGGACAAGCCGGATGCCATATCTTTATGTATACAATAATAATCTTTTGCATTGTAATCCTTTTTATATTTAATCTTTGCCATGTTTGTGTGTGTGATAAGCAGAATGTACGCGTGTAATACCCGCCTATAGGCTCATATTACTAATGCACCCTTTAAATAAAAAAATAATAATACTGTGCCATGGACTTTAAACCAGGTTTTGTTGGTCAGTGGTGCAGTCTATTTCAGTTGCCTCAAAATAGCAAAGCGCCAGCAATGCGCCTGAACGCACCTCGTTTTCAGACCAGCACGCCCATGGGCGCACAAATGGGCGCAAATGCATTTGCTATTTGAACAAAGTGGCGCAGGACTTGAAAATGATAACCGTGTCGGGCTGAAACTAGCAAAACACACTTGCGTTGCGCCGGGTGTATGATAGGGCCCATAATGTTTTGTTTTTTTTAACGAAATGATGTAAACGTGTTCTAGTTGATCACATAAACAAAATTATGAACCTGTAAATGAGCATAAAAGGACCCCTAAATGAGCTGTTGGTATACACTAATGGCTCAGATATTGTGTAGGTGTGTGAACATTTCTGCATTGTATTAATGGCTGATGGTAAGTCTTAATCTCTTGTTTGTCGACAGGTTTGATAGCAGAGCAGTTTTTGGAGTCCACAGCAACCCAGCTGTCGTATCACGGCCTGTGTGAGCTCAACACCACTGCCAAGGAGGGCGAGCTGTCTGTGTTTTTCAGGAACAACCACTTCAGCACTATGATAAAACACAAGGTGTTTACCAGCCTTCCCACACCAACACTCTTCATGGCCGCTAAGCTGATTATAACAACCCCAGCGTCGTCAAGCCGCTTTAAACCCACCACCAAAAAAAAAAAAAGGAAAAGATTTGAGGGCATAATTTATATATCAAAAATAGCACAGAAGTATTTATTTATTCATGTGTTTTACCCTGTGAAAAAAAAATACATCAACTGGGATGCATTTTGCTCAAATTGAGAGCAGAAAGAGGCTCTATAATGCAGATATTTTGCTTAGTAGAAATTGTGACTAAAAAAACAGTTCAAATCACAATCCCCTTTTCACATTTCTGGTGTTCATAGAAGTGGAAGTCGTCATAGTTGGGTAAACTTCTATAGTGGCGAACTGAAACTGCAACAAATATAATTTTTGTGTTCCTGTTTGTTCCAATATCTAAAGAAGAAAAAAATCCACGGTAGCATTTCTATGACTTTCCAAAACAGGAAATAATATTGAGAGATTGATTACAGCAGTCAGAAGAGAGAACGATGTCAAATTTGCCGTCTCTCCCTTAGCCGTTCTACAAAAAATATTTTGCTAGATTTACGATGTTAATAACTGTGGAAATGTCGTAGTCTATCATTTTTGCAGTAAACATCTGTAGATATTCAGTGCCTTTTTTTAATATAAATAAAATAAAATACAAGCTGAAAAAGCAACACGTTTCAAGTTGGATGATAACGATGGTACTTGAACCTTATGGAAATGCATTTCAAAATTGAAATGGCTTTGTTTCATCTATTGGCTGAGCAATAATCATTATGTTCAATGTGTGAATCTGCAGGGTCACCTTTACCTGCTGGTCACAGATCAGGGTTTCCTGCAGGAGGAGAGCGTGGTGTGGGAGAGTCTCCATAATGTGGAGGGGGATGGGAATTTTTGTGACTCAGACTTCAGATTGTGTCACCCATCCCAGAAACCCTCAGCAGCCAGCCAGCCCTCTGTGCAACAGCAGCAGTTGCAGATCGACCAGGTGGTAAAGTGTTTGTCTTTTCTTTTTGGTACAATGTAAGTTTAATAGTAACCAATAATATCATAGCTTAAAACTTTGCACCTCACAATCCAGTCAAATTCCGATGCAATATAAACCTAGTTCAGCCTTAGATTATTTCCCACTGATTATTCTGTTAGTTAAATGCATTAAGGAAGCCGTTTCATGTTGGCATCTGCAGAAAGATTGGTTTGCGAGTGATCTAATGTGTTTTCCAGGACTATCTGGTGGCGATGTCCCTGCAGCAGGAGCAGGGTGAAGCTCCGGGACCCTTGAGTGATCTTGAGCTGGCCAGACAACTGCAGCAGGAGGAGTATCAGCAGCCACAAACACAACAGCAGCAGCAACCCTCGGCAGGACAGGTACTGCTTTTCCCTGAGGAGGAAACTCCTGCGCATCAAACTTTACGGATTGTTTCTTTGAGTGGAAATGGGCCTTATTCATGAAACACTAGCAGAATGAATGTCTGTGGGAATCATTGTGTAAATTGTTGATTCATTCATGATTTAGTTCTACTTGTGTTATATGAATATCTGATTATTTTCAAACCCCAGAGAAATACACTACCTTTTAAACATGTGGGGTCTGTAAGATTTTTTGTTTTTGTTTTTAAAAGAAATCTATTTTCCTCACCTAGGCTGCATTTATTTTATTAAAATACACAGTAAAACAGCAATATTATGAAATACTATTACAAATTAAAATACCTGTTGTCTTTTTGAATGTTTTAAACTGTAATTTATTCCTGTGATGCAAAGCTGTATTTTCAGCAGTGTCACATGATCCTTCAGAAATCATTCTAATATGCTGATTTGCTGCTCAAGAAACATCATATTATTATCAATCTTGAAACAGTTTTGCTGCCTAATATTTTTGTGGAAACATACTTTTTTCCCCTCAGATGTTTTGATGAATAGAAATAGCATTTATTTGAAATAGTAAAGACATTTATAATGTTACAAAACATAATTTTTTTGTTTTTTGAACTTTCAATTCATCAAAGAATCCTAAAAAATACTTTAACTCAGCAAGGATAAATCAAAAGTTGCAGTAAAGACATTTACTATATTACAAAATATGTCACTTTTGATATCAATTTAATACATCCTTGCTGAGTAAAAATATTTATTCTTCCAAAATTGTTTTTTTTTTTTTATAGAAAAATCTCGACCCCAAAAATGAAAATTCATTCCCTCTTGTCATTCCAAACTTGTATGACTTCTGATATTTTGAAGAATTTTCTATTAACTGTCATTATGTGAAAATGAACAAACAAAAATCCCTTTTGGATGAACTATTCCTTTAAAAGCCTAAAACCAAAAAAGTTGTCAAATGTCCTTCATAAACATCTCCCAGCTCAAGTCAAGTCAAGTCACTTTTATTTACATAGCACTTTCACAATACAGATTGTTTCAAAGCAGAAATAATGCCACAAAGATTGTTTTGATTGTACAGCAGATCTAGAAGAAAGTCATTGTCTAGCTTAAGTAAGTTTTTGATTGATTCATTTCCATTGTGAAAATCATTAGTTATTAACTTAGTTAACTTCAACTGAAAACAGAAAACTTTTAATGCGTTCTGGCCGTTCATTTACACGACTAGTGTTTTGGTGGCAGTAGCGCAATAATAGTGTCTCTGAAACTGACCTCTAGAGTAAATGTGTCCTTTTTGTCATATCCCCACAGATGAGAGGTCAAGCCGCATCGCCGCAGGGAGGACAGAGGCGTCGGGAAAAGAAGGAAGACTCTGATTGTTGTATTCTTTAAGTCCGAGTCCACTCACCACCATAACCAGACTCTCTAAAGCCACTTGAGCTTCAGTTAACATGTTCTTCTTTACCACTACTGAAACAAGGGACTTCACTCTTATCTGACCTGTCGTCCCAACACCAAGCCTGCCTTTACAGTACGGTTGTCCCCTTTGTTTTTGCCTTTTCTGTATCCTCATGGTTGGAACTGTTGCTCATCATTGTCTACAGGACCAAATAAAGGCAGCATCTGTTTCTAAGCACTAATGAGCATCTGTTTGAGTGCTAGTGTGGAGCTCCTAACTATGCCCTTGAAGACTGTATTGGTAAATAATCAGGTATTGTTATAAGAATTTAATATTACACTGAAATGCTACTGTCTCAAGTTGATCTGTACATAGTTTCATCCGAAGTGATGTACAGTACATTAAGTACACCGTACTCTGTGCTTTGATTCGCTCAGCACACACCGTGGAGCTCCAAGTATTCTGTAAGCTGAGCTAATAAAAGCCACCTCTGTGTTAAAAGGAAATGTGTGGCCATTGATTTATGAAGAGTCATAACTTGTGCTGGGCTACTTGTTTTACACAAAGCAACGTAGTGCAGCATTTTTGCAGCAGAGTCATCATTTTGCACACATACACAGTTTAGTGTTACTGTGAACACATGAACCGTGTATAAAGTCCAAGCCCACTTGCAAAAATGCTTTTATATTTTAATGTCATCATTACTATTTGCATGAAAAGTGCTGACATGAACAAAACATGATGATCATGTTCTCCAGCACGATTCGAGATCTGACGAGCGTCTTGCGGTTCAATGGAATCTTGAGCATCAGACCATCTGTGCAAAGGAGTCACATGATCAAATGTTTCTTAAGCAGAACATCAGCATATTAGAATGATTTCTGAAGGATCATGTGACACTGAAGACTAGAGTACTGATGCTGAAAATTCAGCTTTGCGTCACAGGAACAAATTACTTAAAATAGAAAACATTTTAAATAG
The DNA here is from genome assembly GCA_021554675.1 of Leuciscus idus. Lineage (NCBI taxonomy): Eukaryota > Metazoa > Chordata > Actinopteri > Cypriniformes > Leuciscidae > Leuciscus > Leuciscus idus. The sequence goes on along the minus strand of CM038628.1, from coordinate 31,622,184 downwards.
TATTATTATTTCACAATATTAATTCTATATTTCTATTGTATTTTTTTATCAAATAACTGGAGCCTCGGTGAACACTGAAAGAAGGCTTTTCAAAAACATAAATTCATAATGACCCCAAACTTTTAGGCATGTAGCTACATTCGTTTATTATATTATATTGTTGAAAATTTGTAATTATTATATAAAATTTATAAAAATGCTTCAATGTAATTTATTTAGGCTGAAACAGTTAGAAATTTGCTTTTTTTCATTTTTTTTATTACTTTTCAAATCTTATCAGCATTCTAACTGCAGCTCAAAAGTAAAACTGACATTTTTTTAAATCTGTATCCTAAGAGATATAAGAACTATTAAGAAAATATAAGTAATAAAATATATGAAAATATCATTAAAACATTATAAATGCAGTGAACATGGGTCAAGTAGTTCACAAACACTTGATATAAAGAAACACATCATACATATTGTTTATTAGTGCTGATTTATGAAAATGTGCTCACAGTCAGAGATAATTTCATTTCATTGTTTTATATGGAAGATGTCCAATTGTACACTTTTAACATGAAAAAACATGAAATACAAAAAAGAAAAACTTTTCGAAAAGAGGACTTTATAAGTACAAAAACAAACAATGTACAAGGTGCTGCATTTCATCTTTTTCTCCCCCTGTGTGCTTTCCGTTGAGAAAATTAAAGTGCAAGACAAACACCAGGGTTCAAATGTTTTACAAAGAAACTGCCCAACTCCGAACAAATATCAGATCCTTTTGTAACTTTTTAAAAACACATTCAATACACAAACCATGCATGGACTGACTTAAAAAGAGCTGGTACTTAGATTATAACATTAGACATGTTAGATGTCTATGGTAAAAATGGCAGGGTAAACTCATAGCATAGTACTGACACGCACAACAAATGAACACGTACGCAGATTCTACATGACTCGGTGAGAAGTTAATGTGCTAGACACGTTCGCAATTGGTTTCTTTTGAGTTTGTCACAATGAAACATAAGAATTACCAACACTGATGGGTAATTACAACACACGATCATCACCTCGACCACTCATGTGACCAGCGTGTCATTTTGGTTTTCCTTCTTTTTGAGGGCAACAGTTCTGTGAGCCTTTACCAAACAGTAAAAACGAATGATCCACTCCACGCTTCAGAGCGTAATCACAACCTCATAAATAATGCAAAGAAAATGGATATTTACAGAGCACAGTGGTTTGTATGAGGCACTATGTTGTACTGAACGTTTTACATTTCCGCGGTGTGACATTGTACTTGCAACAAAAAATGACATTATTTGTCAATGGACTATGAGGATATGAATAATCTATCCATAAATGGATGGAAGTGATCATACGCCCGAATGTTTCATTTATTCCCATGGAATAATATGGAAGCTCATTTCCGCCACAGAATAAAAAAGGTGATTACGGCCTTTTATCTAAAAATTCCGAATTTTTTCTTGCAATTATACGTTTGTATCTCACAATTCTGACCTTTTTTCCTTCATACTTCATAACTCACAATTGCGAATTTTAACTTGCAATTCTGGCTTTATAACTTGCAATTCCAAGTTTATATTTCTCAATTCTGAGAAATTAACTCACAATTGTGAGAAAAAAGTAAGAATTGCGAGTTTATAGCTCGCCGGACTTTATAACTCGCAATTGCAAGTTTGAATCTCGCAATTCTGACTTCGTAACTCGCAACTCCAACTTTCTCAATTCTGAGAAATAAAATCGAGTTTATATTTCGCAATTCGGACTTCATAACTTACAGTACAATTGTGAGTTCTCTCAAATCTCTAAATTCTAAGTAGAAAAATAGAGAATTGCGAGATATAAACTTGATTGCGAGAAAAGTCAAAATTGCGAGATTTAAACTCAACTGCGAAAAAAGTCAGAATTGTGAAACTACTCAATTGCGAGATAAAAAGTCAGAATTGCGAGTTTAGATGTCTCAATTCTGAGAAATAAAATCAGAATTGCAGGATATTAACTCACAATTTCGAGAGAGAAAAAGTCAGAATTGCGCGAACTCGATTGCGAGATAAAAAGTAAAAAAAATTGAGTTTATATCACATAATTGGGAGAAAAAAGTCAGGAATTTGAGATAAAAAGTCACAATTAGTTATTTTATTTCCTGGCGTAAACAAGCTTCCATAAAATAACACTTTTAAACTGCTTTCAATCACTTTTCAGGTATAAAAAGGAACTTTTCAGCTTCAGATCTGTCAAATCTGATTATTTACACTCATTCCTCAACCATGTAATTTCTCAGATCCACATTAATCTAATGTTCCAGTTTTCAGTCATTCATTTGAACGTTGCAATTAAGAACTGTCTTAGTAAATGACTTCATTAACTGTGGTTATTAATGTAAATTACATGTTTTTGTCGATGTACTCTTTAAAAAAGTCAGTCAGATATTTTATTTCACAGGATACAGAATTGCTGTTGTCAGGATATTGAGATATAACATAAGTATTGAAATCTCAAGACTGCAAATGAGGCAGAATATTAGAACTGTGCACTGCCTTTACAAGGGAAAATAAATCATAATATAAAACACAAACGATCAAAATGCAACAGGCCCTACCAATACCACAAAATAAAAGCTCCTTCAGTTATAATAAAGACTTCAATTAATTTTGGTTAGAGTCAAAATTTCAACCTTGAGTAAACTGAGCAGAATTAAACAAGACATTTATAGCACATTCATTTGACGAGCCTAAATGTGTTTTCTGCTGATGCACCGCTAGCAGGCTGTCTGACAGCCGTTACCGTTCTGCTAACATTGTACCGTAGTAATTCAGCACCAGTGAGCAGCAGGACGTCCAGTGCAGTCAAACTGCTGATTGCTGGAATCACTGCGTTGTGAATCACAATCATTTGCGTAGTTAAACCCGTTTCGCTTTTTTAAAGCACCATTACTCTTTAGTAAAGTTATCACTTCCACTCATTTCCCATCTCACATATATTCCTACAATATTTGAATAAATAACTACATCTGACTCCAAATCTCTTCATAAATAATTGGAGTGGCTTTGTTTTTTAAACGAATTGCCTATTTAACCCCTTTATCCATCAACAGCCTCCGCTGAGATTATATCATGCTGAGTAAACTTTAAAGGAGATTTTTTACCTCAGTTCATAGCCTTTCAATACTTCTGAATTTAATAAAGCACATCAAATTAATTATTTGAACTGTAAATTATCATTTTTTAAATAATAATTACGAAATTACAAATAAAATGACGATTTGAAACACTTTTTCCTCACATTTATGAACTTTTGGCTAAGATCAAGTGTAATATCTGAAACACAAACCACTAATAAAAATAGTGTATTTAAAGGCTATTGAAATAGAGCAAAATTCTCTTTTAAGAGATAATCAACACAAAGAGCTGTTGTGGCGCAAACTTTGTATTTTTTTTTTTATAAATAAATAATTAGTACATATTTCAGTCTAAATTTAAATAATATAATCAAATTTTAGAAATTTAACATCATCTAAATTTTTTGTACATGCTTTTAGGGTGACAGTGCACACTTTACTAGTAACTAATAATAGGAATACTATTTCATAGTAGCAATATAGTGACGATGGCTATACATTTGGAGAAACAAAACTTACATTTAAATTAAATTTTAACCTATGAAGATATTCTTCTGGGCTCACAGATAAACTATTTACATCTGTTAAGTGCTATTTATGTTGCTGTAAGAAAACAACTGGACAGACCTGAACGAGGGGGGGGGGTTTGAGAACGATCCCTAAATCACAGCCTCATTTGCATATTTAAAGGGACTTAAGAGGTCTTCGTTTTTCTATCCACCTACATTGTGCACCATCTGAACCAGTAGTGTCGTCTTGACCTTCGCAACAGCAACTAGATGTAGTAATTTCGAAGCTTTGTATATCTTTATCTATTTGTGACGTTAATAATACTTTAAAAAACTTAACTCCTAACTACTAACCCAATCATTGGGTGAGAGAGGGACTTTTTAAGAACCCTGAAGTTGCAAACCCGTAATATAACTCTTTGTCATCTGAACAGCTACAAACACACTCAAATGTCTCAATTCATGTTTACAAACACAAACATGCAAAGATGGTTAGAGCAATAAAAGATGGACTGCCCTTTATGGCACTGAGCGTGGTGACAAACGCAGACGGATGGAAAGCAGTTCTTCTATAATTATGAATTGTCTTTTTTAGATGTTTAGAACTGAGCTGGACCAGATTGGACTGTTATTTGCGAGTGTATCTGTTCAATTTCCAATGCACTAAAATTCACTCTTTCTTGCCAAAACATTTGTTTTAGGTCACTTAAATTCATAATCTCTTCAACAGCATTCCTGAAATCTTCAGGAATTCACTAATGTGTCATGTTATTAATATGAAAATATGAGTGTAGTTGCTGTTTGAAGGCAACAATGACAGGTTGTACTTCTCTACAATTTTTTTTTTTTTTTACACAGAAAGCAGACATACCCACTCAAGCTCAGCCAAGATGGTAAACCTCAGTTTGACTACAAGCTAATATGCGATTCACAGAAGCACTGGAAAGGCTCTGAGAAAGGAGACGGTTTGCTGTGCTGCTGTCACGGGGCGTCAGGTTTGGGGGTTTCTCCAGACAGGGAGCCGAAGCAGCTGGAGATACCCGCTGAGTTTGGCATGGAACCGGCATGTGGCTCCACAGGAGTCAGAGTAATTTCCACTTCTCCTCTGTCCTCTAATAACGTTGCAGGCGGGAGGTACGAGATGGCGCTCTGTGGCACTTCTAGGGGAACAGGCCTTCCTTCTCTGTATAACGGCGCACGTTGGATGACCATCCTCCTGGTGGTCAGCTCGAAACCGGGTTGGTTGGGATCTTGCATTAGCAGGACGGACTGCTGCTTCTCCGGTTCTGGTGCAGGCTGACACTGCACCACTACGCCTCTATTCTCAGCGTCTGTCACTTCCTGGATGGTCGGAAGTTGGCTAAGCATCAAGCCTGGCTGGTCCTGGATCACAATTTCTACCAACTGCGAAGGAGTTGCGGGAGCACAAGAAGGCATGGCCTTTTGGATTACTCCTCTTGTGAGCAAAGCTGGATTTGGATTCGAGGTTGGGGCTGACAGTGCCTGTGCTGCCACGTCTTCAGGTCTTGGCTTTCTGGGTCGTCCTCTTTTGCGTTTTGGAGCAACGCCAGCAGCTGACACTGAGGTGGAGGGGTCAGGGCCCCTCTTTGGAGCGGCCGGTCGCGCTCTCTGGACGACAGGGGTCGGAGCAGCGGAAGTGGCGACCGTGGCCGAAGTTTTCTCACGCTCAGGGTAAGAGAGAATCATAACAGGGACGGTGCCGCCTGGTTGAGAGGGTATCGTTGTGACGGTAATGGGCAAAGTGACTTGAACACTTCCCGAATCGGCTGGTGCCAGACACGGTGGGGAGGTTTTCTCTGGGACGGTGCCCCTGGGAAGGAGCTGAGGCAGCTTCTTCATGTAGGCCTCCACTCGAGCCGACTCCACCTTGTTGGTCGGTTTATCACTGACCTGCTGCTTATTGGATGGCGGCTGTTCCACACCGTCTTTCTCTTTTTGCTGCCAAAAACATCACAGTGACACTTTTTTTTTAAAGTATTATATTTACTATTTATAATACTATTTACTACTGTTAATTTGTGACATTATCGCAAAACGAGCCCTTAAAGGGTTAATTCATCCAAAAATTAAAATGATGATTTACTCACCCTCAAACCGTCCTAGGTGTATATGACATTCTTCTTTCGGCCACAGTTGGAGTTATTTTATAAAATATCCTGGCTCTTCCAAGCTTTATAATGGGAGTGAATGGTACCTTAGATTTTGAAGCCCCAAAAAGCGCATCCATCCATCATAAAATGAATCCATACGGCTCCAGGGGGTTAATAAAGGCCTTCTGAAGCCAAGCGATGCGTTTTTGTAAGAAAAATATCCATATTTATAACTTTACAAACTATAATCACTTGCTTCCGGTAATGGCAGTATGCGAGTCTAGTTCCAGCGGAAGAGTGACCTCTGACCCGACGCATGGCGTATTGATGAACGCTGAAGTACAGAGGATAGAGCAAAACACCGTCACGAATTAGAGCAAGTATTTTTACAGAGAAATGTGGGAGGAGCTTGAGTGTGTTGCCCAGCCCTATTTGTTTGAATCACGAAATGCGACTACTCTCACCTAAGCTTACGCTACTCCTACATCATACGTCGGGTCAGAGGTCAACTCTTCGGCCGGAACTCGAACTCTGGCAAGCCAGTGATTATTGTTTATGAAGTTATAAATATGGATATTTTTCTTACAAAAACGCATCACTTCGCTTCAGAAGGCCTTTATTAACCCCCTGGAGCCGTATGGATTCATTTTATGATGGATGGATGCGCTTTTTGGGGCTTCAAAATCTAAGGTACCATTCACTCCCATTATAAAGCTTGGAAGATCAAGGATATTTTTTAATATTACTCCGATTGTGTTTGGCTGAAAGAAGAAAGTCATATACACCTAGGATGGCTTGAGGGTGAGTAAATTATGGGATCATTTTCATTTTTGGGAGAACTATCCCTTTAAGGATTTATTTTGTGATAATGATTGGCTGACAGTAAATTATACAACTTAGGACCTGGCTACTTAACAAATAAATAAATAAATGGCCAATAAATATCTAATTCAGTTAAGAAACATAACAGTACAGAAAAACTAATATTATACAAATATTTGCAACAATCTGAATCAACTGTTCTAGAAAGTAGAGCAAAAATGACTTATGAATTATTCTGATAATTTTATTTGCACAGTAATACCTTATTGTCCACACTGCCACTATCCTCCTCTGCTCCACCTGCTCGGGAAGCTGCTGAAATCTTTTTGATAACCTTATGAGGTTTGGAAGATCCACCTAATAAACCGGGCAAAAACAATGTTATTATTATTAACTAAAACCATTTTTAAAAAAATCATTTCATTTTCATTACCTGAAATAAGATAAAATATAAAAACAAACTTATTTTATTTCATCTAGCTGCCAAGGCAACATTTCTCAAGTTAAAATACTAAAATAACTAAAACTTGATAAACACTACATAAACATATTAAACAAGAAAAACTACTAAAAATGACAAAAGCATAACATTCTAACTAAATTGAAAAAGGAAAATATAAAAATAAAATCTAATTAAAAAAATAACAAAACCTATAACCGTATATGAATAACTCTGAGCAAAATGTAACATGTCATCTTACTATACTTGACATGTACCTGCAAGAGCGGCTGAGGTGACGAGCTCGGCTTGGCTGCAGCGTGGGTTGACGATGTGCTCCTGCACGAGGAAGCGTGCGATTTCTACCACCGTGTCAAAAGAACGCTTCAGGATCTTTTGGGCCCAGTCACAGATGAGTTCACAGGCTGCTTCGGTGACCTCTTGCTTGTAGGTTTGCACCAGTTCTGTCAGTTCAGACTGGAGGTGGCACGTCAAATGGGTTTATAAATAGAATATTTTAGCATAAGCATATGTTTATGTTAAAATTAACCGATAGCCTGTATCATTTTCATGTCGTGAAAGCAAATTAGAGAAAAAGTCTGTAGTAAGAAGACAATCATACCGGGTCATTTTTAAGGTCCAGGTTGGGCAGTAACGGCATGTTTAACACGGTCTTTCGACGTATCCCACTATAGCAGTATGTGCTGGAAATTATGTTAAGGGACAATATACTATACACTAAGTCTCATCAAATTAAAAGAGATTTTTAGTTTGAATTCAGTTAAATGATTATCAATTGAATGGGATGAAATTCATTTGTCAAAAGTATTAGACATATAAGACATCTTAAAAACCAAACCATTACAGATATATTCCACCATGGAATAAAAAAGGTAATTGTGACTTTTTATTTCGCAAATGTGATTTAATATCTCACAATTTGAACTTTATAACTCACAGTTGCAAAAAGTCTGAAAGAAGGTATAAACTAGTGATTATGAGGGGGAAAAAGTCAGAATTGTGGAAAAAAACAAAAACAAATTTTAATTCTGTGGCGGAAACAGGCTTACATTGTATCAAGAGTGTTGACAATGTGCAGAAACCCATCTAAGTATCTGAAATATTAAAAAAAATCTACAATCAATCTGATGATATGGTGTCTTGGACTTCTCTAGATAGGGTTTTGAAAATATTTTGAGGTAAAAATGTTTGTCTGTGTTTTGTACTAATTCAATTAAATCAGGGACAAAAGGATATTTGGACTGTCCTCTACCGCCCAGTCTTCGTGCTTTAATGTTAGGGAAGATGTCTCGGATGATTTTGCCAAAATTTGCTGCACTTAGAGGCCGATGCTGTAAGTTGTCACAGTGCTTCCTGTTTAGATATAAAAGAGGTCAGTAAGCAATCATTGTATTTTTGTGAAAAACTGCAAACATGGACAAAAAAAAAAAAAAGATAATTGTCCCTTAAAAGTCTAGGTAAACAGCTGGAAAGTGTTTACCTTAGGGGTGGAACGGTACATGTATTCGTATCGTCACGGTTCGGTGCATGAATACACACGGAGAATACACGGTATAAAAATAAATAAAACTCGCGTGCAAATTAATTAATGTAATGCGGAACTACTGTTAGATACGCGGGTTCTTTAGGGACACCTAATCTGTAGCTCCGCCTTAGCTCTGAAGCTCCGTGGCTATAACTTATGGGCTACAATCATAGACATAATATCTATGGCTATAATCATAGACAGGCTATAATGGACAGGCTGCGATGTCAAGTTTGCAATGCTGGAATATGTTGTGTGTGTGCCTGCGTGCGTGCGCGTGTGTGTGTGTTCAGAGAGGCGCGGGCGCGATCGAACAGTGGAAACATAAAAACATACTCATTTTGTTCATTGGACATCATTCAAACTGCAAAGTGTTTACTTATATTTGTGTACACTCGTAATAAAACACAACATTGTGCTTTTGTCAAACTGTAAACTCTTGTCAAACTGTAACCTACAACTGTCACCCAACACAGTAAGTTACACATTCTACATTGATTAAAAGAAAATCAAATTTGTTTTTAATGGTAGTATTATTTTATACAGAAATAAATTATTTATAATTCAGATGAGAATAAAGTTAGTGTTATTAAAATTTTAAGGAAAACAAATATATTGATCTGAAATATAGCAAATGAATTTTAAATTCATTCAGGTACAATTACCAAACATATCTCAAGGTCTTTTTGTCTTTTTATTAATTTAATTAATAAACTAATTATATAAAACTATTGGCAATGCACTACAAATAAACTGGTTCTATGCCTTTACTTTATTAATAAAACTTATTTAAAAAAATACAAGGCTTAAAACATTTATTTTCCTTTGGTGGAACAGCCTACAGACATGCACAATAAAAAAAAAATTGCCTTCTACATTTTTGTTTTGCTTTTCCCTCCATTGTACCGAACTCGTACCGAACCGTGATGTCTGAACGGAGGTATGAACGGAACAGTGACTTCTGTGTACCGTTCCACCCCTAGTTTACCTATATAAGATATACATTTATTAGATGTAACCACAATACTGCCTATTGGAAGTATCATAATTACAAGTTTCCTAGTCATAAATTAGACATGAACGCCCACTCAAGTCGTATTTACTACTGGGAAACTCTGAGATAATTTTAATACCCGAGTTTCTGATTTGGATGTGTCACAAACTTTAAACGATTGCTTCTGCAACTGGTATTCTATATTCGTTTTTTCCACAACAGCTACATCACCTTGTCTTGTCGTTAAAGCGGTACATATTAAACATACGTGAATAACCTTTTGAAGCATATTGTATGTTTTATGCACACCGAAAATAACATGTATTTGACCGAAATTTAAATATCATCTGCAAGCTGACTATCTAGCGCGGTGAATGTTTATATGGTTGTACGAATGGGATGCTAGATTTTATAAAAAATTAAATATCTTCAATATAGTTTGGCTTTAATAAGATTTTTCCCAAGAAATTCCTATACTTTTCCGACAACAAATCAGTCCTTACCGGTATGTCTCGTAAACATCTTGCTTAGGCAGGCAGGTGTCAGGATGTTCTTCCAAGTGGCTACGGATCCAGTTACAGGTGTGAAGCTGGTCTGCTGTGTTGACCGAGTTTGAATCGCCACTGGTGCACACAGAAAAGCATATAACATATAACATTTCTTGTCACATTAGGGTTATTTCTAGCTCGCCTGATTGGCTAGGATTTAAAAAAGGACCTCAAATATTACTATTCAGAATTGATATATTTAAAAAATAAATACAGCATTCTAGTTTAAACAAATGGATCAAGGCTGACTGAAGTATATTTGTGTGATTTTATGAGCTGTACCTCTTCTCTCCTGTACTTGGACCTGAGGGTAGCTGTAGATAAAGGTAGAGTTTGTCGTTGTCAGAGAAACGCTGTACATCTTCCTGAGAGGAGACATGTCACAAGGAGAAAGATGTGCTCAAAAACACTGCAAATGTACATGTACATTACTACACAATAAGACACAGTTGTAACACAATATAAACAAGATTGGTGGTAGCCTAGTTGTTATAGATCTGAACTGCTAATGTAATAGTTGTGGGTTCAAATATAATCTACCACAATTGTGCCTTGATGAGATACTTGAGTGTTTCTCCAGTGTTCACACTATAGCTAACAAAAAGTGTCACTCTGTTATATCCTTGTTATAAATAAGAATATAACAACTATAACTGAAAATACACTTGATATAAACTATACAATTTCAGAGTTACAAATCCACTTACCAAAATTTTTTCCACTTTGCCCTGCACATTTTTACTGTGGAAAAATAAAAAAAGATTAGAAACATACATGTATATTTGTGCAAATAAAGATGGAAAAGAAAAATGTTTTCTTTCTTTTTTCTAACATTTCTGGTAATAACGGTAAAAAAGAGAGTAATTTCTGTGCCACTAGAATCAATAATGACCATTTTAAAAAAGGTTTCATAAACGCTCTATACTGTCTGCCACTGGTCACAAAAAAAGAAGCCTTGGCCCAAACGAACCACTAGCTGAGCCAATGTAGCTGCTGGGGTTCATCATACAATGACGTAACTTGCTGCTTAACCACCATAGTACGATACATCATTGGAGAATCTAACTAACTAGTCACAACTGTCTCCTGAAAACATAGTAACTTTGTCACACATCCATCATTCGAACCACGTTGGTTCAACAATTTAGTTAATTAATGACCTCACTCGCGTGAAGACACGTGAATGAACCTCACTGGTTCTTGCTGAAGCTCAAACGTGCTGCGTAACACGAGAATGAACCTCATTGGTTCTTGCGGAAGCTCAAACGTGCTGCGTAACACGAGAATGAACCTCATTGGTTCTTGCGGAAGCTCAAACGTGCTGCGTAATACGAGAATGAACCTCACTGGTTCTTGCGGAAGCTCAAACGTGCTGCGTAACATAAGAATGAACCTCACTGGCGAACATGCTTGAGTGTCTGTTTACTGTGAGTTGATGAATGTTTATATGTGAATAAAAGCATAAATTCGAACTGTTCAGTGTTTAAAGCGTTTGTGTCTCTTCAGAAAATTTGGACTAAACCACTCGATTTATATGGATTAGTTTTATGATCTCTTTATGAACTTTCTGAAGCGTCAAAGTGGTAGTTGCGTAGCTGTCAAAGGAGGGACAGAAAGCTCTCAAATTTCATTAAAAAGATCTTCATTTGTGTTCTGAAGATTAAAGACTTGGAACGACATGAGGGTGAGTAATTAATGACAGAATTTTCATTTTTGGGTGAACTAACCCTTTCATTTTAAAGGTAATATACCATTTCTTCTGGTAATACAGATTTAAGATCGTATCTGAAACACAATGAAGAAAGAGTAAAAAGTAGTCGTTCTTACGAAATGTTGCTCTTAAGCTTCTGCAGCAGCATACTGGGCTCCGTCTCCCCCTCCCCAGCCGAGGCTTCTGTCTTTACCTGATCTTCTGCCATGTCTCAACCACACTGGACTGACAAACTGCATTCAGAACCCTCCTGGACCTGAAGCTCTAGACAGAATAGGAGGCAAATGTTAATGTGTGTTCACATTAGGTTTCGGCTAACTTTCTAGAGTTCTAGAGTTTGATATGCAACAGCATGTTTTACAAAAGTAAATTAATTATAGGTTTATTGAGAGATGCAACCAGGGCTTAACTAACACAATTCCACTGTTGATTAATGCAACTAAATGTCAACAGTAAAAGTTGTAGAGTGTTTGCCGTTTTTAGACCATATTTTTGGTATTAGGTTTTTAAAAAGCACATTTGTTGTTTTATAGTATTTCTTTAATATGCACAACAACATAAAGTCTGCAGACAGTCTTAGAACTGGTAAACAATCAATTCGTCACATGTCTGTAAATGATCATCAGTTTCACTACAAACTAGCATATTTAGGCCATGTTTACACATGCAGATACAGACTGTAAACACGCAATAAAACCACGCAAGCGCCTAAATTCTCCCACGCCTAAACGCTCAAGACATTTTCCCCGTTTTGAAAATACAGCCACTCATGAAACTGTTGTCAGGTCAATCGGATAGCGACCATGCCCAAATACTGCAGGGCTGTTTTTCCTGCCCCAGTCCAGACATTTGCTCATATTCAGCACACACGCGCCCAATGAAGTTCTCAACATAAGACACTGATGCTTTCGGCCGGTGTATGCATGATACCAGGATCAAGTCCGATCACTCATTATCACTTAAATGCATGATTTAATCTAATATACGACTAGCATACATGAGACATGCACATTTCTGGTTGATTACACCCATGTGTATCTCTATGTGGGCGTACAGAAAGGCCAACCAACCAGAAACTAGTTGAGGCCATTGGTTATTTATGACTAAAAGCTCATTTTAGCGCAAGTTAACCAAATTCTCAAACGCAACTTCTCATTGATCACTAGAAATAAACAAGTCTGACTTAGCAGCTAATAGGCTAACGTGAGTTCGAACAGGCCGAAGAGACGTCGACTTAACGAAACCGACAAAAACGAAGTTATTTTACTGTAATTCAAAATTTAATGACATAATTTGTAAAAAATAAATAAAATAAATAAATAACTTTAGCTTTTAGTATATGAATACACAAGCTAGCTATCGTTAATATCATTACCAGGCTGTTTCTATAGAGCTAGCTAGCTACACTTGTTCGCCTCGAAAACCTTCGATTATTACATTAAAATACCTGGCTTTTTTCATTAAAAAAATACCCATTATCATTGTACAAAGTTTACCTAATGCAATATCTCATTCAAATACAAAATAATGATACCGTTTATTTTATAAACGAAAAAGAAACTACCTGAGACAAATATAGAGCAAAAATCCCCTTTCGGCTTATTTTGTGATTGGACGACTGTGTTATGTCTGCCTGACTACAAAGCAAAGCTCGACGCTAGTTGGTTGGTCTGAGTCATCCTACTTGGATACAGAATGAAGGGGCGATTTGATTGGTTAATGGTTTTATGCGAGCAAAAAATAAAAAAAAGAGAATCCTTTTAATATTCTGTCAGGCAACTATCATTTTTGTGTACATTTTCATAAAATGTAAACTACTACATTGTAATTGGACACAATGAGGGACGTATCCTAAAATATAGAAAATTCTTAATATGCTTTTGTATGGTGATATTATTACCAAATGATCCTTAAAGTAGTAATATTCAATATTAGTTTCTTACAAATTCAAAGGTAACTTTTTAAGTGTACTTTTATGTACTGAAAGCATTAATACAACCCGTTAATTAATATCAAGCTCAACTAAATCCTAGGAATATGAAAATATTTTTACACTCACTTTTTTTTTTTTTACTCCAGTTGTCACATTTAAAAAAAAAAAACTTAATTTAAATTAAGCTTTGACGTCTATAGCGATAGGAAAACGTCTATATATATAAATACAAGTGCCAACAAAACCTTTCAGGAAGACTTTCAGAATTATTGCTACATTTTTATTGCTACAAATTATAATTATTATAGCAATAGCTTTTATTGCTTTTATTAAACAATTGCTATTGTAAATCCTAACAAATTAAAACAATTCAGAATTTAATATGATACCCTGACGCAATTTATGCTGCTTTGTCTTTTCTTTCTTTTTAATACCAATCGAGACTTTTATTTTGACACTACTTCACTTGTCTCGAAAGGAAAAGGAAGTAGCGCATGTTCTACACAAGTTTGACCCTTGTGGGTGATGGATTTCTGATTACAACAAATTAATTTCGTTATTTTATATAAATGTGCCTCTAAAAGCAGCAGCAATAATTCAGGTAGGTAGAGTGCCACTGTATTATATGGGATCCGTTTAAAAACCTCATGCATAAACACTCATTACCCAAGAAAGTGACCGCTTTTATTGAAGATGCCGCTGCTGTAGTATTACAAACTGTCAGTGGGGAATATAACTTATCAACCAAATATGTTGTACTTTTTTTTAAGATGAAATGCATGACATGTGTAATTCAAGAGTAGATTCCACAGATAATTTTTATCTTTTATTATTGTCCACAGCAGTATGAGACTGACAGCGCTGCTTTCGATGGCAGCAAAAGCTGCATTTCCACATGATTATCGTTACGGGACAAACAGACCTTGGACGATCGCAGCCAAGCGGCTCAATCCACCAGGCAAGAAAAGAAGAAAGGTGTTTGTTGAACCTATTGCAAATGAGGAATGGCATGTCGTGAGAGGAGACACAGTAAGTGACCCTTTCTGTGTTTATGTATGAAAACATTTAATATGTAGTGAAAGGATGTTCAGTTTTTTTATCCACTTGACGTCTTCCAGATCATAGGCATCTTTTAGTCCACTGGAATGTAAATAGTACTGATATTGTTTTCAAACAATTTTCAAACTCGGGGTACTGCGGAAAAGTTAACATTATTTTTTTATTAAAGTCACCATGAAACGGAAACGTCTTTTCGAACAAGAAAAAATGTAAGGTGGCAATTGATTGGATGGTTGTGGTTTGCTATTGCTGTGATCTCATGTGAGTGACAGGTTGCCCCGCCCTCACGCCAGTAAACAAGTCATCTGTGAAGATATTATTACTGCGTTTGAAATCGCATACTCTCTTGAGTAGGTACTTATTTTGAATAGGTACTTATTTTGAATAAGTACTTTGCGACCGCTAGAAAAATACGCTCTATATGGTATGAATGTGTGTAGTATGAATGTAATCCGGACGTACTATTCACCATGTTGTCATTACCATGTGACCTACCAGCATGTGACAGTCCCATGGCCTGATGGGACAGTAAAGTGTCTTCACAACCTTGCCCGAAGTAGTAGTAGTAGTAGGTTACTAGTAATTATGCATATTTATTGTTATTACTATAGTAAGTACATGTAGTAACATATGTAACTACTGTATGTCCTCTTAAATTAAAGTGTTACCAAATATATAGCTAACATTTTAATTTTAGAATGGGGTCCCACACTCAAGGATTATTATATTTAGGGGTCCATAGCAAAAGATAAAAAAAAACCCCTGTTTTTAAATAGTCTCCCTGTAGTGGATGTTTTAGCACCATTTAACTTGTGCATGTTTTGTATTATTTCACAATGCATATTTGTATAACATGCCATTTAAATCTAATTCAACCAGGTGGAGATTTTGTCTGGGAAGGACAAAGGAAAGCAGGGCAAAGTTGCTCAGGTGTTCCGGCGTCGAAACTGGGTCATTCTCGAGGGCCTGAACACGGTAGGAGTAAACCGTGTATTTAATAAGACTCTTTTTCTTTGTGATTTTATTAAAAAGCAGCACTTTAAATTGTTTAAAAAAAATTTTTTTCAGCATTACAGGTATGTTGGCAGATCTGGAGATTATCGGGGTACTTACATCGCCAGTGAAGCCCCTCTGCTGCTGAAGGATATTAAGCTTATTGACCCTACTGACAGGTGAGCATTAATATTGCCTTCTGGAGCATCAAACATTCAATACAGTAATACAGTAGAATGGCTCTCAATGCATGTGTTTGTGTCTAATGTTTCTTAGGAAGCCCACAGATATCGATTGGAGATACACTGAAGAGGGTGAGCGAGTGCGTGTTTCAGTCAGGACAGGACGGATTATTCCCAAACCTGTCTTCCAGAGAAAAGACGGCATCATTCCCCAGCAGTGGAAAGGTGGGGTTTCTGTGGAAGGGAAAGGGGTTGAAAGTTAAAAAACAATGCATTTCTTCATAGAGTTATAAATATTCAAATCTTTAAATATGGAGTGTTTATCTACCTTCCAGATGGACCCAAGGACACATCACCAGAGGACACGCTTCAGAAAACATACATGCCATCTTTGAAAACCCTTGAGGAAGAAGTTATGGAGAAATTAAACATTCAGGAAGATAGAAGGCCTCGTAAAAGCTACTGGTACTGAGTTACCACAGAGACTGTGTATAATGTTTGAGCTTAACAACAACAGCAAGATTATTTATCATGGAGAAATAATGGATGTGTTCTGAAGACTTTGTCAATAAAACTAAACAAATGTTATACTCCGTTTCCTTGATTTTATGCCACAAACACCTTACCAACCAATACACATTGGCTTATTTTCTATATAAATGTATAATATGGTTCAAACGTTTGGGGTCAGTAAAAGCTTTATTAAGAAATGAATAACGTTACCTTTATTCAGCAAGGATGCATTAAATTGATCAAAAGCTACACTAAAGACATTTATAACGTTATAAATGATTTCTATTTCAAATAAATGCTGTTTTTTTTTTACATATCTTGAACATGATAATCTTGAAAAAGTGTTTCCACAAAAAAAAAAAAAAACATTTTTCACAATATTACTGATATTAATTTTATTTTATTTTTTTAGCAAATAAATGCAGCTTTGGTGAGCGTTAGAATCTTCTAAACAAAAACAATGAAAAATCTTTCAAATCCCACTCAATATTCTGCCTAAACATTAACCAACTTACCGTAACAACCTTTTTACCTCAGCAACAACAAAACTGTTAAAATAATATTCACATAAAGATACTTTTTTGGGTTATCTATCGGTCTATCTCCACACAATAATTCCCAGTTTCTCTCAATATAATATTTATGTTGCAAACTTGTTTGCAGTTGTTTTGTTTATTCGAAGATTTATTGTCATGGTTCGTCACGTTTATTGATGAGATTCCACTCCACGCCGGTTGGTGTCAGTATCGCTTAATCCTCTGAAACGGTGCAGCGGATGTTGAGGAAATCCTTCATGATGGTGGAAGAAAGCCGTTTATGGGTCTAAATGGTTAAAGAAGAAAGATATGTTTATTAACAGTTATTGCTTGTTTGTTTAGACTATTATATTCGTGTGATATTCGGGTTTTGCAGTGAAAATATTGATTTAAAAGCTGAGTTTCCAATGCAATCACGGGTCCTGCTGCAAGCGTAGATTTATCTGGAGGCGAATTTGGCATCGATGTTGTGATCTAACGTTAGATATTTACACGCAATATTTGTCCAAATAAACCTGGAAGGACCGTACAGAATGATATGAGATCAGTTGAGCTCCGTTGTCAGCGATTCTTGCGTCTGATTCACTCTCTTATGAACACATCTGATCTGTGGCGATGTCTCTAGTAGCGTACGACAGCAGCGACGACAGTGATCGCGATGACTCGCCGGGTTTACCCGCTCGACCCGCGGGCAAGATCGGCGGACTGTTCGCTTCTCTGCCCGCGCCGAAAAAAACACAACAAGCATCAGCTCCTCAACCTAAGAAAGTGACCATGGACCTGCCGAAACCCAAGAAACGCACAGAACCCGTCAGAATCACGGTTCCTGAAATAAAACCAACAGATGTAAGTTTTACTGATCTATTAAAGGCACATAATTTCACTGAAAGTCTTTCTGATTGATTGTGTTTGTCTGTTTTAGTCCGACTCTGATGATGACGAGCCAGTACGAAAGAAATCAGCTCCTCAGGTATGGATAAAAATCTTTTATTTTATTTTATTACAGCTGTACTTTATTTAAAATAAATATTTCACCTTCTTCTGCCCCTTAGAATTAAAACATTTTCTCACATTTAACTATATAAAATATTATTTAATTTATGATTATGTATAATTATTAGATATACATATATTTATTAAATATAAATTATTTATAATTAGCTATTAAGTATTTTTACTACTGTATTAAGAATCTTATTTGTTTTCCCCATAGTGGAATTGATTTTTAGCGGTAACTTAT
Organism: Leuciscus idus; assembly: GCA_021554675.1. Taxonomy (NCBI): domain Eukaryota; kingdom Metazoa; phylum Chordata; class Actinopteri; order Cypriniformes; family Leuciscidae; genus Leuciscus; species Leuciscus idus. The sequence continues at coordinate 31,603,918 of CM038628.1, read as the reverse complement.
AAGCCTTTAAAGACAAATCTACTGTATTCCTCCGAAGTTGTTAATCGATGGTATATGCCTTTGTTGAAGTCATCAGCACACGTTATTTCTACTTCTTTTTTTTAAACTAATTGTGTACGCCAACAAAATTCCGGGTGGAAAAACTACATTACCCATGATCCTTCACATGACAAGCAAATTGCTCCACAGGAACTGTTTTGCTCCAGAGCTGCGGATAACATAACCGAGTCAGACGATATTTGTGTGCATGTATATTTTTCAATAAACGTAAACGATATTGTTTCTATATATGTAAACAACATCAATAGTTTTATAGTTCTCCATTATTTTTAATCAATGATGTCATTCGCACTGCTTAATGGGATTGTAGTTCTTTAACTCATTAAAGCTGTTAAGCGCACAGTCTTGTACTTTCTTTTTGTCTGATTTTCAAATACCTTTTTGCTTCAAAATTCAAATCAAAGTTTGTAAATGTTGTGAATCAGCATGTTAGTTTGGTTCATGGCTTGTAACTCTTAAATAAATACTTAAAAAAAAAATTGCCTATGGAAAAATTAATAGGAAAAAAAATCTGTAACTAATGCCTTGGAAAAAGTGGCCAGGACTTTTGCACTCTATATGTAAATGACCTCTGTTATCATTGGCTAACCCCTTTCACGGTTGAAATAAGTCACAGCGCCTCTCCAAGTTTCTGAATATTGAATAAGCATTCATGTGAGTGGGCATATTTTAATAAGCTGTTGGTTGTGGCATCATCATCACAACATTTTTATTTTTCATAAATGTGAAAGTATAAATGATCTGGGTAGACTTACCTCGTAGTAAATAAGAATGTTTTCTTCCAGGGAGGTGGTGGTCTGTCCTCTCTGCTGCCCCAGCCTAAGAATCTGGTGGTGAAGGAAATGCATCGGCCCCTGGTGCCGCACACCCTAACCAAACGCCCTGGATCGGATAAGCCGAAGGCAACCACAGGAAAGTCCCAGGGTGTTTCTGGAACCAGCCCGTCCCCGTCCGCCATCAAAGCCGCTGCAAAGTCAGCGGCGATGCAGTTAGCCCAAAAAATGGCCGCGGATGAAGAGGGAAGTGACGATGAAGTCGCTCCGGAGAACTACTTTTCCCTACCAGAAAGCTCATCAGAGCCTGTGATGTCTAAAAACCCAGATTCTCAGCAGTACGTTCCCACTCTACACCCTCCACCCGCTGTGGAAGACTCTCCATTGGACTTTGGTTCTAATGCAGACAGTTACAGTGGGCCAGTCGGAGCCGTTCAAGACTGTCAGAAGGAAGAATACCCACCGCAGTATCCTGAGAATCCACTGCCTGAGACTTCTCCACAGGTACTTCAAACACACGTCCTTATGAAGAAGCACCATACACCATATTCCTTGTAATTTCAGCAGCTGATGCTTTATGCATATGTTTGACAGGATTACCCTGAGGAGGGATATTACCAAGACCCAAACGCTGCATCCGACGAGCAAGACGATTCAGGCTCCTCTTCAATGTTCAATGATGAAGCAGTGAGTTGTTTGTAGCATCACTATTTTCTTTTCTGTATTAAATACGATTTGTTTTAAATATTTATATGGATTTCCATATTTTTGAACCTGAAATATGACCCACATGAATTGCTTAAATCCGGGGAACAAAACTTCTGCATTTTCAAATACTTTTAATTTACAGCCGTAATATTTGTATTATTATTCTGTAAAACAAAGGAATAATAATCATTCTTATTTTTTTATTATTGTTGTTTTTATTAAATACATTTTTTTTAATAATTGTTAATTTATTGTGTATTTAATAATTATTAAAAAATAAAATAATAATAATTTTTTACAGTACATCAGAATTACTGCATTTGTAATATTTTATTGATTTGTTCGTTTTAGTGTTTTAAATAATAAAAATATTATTTTGAATAATAATGACCATTATTATTAAATGATCATGTTTTATTTTTCAGTACAATAATATAGTTGCAATAGTGTTATTTCTTCATTGATTTGTTTATTGATATTTTATTTAAATAATAAAAAAAAAAAAAAAAATTTATTTTGAATAATTTATAAATACATTTTATTCTTAGCCAATCACATGCCTGATTACTATTGCTCATAGTATAATTTTTATCTAAGTATTAATCTTTGGTGTGCATTTGTCCAGTTCCGTTGAATGTTTCATCATGCATCTAGTTGAGGTGTGCTGTTACTTTTCCAAGCAAATATACTTATAAATTTGCCTAGTGGATGCAAAACAGGTGTACAATTCTGTATAGAGCGTTTCTTTTTTAAACTTGGGCCTATAAGTTACCTCCTAGCAACCACTAAGAACACCCTAGAAACCATGTATTCTAGTGCATCCTAGCATCATGACGTTTTACCATGACTAAATCCTGATTGATCAGGGTTCAATTCCAAAATTCTGTGTATTTCTCCAGTTTCGGCGGCTGCAGGGCAAACAGAATCGCGGAAGAGAGGAAATCAAGTTCCTGGAGATCAAAGGAGACGATCAGCTGAGCGGCAATAAGCAATGGATGACCAAGAACATGTCAGCAGAGGCCGAGCCGCGCAAGTCCTTCAGCAAGGTAAGCACCTCCAAAACAAGCCATTACATGAGGAAATTTCAGTTCAGACAGGTGCAGGAGTTGCTAACAGTGTCCATTTTCTGAGGGATGGAAATAAATGAAAGAGAGAGACTGACCTTTCCATCTCGTTTTCAGAAAAAAGGAGATCAGCCAACGGGGCAACAGAGACGCAAGCACCAAATCACGTATCTGATCCATCAGGCAAAGGAACGCGAGCTGGAACTCAAGAACAACTGGGCCGACAACAAAATGACTCGGAGACAAACGCAAGCCAAGTACGGATTCTAATGGACTGGATATCAGGATGTCGCGCACACATCTTCCTAATGTGGAGCAGATTTTGTTGGCCTATACAGAAATCTTTTTGCCAGCTTTTAGAGCTGTAATGCCAGTTCGTATTGTTTCAGAAAGGACCGAAGGACTGCAAAGCTCTATTGGCTGCTATGACTTTGTTTAAGACTGCTCCCAAATGTCTACCTAACACAGTCTTTCCATTTGAGCAACGTTAGGTTTTGTTATGAGGTTTTAGTTCTGTCAAAAATCACTTGTAACATTACAGTAGCTGTGTGGGTTCACATGATTTATTATTATATGTTTGGAATGTCATGAATTGTTTGTCCGATAGGGTATTGTCTTCCACATTGCCATCGTAAGCAGTGGCATATATAAAACATTATTGATTAGACACTTTACAATAAGGTTCTGTATGTTAACATTAGTTAATGCGTTATGTATTATGATTTTTTTTATAGCATTTAATACGTTTGGTCAATGTTAATTTATGAATATGCTATTGTTTATTGTTAGTTCTTAATGCATCAACTAATGTTAATGTCTAAAAATGTATGTTTGTGTGTAAATTAATTCATGTTAATGTATTGAATCTTATTGTAAACTGTTATGAAAAAACCTTGTAAATCTTAAAAAGTGTTTGAGTGAATCTTCCCAATCCTTTGATTCTTTTAACGGCTCGTTTTCATTTGAATGTAGATTCTTAATCAAAGACCCTTGTGTAGAACCACGAGTAAAGTGTAACAGTTTCATGACACCTATATGAAATGTACTAAAATGTTTCATTTTGTGTGTAAAAACACTTTTATGTGTGAAATAGTTCCTATATCACTGCCAGAAATAAAAAATACATTAACCTGCGCAAAATAAGGTTGGTTCACAAGATAATTTTGACTTTTACAAGATTTCTACATAGAAAATATAGGGGGAATATGTTTTTAATTTAAGCTATATGTGTAAATATATGTCTCAAAAAGTAGGAATGGGTTCAAACCACAAACATTAAATTGAACAATGATTTAATGTTGAGTTTGGGTGTTTTATTGTACTTTTAAAAAAGGGTGGGAAAGTAAATCATTTGAACTTGAACACGGTTTCACACGGTGTTGCCAAGTCTGTGGTTTTCCCTCGGAAATTGGGCTACTTTTAATTCCGCGGGTTGTTTCCATGGGTTGATTTCACCTCCCCCGACCCCCTCAATAATAACGCAGAATTTCGCCGCTCCAGCACCCTGCATTGGCCTATTTTGGGGGTAATTTTAAATGGCCATTAGGCTAGATTTGTTGAGCAGAACTGGCAACCGTGCCGACAGTTAAAATGAGTCCGATAAGTACTAAATAACATCAGACATTGAGGAGGTTTCTGGCACATTTTGAAGGCATAACCTGTACAGGTCCCATGGCATGGAAATGTCACTTTATGAGTTTTTTTAACAGTAATATGAGTTCCCCTAGCCTGCCTATGGTCCCCCAGTGGCTAGAAATTGTGATAGGTGTAAACCAAGCCCTGGGTATCCTGCTTCGCCTTTGAGAAAATGAAAGCTCAGAGACGGGCGAATCTGGAATCTTCCCCTTATGTCGTCATAAGGGGAAAGGTTACCTCCTCTTTCTTTGCTTTGGCCGCAAAGAGAATTTGGCCCACCCATGAGAAAATGAGCTACGCAAGCGCGATATTGTTTTTTCCTCGAGAGACATCATGGCTTGCAAATTGAGAGAGTTCCACATGTAATGCTAGCTATTTCATATGCAAGCATGTCAGCCAATCACAGCAGTGGGCGTTGTAAGGCTCGTGCTCGATCGGCCCAAAGCCGGCATCCGACCAGCGCGGAAGGTCTCTACGTGTTACTGTCTTTTCTCAAGGCAAAGTATTTTTTGATTAAATGCAATTCTCTTGTTATTTCATCTGACTCCATAAATGAAAAGGTTTTAATGATATCTGTGCATCATTAAATGTGAGCAAATGTTTGACTATTCCTTTCAACTCTTTAATGAAAATAATGTCAAAGACGGTTAGAATAATCAAATGTAACAATTTATTATGTCAGGTATATGTATATCATGCCAATTTCATAATCAATTCAAAGATAATTGATACAAAACATCAAATGCTCTAGAATAAAGAGAAGAGATGCGAACCCAACATTAAAATACATGATGCTGAATTCTTTGAGGTCCTTCAACATCATGGGCCAACTTGAGCTACAAAAAGGCCCCGATCTTCTTGTTGCATTCCATTATATAGACAGAACCTCTTTCACCTGGAAACATCTTCTAACAATGGAAATTTGCATTCAGAGTTGACACCTTTTGGGGGTGTGTGACCATTTGCCAGGAGACCACCTTCCTTTGTGTAACAGTTATCCCTAAACTCTTAAAAACCTTATTACCTTTTGTTTTACTTATTTGGAAATGAGACATTTGTACCAGTCGCTCTGAGACATTTCAAATGATACCAAAATGTACAATACTCGATGATAATCATTCACATTAAACTATATATATTTCTTGGGTGAATTCAGGTGATCTGAGCATGAGAGAGAGGGGGTGAGGGATGAGGGAATGAAATGTAGATTAGGATGACTCGGAGGTGAGACTTTCATCTCGATAGTGCACGAGGGAGAGTTCAAATGTTAATTTCCAGAAAGGTCCTTTTCCTCTCAGGGTCTGGTCGCTCTCCAACCAGACTGTCCGGCATTGTCTAATTTCTCAATTCTTACAGCGTTTACACTGAAGTCTCACAGCAGACACGCCCCTTCAAACAGAGCTTTCAAATCAGAGGCTAAAATCAGGCTAGGAAAAATGCCTTTTATTTCTAAATTATGACCTTTTTTGTGACAACATTATAAGGGCACCCCAGGAAATTTAAAATAATAAAATAATCCATGCCATGGGACCTTTAAGGTAAAAATGTTCCATCACCAGCATGTTGGAAAGATCAGGATTTCCCTTGACTGATGGCAGGACTGGAAGCTTGTTTGGTTAATTTTCATTTTTAGTTATTTCATGTAGTTTTGTCATTAATTTAAAATATATATATATATTTTTCTTTTCTTTTTTTTTCAGTTCATAATTTTAGTGCTCCAACTTAAGCAGTATATTTCAAGGCAACATTTCTAAATTTCACTTAGTGTGTTTTCCCAACTCATTTTTATATTTTATTTCAGCTTTATTTTAGAAATGTTTTTAATAGTTTTATTTAGCGGTGATAACTCCGCTAATGCAACATGTGCAGTAGTGTAAAAATGTAATGAGTGGGAAGATAAGTGTGAATAAGATCACACACGCCACAATTTACTATACTGAAAATAGTGTCACAAAAGTATTTACCGTAATAATTCAGATTAAGCATGTTTTCGTAAATTGAAAAAACAATACAGTGTTATTGCATAAAAAAAACAATTACATGCACATATGATCAGTGTTGGGCTAGCTACTACTTTAAAATTAGAAGTTAAATTTTAACGTTAAAGGAGAAGTTCACTTTTAAAATGAAAATTCTGTCATCATATACTCACCCTCATGTTGTTTCAAAGCTGTATGAATTTCTTTCTTATGCTGAACAGAAAGGAAGATATCTAGAAGAATATCAGTAACCAGACAGTTTTTGGGTCCCAATGACTTCCATAGTAGGAAAAAAATATACTATGGAAGTCATTGGGACCCAAAAACTGTCTGGTTACTGACATTCTTCTAAATATCTTCCTTTCTGTTCAGCATAAGAAAGAAATTCATACAGCTTTGAAACAACATGAGGGTGAGTATATGATGACAGAATTTTCATTTTAAAAGTGAACTTCTCCTTTAAATCCACTATTGTTTTACATAGAACTTTTCTATAGTCTATACAGTATTTAATGCAATTACATCAGAAGTAACTAATTAGAAAAATGATAAGTAAGCTCTTACTTTACTTTTTCCTGGGAAAAGTACTTAAATTACAGTAAATAACTACTTAGTAATGCATTACACCTAATACTGCATATGATTTAATTTTGGGGGGAAACCTGACAGTCATTTTGCAATATATTTTAAAGATAAAAAACATCATAGCAATAAAAACGGCACCTCTCAAATTACAAGTACAGACACATTTAGTGCCCTGTTCTTCGTGATCATATACACACATATGTTAATTTATTTAAAAAAGACAGATGTAGGCCAAAGAATGAAGACTACACGGGAAGAAATAAACAATCATTTTATTTGTACAAATTCCTTGTGTATATTCTCCAAGTTGCATTCAGCAAAGAAACCACTATTCTGAATCGGACTGTTCTTGCTTTTGTTGCTTCTTCATCAGCATCAGTTGGCTGGGCTCCACATACGGCACCACAGGCATGGGCACCCTGACCGTGTCCACTCCATTCACCTGAGAGACCAAACACTGTTCAGATAGCAAGTTCTGCCAGAAACCATTCAATCCCATAACTGTAAAATGATCATATAACTGTACTGTTTGCACTTAGAAGGTCAATGACTTACCGTGACATCACACCAGTACTCTCCAGGCCCTGTGATTGGTTCCTCTGGAAGAGTCAAGGCATGAGTCGGCACAACCACACCGAGCTGAGGACAGAAATACAGTCAATGGTACAAAACCACAGTGAACAATGTAGGCATGCATTACTTTTGCACTTGCATTTTATGTTGTGTGTTTCTGAAAATTAAGATTCTGTGTTGACAGAATTGATACTTCTAATCAAAATAAATGTTTCCTTTTTCTGGTATCTTACCTGTCTAAGAAACCGTCTGCAAACGATCTCTTTTGTGAGTGAGTACTGAACTGAAGTGTGCATGGCAACTTCCAGCTGTGTTTTCTTCAGGAATTCAACAGTCTGCAAAATGAACACGAACACAAAAATGAAGCTGCTCATGTTGACACCAATATATAAAACCTGCAATTTTGTTTCATAAATTATGTTTTATAGTTTAGACACAAGATAACTCACTAGCTGTCCTGTGCGTGTCTGGATTCGGTCCTCTGGCCGTCCCTCACGCAGAAGCTACAGGAAAAACCAAGCAAACTGTGAACACTTGAAATTATGAAAACCCATTTCCACCACATAGGAAAAATAAATAATGCTTTGGTGTCAAAATTATTACATTAAAAAGTCAAAATATAACATAGAAAGTCAATTATGAGAACTCGAAATTCGACAAATTGATCAATTTAACAAAAAGTCAACATTATGACATACAAAAAATGTTTCTGGAACAAATCACAATTATGATGCAAGTCAAAATTATGACATCATAATTTTGACTTTTCATCACATAATTATGACTTAGTATGTCATAATGTTGACTTATGTCATAATGATCTTGATCTTTTTTCTTAAGTGGCAGATATAAGCTCCATATGAAATTATGTAAATGACAAATGAACTGATTTGTAGATGTAACTAACCCTTATTTCCTCTGCAAACATGTCTTTATTTTCCTGTGAAGGGTAGACAGCCAGGCCTTGGGGTAGCAATTTGTTGCGGCCCAATGATTTTTTCACAAAAACTGTGTCGCCTCGTCCACCAAGCTCTGTAAAATAAATGTAACATCAAAAATCCAAACGAAAAATATTACAATATTTTTGTAATGCAAGAGCACTCACTGGGCACGGTCTGGGAGAGGATGAGCTCCATTTTATCCTGGGAATCGTGTTTTCTATCCTCAACCATGCGGTAAACTCTGTGTCGACGTGGATGTAGCCTGGGTGGCTTTCCTTCCTTTGATAAAGGAACCTTCCAACAGCGTTCGACAATTACTGTATTCTAGAAGAAGATTAAAAAGTCAAAAGGTGTACATGTATTTTCATCACAACTCCATCTTCAAAGTAATTTCAGTGAAACTGCATTACATACAGTACAGGCCAAAAGTTTGGACACATTACTATTTTTAATGTTTTTGAAAGAAGTTTCTTCTGCTCATCAAGCCTGCATTTATTTGATCAAAAATACAGATTTTTTTTTTTTTTTAATATTGTGATATATTATTACAATTTAAAATAATTGGTTTTCAATTTATTATACTTTAAATTATCATTTATTTCTGTGATGCAAAGCTGAATTTTCAGGATCATTACTCCAGTCTATCATATGATCCTTTAGAAATCATTCTAATTTGATGATATATTATCAAAGTTGGAAACAGTTCTGCTGCTTAATATTTTTTCATAACCTGTGATACTTTTTTAGGATACTTTGATGAATAAAAAAAGAAGCAAATGTTTTAAAAATATAAATCTTTTGTAACAACAATATACACTACTGGTCAGTAATTCTTTCTTTTTAAAAAAATAAATCAATACTTGTATTCAGCAAGGATGTGTTAAATTGATAAAAAGTGATAGTAAAGAAGATTTATATTATTAGAAAATATTTTTTTATTTTGAATAAATGCAGTTCTTTTTAACCTTTTATTCATCAAATATATTAGGCAGCAGAACTGTTTCCAACACTCATAATAAATCAGAATATTAGAATGATTTCTAAAGGATCATGTGATAGACTGGAGTAATGATCCTGAAAATTCAGCTTTGCATCACAGAAATAAATTATAATTTAAAGTATAATAAATTGAAAACCAATTATTTTAAATTGTTATAATATCACAATATTAAATTTTTTTCTGTATTTTTTATCAAATAAATGCAGGCTTGATGAGCAGAAGAAACCTCTTTCAAAAACATTAAAAATAGTAATGTGTCCAAACTTTTGGCCTGTACTGTATGTGCTTTCATGAATTGCTGTTGATCTGTGTCTACTGTCTAGTCATCAGACTAGACACAGATAAACAAGATGAGCAATGACGAGCATGTTCAGTCATCAGTTTATAAAATTATTTTGCAACTGTGCAAGATTAAGTCAAAACAATAACTGCCAGAAATCACTACAAATCTGCACTGTGATATCAGTCACTGCGTTATCAAAGATGTTCATTTCTTCTGCTTACCTTGCATGCTGTTTGTGACAGATTCTGTATTCGACTCAAGGAAGATTTTAGATTTGAAAGATTCCAGCAGCTTTGAAGGACAAACCTTGATGATGCTACCGCCCACATGATTAATATAGACGTTACGATTTAAGATTAATGAATTTATTTAGTTGCGAATATTAATCATAGCCACCACTCGTAGCACGGCATAAATACTTAGTCAAAATTCACAAATATTTCAGCAGATATCTCTCACAATCTGTCATTGCATTCACTAACACACATGAATAGCGCCGGGTTGATAAAGGACCCCTAAAAGGTAGTAGTGTATTTTGCCTGACAAAAAATGTCAGCAAGTTTGTTTAATGAGCTGAATTTATCACTTACTTTAAAATATGAATATAGTACAGCACGTTTGTTTTCCAGATTGGCGTATTATATTGTAAACAAATATATAAACATATACATATATAAAAGATTTATGACGTTAAACATAACTAGTTCCCCAAGTAACTCGTTGGTTTCAAAATAAAAGTCCCTGCTCAATAAAAGTCTGATTTCTTCAATGGAAGCTCAATGCTTACTGAAGAATTAATTTAACGAGGTTATTTTTTCTCTCTCCTGATTTTGTAACCTTCATGGAACACAACCAGTGGAACTGGTAAGTTTTGTAGACTGAGTTTTTTTACAGTAAAGATTGTGAGAAGTTACACTAAAATAAACACATATATGAAAAGGCTCTTTATTGATTTGTAAAGAATATAAATCAACAAAAAATTGGCTATGCATCAAAGTCTTGTAAAACATGAAAAATGGCAGTTAGACTATTCATACAAAACAAATAGAGAAATGTATAAAATGTCTCGACATGCACTGATTCAAATTCACTACCTTAAGTATTAATTGAAAAAATAAATTTGGTAAACAAGAGTGTAAAAACAGCAGGGAAAAGGCCCAACAAATTGTATAAAATTATATGCAATGTATATGCAATGCACATGCATATGCAATTTACATGTTAATACACTTCAGTGAAATATGATGGATTCAAAAGACCAAAAAACAAACAAACAAACAGAGGTCTTGAAAAATTACATTGAAGATGCACTCACAAAGAAATCCTTTTCAGAAACATGATATGATTCATAATAATTACATTGAAAAAGATATATCGATAGTAACTGCAAACAGCACTGTTACTGTTAATGTATCATTGTCATTTCACAAAATTCATGGTCTGAATAAATAAATAATTTGTAGGGATCCTACATAATCGCCTGCACATCATGAAAGTTTAAAGAAAGGGGGCTTTAGATTATCAGATGTATTTTAACAAACTCTGTGTGTGCATAGTTTATTTAAATAAACTGTCTTGTTTCTTATGTCATGTTATGGACTGTAATATAGTCTGCCAATATTAATAATACAAGCCTATAAACTACAAGGGCTTTAACTGAATTAAGTTCTGCAGTTAAACTTTGATGTTTAAGACCACAAATGCACAACTTCGACACAATTTCGATTACAATTAGCCCTTAAAAGTATACTTTCAGAACTGTGCCTGGCTAATAATGACAATCATTAAAGCTCCGCACTACGCACAGCCTCATTATGATGTGATGAGTATCAAGATTTAGCAGCTAGTCCTTTAAAATTCAGTTCAAGCAGACAGCAGTGATCCTTCGAAGCTGATCTAAAATGATCTGAAATGTAACTGACTGATGACATGCTGGACTGGGATGAAACATTAACAAGTTTACATCATCACTTCACCCAGTAACACATAAGAATCAATTATAATACAATGAATTATGATGATGGAATAAGAATGGGGTTACATTTAAAAATATTTGATAGCATTTTAATGATTTAAACTGTAATTATTTTATAAACAGTACAGGCTATAAGGCCCATTTTGAGTTGGGAAACCAACAAGTGTCTTTAGGACGCCATATACACTGCTGGTCAAAAGTTTGGAGTTAGATTAGATTTTTAATTATTTTGAAAGAAGTCTCTTATTCTCACCAAAGCTGCATTTATTTGATGAAAAACACAGTAAGATAGTAATATTATTAAGTATTGTTGCAATTTAAAATAACAGTTTTCTATTTGAAAATATTTGAAAATGTAATTTATTCCTGTGATCAAAGCTGAATTTTCAGCATTACTCCAGTCTTCAGTGTCACATGATCCTTCAGAAATCATTCTAATATGTTGATTTGCTGCTCAAGAAACGTGTATTATGGAGCCCTGCACATATATATATACACATATCGTGGCCACAAATTAAGAGTTCGTTCTCTCGTTTTAGTTTGTCGTGGACACGATTTACTAATCTGTTCCCTTGTTCTAGTTAAATTGTGGCCACGAATTAAGAAATAGTTCCAAGACTTATTAATTTGTTCTCTCGTTTTAGCAAATCATGGCCACATTGTACTAATTTGCTCCCTTGTTTTGATTTAACTAAAACAAGGGAACTAATTATTACAACTTTTTTGTAAAACGAGGAAACAATTATTATATCGTTGCCACAATTTACAAAAAAGAGAGAACGAATTGTTAATTTGTGGCCACGATATATATATATATATATATATATATATATTTTTTTTTTTGTCTGCACAATTTACTTAAAGTGATAGAATTCTGTCACTTTTTGGTTACCAACAATCTTCAGAATATCTTCTTTTGTGTTGACAAGTGGTGACAATTTACATCTTTGAGTCAACTATCCCTTTAAAACGAGGGAACAAATTAGTAAAATGTGCTGACCATGTACATCATTTTCCCCCGCATTTTATGTTCGGAGATTCGTAGAAAATAGTTTTATACAACAATGTTTTTGTAGAAAATGTGATACACTACCGTTCGTGTAAAAAAAAAAAAAAAAAACCCTGAAATGAACACTTCTATTCAATGCATTAAACTGATTCAAGTGACACTTAAGACAAGTTACAAAAGTTTTCCCTTTCAAATTTGTCTTTTCTTTTTTCTATTCATCAAAAATATTTCCACAAAATATTAAACAGAAGAAAAAAAAAATTCACTATTGATAATAATAAGAACCACCATTAATAACTGACCACCAATAATGATTGACTATAAGTGAACATCAAATCAGCATAAGAGACTTATTTAAAAATGATTAAAAATCGTATTTATTACAAAATGTTGACTGCCGGTGTATGGTTTTATTTCCTGTTGTTCCTTAGTTCAAATCTAATTGCAAAGCATTGCTCATCTTAACACAAATCCCATCTGCACTTATATGTATATATGGTAAAAAAAAGAAATTCACAAAAGTTTTGAGAAAGGAGGTAGAAATAAAACTTTGCCTTGAAATGAGCCTGATTGCTCTACAATCACGAAGGTAACAGGCAATCGAATGAGGGCACAGCTTCATAGGCAGGAGGAAACAGCCTTGCTGTGTTTCCTGTGCTATGACAGTGTGCGAAAATCTGACCTTTGTGTCATAAAATATAGTGTGGTTGCTTCCTTAACAAACACTTATGGCTCTCGTGGAAAAGTTTAGTTAACTTAAAAGTACTGTATATAAATGCGTGTTTACATAAACATACTTTAGATTAACATTACAAAGAAAAGGTCTGTATATTCACCAAAAGCACACATATGTAGCAAATAAATGAGCAAGGCTATTTTGTGAATATAAACGCAGAATATTGGAAATTACTATATCGCTTCGTCCACACAACAAAAACTAATGGGCAGTGCTTTGGCGAGTTAGCTAAAAGAAAAGCAGCAGCGCCCATGCGTAATAGGATTCATGAGAATACAATGCAAAGATTTTTAAGAAGGCCTCAAAAATGATTTTCCCGACTCAGACACGGTATGTCCATGTGCCAGTACAGTCAATCAGTAACACTGGAGGATAATACTGGTATAGTAATAATAGCAATATAGCACTTGATTCGGTTTCAAGGTCAAAATGCCTTGAAACAGAATCAATACAAAAATTCATTGTAGTTTTTGTCTGTGGAATTATTCAAAATGCTGATTCTTTGACTCGCACACAAACACACTTCCATACATAGTTTAAAAAAAGAGTGTTTTGAGTTTTGGAGTGCTCTCTGGTACAATCATATGCCACGTCTGACACGTCTTCATACTCTTCAGCATGTGCAGGGCAGAGTTGTAGTGTTTGACCCACCTAGCTGCCCCACTGCCATTAGCAGAATGTCTTTCTTTTCCTTATAAAACCTCAGCTCCCGTCCCGCCAGACGAGCCTCTTCCAGCTCGCGCTCGGTGGCGGCCATCTCTCGATTGATGGTCCCGGATAAAGTGTGTTCTCGGCTGACCCAGTCGGCGGCCATTTGAGTACGCATGTCATCGTCTAGCGCTCGGTGCGAGTAATGAGCGAGCACTTCCTGTTTACAAAAGAGGATCATTGTTATACATACTGTAGACAGGTCTGTGAAACATATCAATGCGCCGAATAAATATTTACAAGGAACAAACAAGGGACTAATAACAAATAAAAAAAGTATACAAATAAATAAAATAAAGCTTTTTGTGGCAAATGTATATTTTAGATTTCATAAACATTTCTCCAGTGTTATTTTAGTTTCATTGAGATTGTATGATAGTATTAATATTTAGAATTTGTTTTGATTTTTATATTTTTGTCACATTTAATTTTTATGAACATTTTTCCAGTGTTATTTTAGTATTATTGAGATACTATTATACTTTTTATCAAAATATTGAATTCGTTTTTTTAAACGAAAATAAAATAAAATATGTCTATATAGTGAATACATTTTTATTTTAGCATTACTTATTCTAATATATCAAGTAAAATAAGATGAAAATAAGAAATGTTGCAACTAACTTAAAATAAGTTTTGTATATTTTATATATTAACGTTTCTTTTATTTCAAGTAATGAAAATGTTTTTTTTTTAATGCTTTTAACTTCAGTTAACTATAATTCCTCGGCATACCTTTCTAATATAATTTGTGATAATAGCTACGCTACTTTTTTCTTTTATTACTAACTGGCCTCACTCAAGAACTCAAAATAGTTGTTGTTGACATGTAAAAGTGGGCGATCATGTCCGAATAATTGTAATAAATAGTATTTTTGGAGTAAGTTTTGAGATCTGAAAGTCACAGCATGTTTTCGTAGTGCGCTAAACTTTTATTTCAAAAGATGAAGGACTATGTGATTCATCATGATATAACTTTTTTTGCAACTGAAAATAGAATATTTGTGTTCACCTGACGGGAGCACTGCCTTTCTCTCATGGCTTTGAGACTACCATTCCAATGGAGAAGCTGGAAAACTGTCATCAGTTCCTAAGAAAAATTATAATAATGTTAGTCAAATATGTACATTTACTCACATCTTTCCATGCCGTCCAATCATGATCTCACTTACCTGGAACTCTAGCATAGACTTGCCCTTATTAGACTCCAACATGAAGCGAAAAGCACCGATGCCTGTGCTAGGATTATCAGCTTCTTCTCTGTTTCCCTGCAGTAAATAAAGATGAGTAAAGATAAACAATGTCAACAATACACTCCTGTTCAAAAGTTTGAGGTCAATCAGATTTTTTTTAAATGAATTTATACTTTTATTCAGCAAAGATGCATTAAATTGATCAAAAGGGAGAGTAAAGATGGCGTTATAATATTATAATAGTTAATAGTTAAGATATTTCAAAAGCTTAATAAGAAATGCGGTTCTTTTGAACTTCCTATCCATCAAAGAATCCTGAAAAAATATTAAGCAGCACAACTGTTTAACATTGATAATAATAAGAAATGTTTTAAATCTGCATATTAGAATGATTTCTGACACTGAAGACTGGATTAATGATGCTGAAAATTCAGCTTTTCTATCACAGAAATAAAATGCATTTTAAAATATATTAAAATAGTAAACAGTTATTTTAAATTGTAATAATTTCACAATTTTACACAATTAATTTCTTATTAATTGAAAATCTTAACATTTCTTTGACTACAGCCCATGAGTCACATGCTCTGCTTTTATTAAACTTCATGAGAATCAATCAAACCTTCAAATCAACTTGTGTTTCACAGAAGAAATAAAATCACAAGTGTTTTGAAGGACATGAGGGTGAGAAAATGAAGCTTGAATTTGAATTCTTTGGGTGAACTATCCCTCTAACCAAATAAAGATTACTGTGAGAACTCACGTTAAAAGAGGCAAGAGCCTCACACACACTCTTCTCTATGAACTCATCTGTGATGCGTCGAGATGGATGCTCATTGAAAACAGAATTCATTAGGGCAATTTTGGCCGCGCTCCGTCTCGCTTCGGCTTTGGTCGGGCAGAACTGAGAAGATCAAAGATGCTATTTAAACCACACTGTAATCGAATCCTGAAGATGCTCACAGAATTCACTTCCAAGAGATCCTCAAGAGAAAACATT
Organism: Leuciscus idus; assembly: GCA_021554675.1. Classification (NCBI taxonomy): domain Eukaryota; kingdom Metazoa; phylum Chordata; class Actinopteri; order Cypriniformes; family Leuciscidae; genus Leuciscus; species Leuciscus idus. Next base: position 31,587,696 of record CM038628.1, on the reverse strand, counting down.
AGACAGAAAAATATGCAGACGCAGATGGCAAACAAACACACAATTATTTATTTTTCGGAAGATCTGAGAGAAATGCATTGGAGAAAGCAAAGGGAATGTTGCATGAGGTGCTTGCCTGAAAACTCCCGAAGCAACTTCCCCCGGGGAGACTGACGTAGCAGACGTAAGGAGGGTTGTTGGATGGGACCATCTCGTAGACCACAAGAGCGCCGTTCCTCAGGTCAGCACCCCGTGACTGCTTCATCTGCCAGAACTCCTGTAAGGCCTCCACGACATTCACTGTGGGAATCAGAAACATCCTATCAGAATACACAACACCATTCAAGTATATTTCAAGACCCATGAGTCCAAATGTAGCTTGAAGCAACGGCAATCACATTTCATCTAAATCATGATATCATACACTAATTCTTCAGTTTTTTTTGTTATATTTAAGTTGAAGTAACTTAATAGTATTGAATACACACAAATAAATTGGACGAATATTTTAAGTGTCAGACCAAGTTTATATATGTCCATGTATATTACCTTTAAAGGTGCAGTAAGCAATTTCTGAGAATCATTGTTGAACACTGTTGATTATAAAATCAACCCAAACAAACACTCCGCCCCCAAAATGCACAAACACGCAATGCAAGAGTGGATGTCTCTTTATCATAGGAGAAGCAAAGCAAAATAAAACTTTGTGAAAAATAAAGCGAAGATGATGAACGAATGACAAAAAATTAACATACATTACCCATGACTTTATATAAGCAAGAGTTTGTTGTTAGTAACCACCAGCACACACTCAAAACCACGTTACTCGCATATGGAGCAGAACAACGCAAACTCTGCAATGGTTTTCAGGGCTTATCCCCCCTAGGTCTCTCCAACACTCTTTTGTAATATTAATGCGGGTCCTAAAACTCTTGCCTGATCATAACCCTTCTTTTTCTAGTGATATTCCTCTGACCTTTTCTCTTTTGTAATGTCTCTCCACCATTTCTCTTTCTAATCTTTCTTCAATTCTCCCTCTTGCGCTCACTCTCTCTCCTCCCCCATCATGAGTGGACACGCCCCCTACTGCTGATTGGATACAAGTTTGCTGTAGTGTTCGGGCCGATCCACTTTTAACAGCGTTTCTCAGAAATCCCTTACTGCACCTTTAAAGGGGTAATTTACCACTTGCAAAATGACCTTGCAATAAAACTTGGGAGCCTATTCAGTAGAAAGTCGAAAGAATTAAAAGAGTAAACATTTAGCGGGAGTGAGTAGGCTATCTCTCCGTTTCCAGTGATGGATCCAGCCTGTTCTAGGCAGTGGCCAAATGTTGCAAAGACTCATAAATTTAGAGTGAACACCGCAATGAAAAATCTGAGAAACCTCTGCGTTTGTAGTCTCCATTTCAAACTGGAAGACTACAAATGCAGTCGCTGCGTTCGAAATAGAATACTTCCTATAACTATATCGCATGCGAGAAACATAGCATATCCAAATACATCGTTTTTGAAAAACAGGAGGTGAAAAGTACCAGGATGACCTATTGCTTCTGTAGAGAATCTGATGTGAGCATCTGATGGTGAGCATCTCATATCCCATGAGGCCATAGGAGAGGATTTGTGAATGGCGGTATAACGATGCAAGCAACTCACGTGAAGTAAGTTTCAAACCAAATGTAGTACCTACTATGGCCCTGGACGGAAACATGACCAGTGAATTATGGGTGACTGGCAAAAGGAAATTTGGCAAAAGGAAACATAACAGCCCCTTTTAAAAGAACAACACACACCTGACGAAAAACGTGACGAATTTCTGGATCTTTTTAAGGACTTAAAAGTTATAATAGATAAATAAAATGTACTGTTTGTCACATGATTCTCAATTATTTCCATTATTTCGCGATTTCTATTTGTACAGACTTTACATTTTTATTTCAATGTTGTAATTAGCAATTCATTTAATTTGACCCGTGAAGCAGATTTGTTACGTGACAGGATTAGTCCGTTTTTGTGTCAAGAATATTTTTTAAATGGCACAGCAGACAGCTTTTCTTTCTTTTTTTTTTTACACACTTATCCGCATCTCATGAGCTACTGTTCAAATGAATGCACGGCTTAGACTTACTGTACATCATGTGTTTAAAACTCCAGTAAAAGTATTAGGTAATTATTCCCTCACAAATAAATCTCTCAATGAGTAAAACTGACTGTGTCTATAATATTATGATAAACTACACAGCATTATATTATTATTTGCAAATTTATTTTTTATTCATTATTATTATTGTCCCTGGTTTATTAGGGTACTAGTGTAAGTAGCAGTGCCTGGAACAGACTTTAAGTATCACCTCCACTTAAAAAAGATGCAATCTAATCCTGATTACATGAAATAAGCTGCTCCCTTTGAGATTACGGATCTGTTGCTATGACAGCAACTCCGGGATGAGCTTCGAAGAACCTAACAATCCTGGATCTTGTCAAATCGTCAATAACGAAATCCACGTACGAAGAACGAACCCCCAGTAAGACAAAGAGCGAGTAAACATTGTTCTTTTACATATACTACTGACACTGTAACAATTCAAAGCAGGTTGAAAATTGGGAACTTGCGCTTTAAGTTTGTTTAGAGATAGCATGGTAGAGGGCTAAATAAATCGAGCAAAATATCTACAATGAACTTTTGCAAAACAGTTCATAAATCTTTCGCTATGACTGTCTCAGCACACAATGAAAAGCACATGCTCATTTAATGGCTGATATAAAGGAAGCTTGTTGTTGTGGAATTGCTTATGGTTTCTAACAGGAAATAAGGGTGGTTTATTTGGACAAGAGTAATGTGAAAATGATCACAATGTATAAAGGTCTTTCTTCAGCAAATGAAAGATGAGCTTGTTACATTCAGATGGTCTGAGGTGTCTCGGAGGTAGATTAAAACACTTATCCTGCCTCTAAAGTGCATTTGCAACAGAATTGATCTGACAATAATCCCTTCGATGTATTTAGGTCAGCATGTCAGGGGACTCAATCTGCTTCAAGCAGTCCAATCCAATGTTGTGCTACAGTCTCATTAGGGGGCTGAATCTTATGAAGAACATGTTTGGGTAATATTTATTTCAGATAATATTCCAATATATTAAAAATCAAAAAATTAAGCCAGTTTTTTTTTTTTTTTTCAGTTTGACATTTTCATAACAATGAAACACCACTATCTCTCTGATTTTGTTATTGTTCTTGATGACTCTCAACTTAATTTAAATAAATTATAAAATGAATTGTTAAAAATGTATGAAAAATATTATTTGCATTTTTTTTCACATTACAGCAATGATAATAAGGAGAGGGATGTGCTTAATCATCATGAAAATACTGGCACAATGGGAAAAATAAATCATAATGATTCTAAATATAGGATTGATATTTACTGCAAAATATTTGTTTCTTTAGGAGTGGAATGAGATTCAAAACCCATGCTGCTGAGAACACATTTCGGAATGTGTTTGCTTGAAATATCTTACATGTGGGTCAATGATGTGATGCTATTTATTTTTTATTTTTTTGTGGTCCAGATCTAGCTTATTAATAATTCAAAAATACATCAAAATGCAATTCTTACAGAGAATGAAGAAAACCTCTCCTATTATGATCATGTTTATAATTTCTGAATCAAAGTCATATTTTGGACGGCATATAAATTCAATGTCTGGGTGGTGTAAATAAATAAAAATGTGATTAATATTTGAAAAATGTAAGTCTGCCAAATTAAAGTCAGTGCAACCAACATGCAAGAAAGGCAATTGTGTTGCGAAAATGACAAACCCCCTTGTGTTAATATATAATCTTAAATATTACATATTTTGTGCTTTTTATGAAAGGGTAAGCCTAGTTCTGGTAGAGTAACCCCAGTAAAATTGAATGATACTCATTATTAAAAAATGTATTTGTGAAAATAAAAATGTGTACTCTCACGTGCTCAAGGTGCAAGTGAAACAATGTATTACATTTTTATGTTGGTTATACCACTTTTTGCATACACAGTTTTTAGTCATTACATTTTTAAAGTAAATATATAATATAATATAAAAAATTCTAAACATGCATCAACTTGAATAGAAGAACCATATTTGAATAGCCAACACATATTACATTTCTAAGCACTTTACATTTAAAAAGCTTAGTCATTAATTATCATTGAGCCGTATGATTTCATAGTGCAAACATCTCCATGTTGACCCCACATACCCCTGCCGTATCCTTGCGTGTGTTTGGCAAAGCTCCTGACCACCGCGTCCACCGCCTCCCGCAGAACCGCAGGGTTGGTGGGATTGGACAGACCCAGACCCGCCGCCATGTCCACCGAACCGAACCCGCTGCCCATGATACCGGACCCGAGGCTGTGGAGCTGAAGGGGCGGCAGTGGTGGCGGCGGCCCCGGGGAAGCAGACACCGAGATGCGGGAACCCTGTGCCGAGGAAAGAGTGCCCGTTACACCGGGCCGCAGGGACCGAAGCGTCCCGGTCGCGCTCGCTCCGTATCCGATACCGGGCTGTAAGCGCTGATGGCGAAGAGACTCCATTGTCTCGAAAAGTGATGCAAAACAAACCAACACAAAGAGAACGACTACTACAAACGATTACAAAGCCGATTAAAAATGCATATGGCAGTCATAAAAAAGTGTTTCTCAAAGGTATGCGCTTTGTTAGGCTGATTGGGCAAAATATTATTTAGTGTTTGAGGCGTAAAACTGCCATAGGGAGGAAAAAGGAGCAGCATATGCTTGTGTTTGACCAATGGATGGATTCATGCTGTGTGACGTGGCACGTCCGGCCAAACCTTCCCAAATGCTCAAATCTCTGTAACCAAATATATAAACAACGCAATTTTCAGATATTTGTTATAGGCTACATGTTTATGTATATTTGTGTAAATAAAGTCATCTTTACAAATCTCACGCGCGCAAAAAAAGTAGAAACTAGAGAGCAACTAAGATGGTTGACATGATGAGTTTACCCTGCTTCCATGCTAGCCTACTGTGATTTTGATAAAGTAAACAATTTTGTCAAATATCGTTCTTGAGGCAGGACAACACACGTGAATAGGCTAGTAGAAAAATATGAACTAATAGATAGTAACATCCAGGTGATTACTCACAGACAGTAGGCTACATAAATAATTTTTTGTAGGCTATTAGCCTACATGTTTTGTAAAATGTTTTGATTAAAGGTATAGCGGAGGATCTTTCCAAATTTTAGATAAGACCCGCCCTCTCCACTTTTTGAAAAGTTTGATTGATTCACCAGAATGATTGACAATTAGGAGGACCAATAGTTTAGACTACCCACCAGGAAGTAAAACATCCTCCGCTATACCTTTAAATATGTAAATGCAGAATAACTTAAATATAATTAAATCTGATTAAATTTTCACACACTTACAGAATCTAGAATTTTGATGATCACAGACTTGAAATGTCATTGTTTAAAGAAATAAAGTTTATTTTTTGTAGAGAGTTGCACTTAGAAAAGAAATCTGTACATTGAATAAAGCAGTTGTTTAATTTTGTTGACATTAGAGTTAAAGGTTTTTACAGAGGATATTTTGGATGTTTTTAGAAATTTGTACAGTTTAAGAAAACAGCCTTTGTTTTGCAATTGAAATCTACTAATTTTAAGTTGGATGCTTTCTTTCCATTAGTCAAGAAGACGTTATGGATGTTATAAAAGTAAAATAGTCCAAAATCTCAAAAATAACCAGTGCAAAATAATGCAACAATAGCAATAAAAACATATCAGACACTCAGCAGCGTTGAGTCTGGTTTCAGTAACAAAAAGTATGATAATAGCTACTATGGTTTTTGTCTGCTGGTTTATACATCTTTCATGGCAGTTACATTGTATTTTATAGTATTTTGGAGTATACCATGTAAACACAGTGAGAATGACCTATGAACTTTTCATTCAGTTTTTGATTGTTTTGGCTGTTAAATGACAGAACTAGCATCATGTGAATCAGAATGTTCTTCTTATTTAATGTGATGTATATTATACATGTTCATACATGTAGATGTTTTCATACATGTTTAAAAACACACCCCTAAGAAATCTTGGCTTAACTCAGGAAGCTTTTGTTACAATAGCACTCTTTGTACTCGATGTTAATTTGCACTCACCACATGTTTATGTGATCGATTAAAAATGAGTCAGTTGATTCCTTCTGCATACTTTTATGTTCCTCTGTTTAAGCCCATGAGTGTTACCAATTTTTTTTTACTTGAATTCCCCTTAGAGCAGTAGGCTATTGATGATAATTAGTGTTGAGCTAAAGTCTCAAGGGTGATCATATGTCTCCTGCATGGTTTATAACAAGCTGGTCTTTGCTGTCAAAGGAGTAAGATTGAAATATAAAACTGGCAAGAGCTCTGGAAAGTTCACTGAAAGTATTCACAAAAACAGCACAAAGCACTTGAAACGTCTGAGCTGCAGTGATTACTCATCGCTCTGCGGTTCCTCAATGATCCGGTTGCAAGCATTGAAAAAGTTCCCTCTATAATGGCACTAGAACATTCTGCAAGTCTTATGGTCACCATATGCTAACCTTAAGGGGCACTGCTGTCTGAAGAAGCCTGGTTGAATATAAGATCAAAACACAATGCAATGCAGTGCAAAATGCTTAATGCAATATACAATTCTATTGACAATATACAGTGTCCCCAAAACGTATTAGGACACTTAAAAAGCAAACAAATTACATTACATTAACAAAATATCAACCATGTGATGTTACCTTTTGCTGATAACTAATTTTAATTTTGTCCAAAGGATTTTTATTTTATTTTTTGAATGTATGAAGTAGCCTACAAGTTCACACAGGTGTCCCCTAGCAGAAGTACAAATTAACAATGGACAAAAGTGTCCTGTTTACTTCAGTAATTGAATGGCATTCCCAAGTCACTTCTGTGAATGGCACAGAAACCTGCAAAATATAAATACCTCACAATGTACGCCATATTATGATGTGGCTCTCTGGAATAATTGTTTCTAATTGGTGAATAGCGCCATCCAGCGGATTGATATTTACTCAATTTTACAATGGCAATGCTGTTGGCTATATCAATCCGCTCATTCAGGCGACTAAAACCGGCGCTACTTTCCCGTCTCTCGTGCGCACTTTTGGAACTGTGCTTTATGAAGCTTCGAAACATTTACGAATCTTTTGTTTCGAATCAGTTGTTCGGAACTCGCCAAGTCACGTAATTCTTCTTCGAATCTTGGTTTCAAAACATTTAAAAATTCGGATGGTGCCATTGACAATAGGCTATGCGTAGGCTACCGTTAGGCTATATAAAAAGGTGAATGATATATAATCGCCTCTAATTGATAGTTTGCCACCTAATAATAGCTACACCAAAACAAGCATTACACATTAATTAAAAACACACACATTTTACAGAATTATTATAATTATTTGTAGATTACATTTAGGCACATACATGTCAGTTTCATGAAAACATTTGCATGTTGTTTGTTGTTCTTCCTTTATATATATATATATATATATATATATATATATATATATATATATATATATATATATATATATATATATATAATATAAAGATGCCACCAGTAGTTAACTTGGCTACTGCAGTCTTTCTATTTCCTTTAGCTCAGGATATCTTAATTACAAAAGAACATGTTGCAACACAAGAGCAATGTTTATTTAGGCCAGTCCAGCTGTAGCAGACAGGCATTTGGGAAGTCCCAACAGATTTAGCTCTTGCTCTGTAGACGTGTCAGTACACTGCTGGAGGAGAACATGTCTTCTCCCTATATATAGAGAGTTCATGCATGTTGTCAGGACAGTCTTTACTCCTCCTCAAGTCAATGATAAGAGAGCACTTCACGTTTAGATTGTCCCTCTCACCTGCGTTTGTCAGTCACAGCTGAAATGAGCTGTCTGTCTGAGCGCGACACGACGCTTCATTCCCATTGGCTGTGAGCGGATCTGAATCGGAGTCCCATTGGAGAGAAACGCAAACTCGCAATTCCCGAAGTTGCGAAGTTCGCGAGACGGATCGTGCGTGTGGAGAAATTAAACGACAACGGACGGATTAACGCGTGCGCAACTCGACTGAGGCCGTTTTAAGCACGGTAAGCATTTTATATAAGAACATCCGTGTATAATATCTGTAATGCGTTCGTAAGGATTCTTGTTTTGAGCGGAAGAGGGCTGTGTTCATTCAGCACGGCGTGTAGTGTTGCTGAAGGCTGAATTGGCCGCCGTACAGAATGTAAAAACGCAGCCTACGCTGTGCATCACCATTATGATGATGACAGCTCGTCACCGAATCTAATATGTCCATCTAAACGCGATAAACAATAGGCCAGGAATTCAGTGAGGCCGTCCGACCATTTTTGCTCACATTTAAGGGTGGCTTTATAGTGTGCAGCAGTGTTTGTGTGTTCTGTGTGTCTGTTGTTATGTAATAGCTGTAATCGTTGTTTTGTTGCTTGCATCGGTTCTCTTTAATTGAATAAATAAGGTTTAGTCCGCCAGTGTGGATTATATAATAAGTGTGCTTAGGTTCACTGATGCTTGAGGAATGCAACATAACAGACTAAAAACAGTTACAAATATGTTTCTGCATTATATTTTCTGTAAATCTGTTCAAAAATACTTGTATGCATTATTTTTTTATAAATCTGTTCATTATTTGATGTATTTAACTGTATTTTATGTTAGTGAAATATTCCTCCATTTTCTCACACATATTGTGTTTTCCCTTTCCTGTCACTCAAAATGTGTCTACACTGTCAGATATAAACACAATGTGTCAAATATGGGATCTAAATATTGACTAATCTAGCATTCACTTGAATGAATGAATTAACCGAGACTACAGCTGTAGATATTCTGTAACTTCTACTGAATTGTCATGGTCAGAGAATCTTACAATGTTAACTAAATAAAATTTTGCACATTAAAATAGCCATTAGTAACCCTTTTGTGTCAAATATTGCTTGCAACTAATAGGACTCACTTAAAATGAAGGAAATTATATTAAATACTCTACAAATTATATGAATTTCCTTTCAATATTTGACGGTTGACATACCATGGTTGTGTAAAAACATAAATATAAGCACAATTACCTAAAATTATAAAAAAAAAACCTCACCAGATTCTGTGTGATTTTGTTGTCTAACAGTGTTGTCATATATTCTTTTGTGTTAAGTGATTATCTCTGATTCATTTCTAATTTTAAATCCGGCTATTTTTTAAACTAAAGGCAAGTTTATAGTATGTTTATTCCATGTTTCAGGAATCAGTGTGCTTCATATTTCAGCCAAATATCAAAATGTAGAACAGTACTGTGCAGAGTGTTGTTAGAATTATGAAAACAGTGCATACTTATTAACAAGGCAGCATTAATGTATGCTAGCACTCATTTGACTGAATATGATGGTCTGTGTAGAGCAGTAGACATTGGTACTGAACTAATGTGCATGTGGTGATCTTCACTATAGGTGCTGTGCAGAGCCACAAGAGGGCCATGTCTGATAACAGCACCGGCAGCTCCGGGTCATCCAGTAACAGCTGGACGCTTCTCTCTCCAGAGGTTTGCAAACCACTTTGTCAAAATGCTTGTGTCAGTGATATTATCTTTTTAAATGAATGAATCAGGTGTAGTAATGTGCACTTTTGATTTCAGGAAGCTGCTGCCGACCCCGCAGCACCAGTGGATGATGGGACGGAAAGTATTGGGGATGCACCCAGTCTTTCAGAGGAAATAGCAGGTTATTGGAACAGATAATAAACCATTTTGTTTACACAATTGTTCAAAAGTTTGTGGTCAGTAATATATATATTTTTAAACAATTTATACTTTTATGCAGCAAGGACACATTAAATTAATCAAAAGTGATGGATTGATCACAAAAAAAAATTATATTTCAAATAAATGCTGTTCTCATGAACTTTCGATTTACCAAAGAATCCTGGAAAAATGTGTCATTGTTTCCACAAAAATATTAAGCAGCACAACTGTTTTCACAACTGTTATTATTATTATTATTGATAATAATAAGAAATGTTTCTTGAGCAGCAAAATAGCATATTATAATGATTTTTGAAGGATCATGTGACACTGAAGACTGGAGTTATGATGCTGAAAATTCAGCTTTGATCACAGGAATAAATTACTTTTTAAAATACATTAAAATAGAAAACAGTTCTTTTAAATCTCACAATATTACTGTTTTTATTGTGTGTTTTTTTAATCAAATAAATTCTTGGTTAGCATAAAATACTTTCAAAAACATAAAAAAATCGTACTAACCTCGAACTTTTGTATTATAATGTATATTAATGTGCTGCTTATATGGATTTTTGAATGAAACAGCATCATCTCAATATTGGTGATAGTTGTAACACCAATTTGTGGGCTTTGTAATGTGAAACGGTGTTTATTTCAGGAAGCTCTTTGGAGGTGAGGTCACATGACCCTGAAACTCCAATGATGGAGAGCATTTTGTCAGAGGAGGGTCACCAGGTCAGTGCATCACCACTGGTATGTACAGCGCAGGACGTTCAGTTTCCATTCTATATATGCCTGTTCACAGTATTTGTTTTGCACACTTTCTTCACACTTTGCAAATCTGACTTGGTTTTAAAATTCAACCTGACTGTCTAAAGTTTGACTGCCATTTTGCAGTGATGAAGTCTGATTTGTTTGTTCAGACAGTGTAGCCAATATCCATTCATGAATGTCTCCAAGAAATCTGAAAACGCCATACTCTTTATGGTTTTTTTTATTAGCATTTATGATTCCATGAATAATCTTGAAAAGATAGTGAATTGAATTTTTATAGTGAAAAAAGGTTCATTAGATCATTAAAATTTTCATCACAGTAAGATTCAAAATAATTTCACTGAAAGGTTCTTTGAGGAACCAAAAATCGTTCTTCTATGTCATCACTTTTGGACTTCACCTTTATGTGCACTTAAAATTGGATCCAACTGAAACTAAAATATTTCTGTAAATATTTGAAATGAAATACAAACCTCTTTTTTCCCTGTTTAACCACTAATTCTACTAAAGGTGGCGCCTGTCATCTGAATTTGAAGTGCAGACTGTTTCTCGATACTTGATGTCAAACTGTTCCCTCCCAAAACATTTACAATTGTATGTTGTCTGATTATCCAGATTTGCCAGGAAACATCCCCGGATTTCTTTGAGGAAATGGCAGCATCTGGCCATGCTGATGTTGAGCTTGATCCTGAGATCCATGCTCCTGTCATCCATGACACTATCACCAGTTCTCCCCCTGACAGTGACCTTCTGGGCGCTGTTCCCTTCAGCATCACTACAGAATCAGCCTTCCAGTTTTCAGAGGAGACGGTCCTTGACGAACCCACTGAAGAGGACGTAACTGATATCTTCCCCGGCCAGCATGTTCCAGTCCAAGAAAGCCCCGCCCCGGAACCAGAGCCCAAAATCACCTCGACTCCCGAACCATTCAGAGAAATGAGCTCCTCTCTCGATGTCTCTGATGTTACGGCAGACATAAGCCCCGCCCCTAAAACTATTGAATCTTCTTCAATCCCTGTGCTTGATATTCATGCTGATGTACATCCCACCCCTGAAACCCCGCCCCTGGCCCCGCCCTCTGAGGCTGATACAGGCTTTGGTTCCACAGCAGAAAGCCCCGCCCCTTACAGCCCTTATCCAGAAACCATTGGTTCGGTTGAGACTGAGGAGGAGCCTACTTTTGAGAAAGATGAAATAGAGCTGCCAGATAAATTCCCTGATGTGATCAGAGAGCCAGGTATGACATTGAATTTTTTAAAATAATTTATAAATGTGCAATAAACTCTTTTTCCTTTCTTTTTAATGATACTTAGTCTTTGTATTGTTTTACTGATTATTAATAAATAAATATATACATATAATAAAATACTAGTATAATAGTTTAATTAGTATATAAATATAAATTTTTTAACTTCTCATGTTTTGTCTTTGAGATATATATATATATATATATATACTGAACAAAATTATAAACGTAACACTTTTGTTTTGCCCACATTTTATATATATATATATATATATATATAAGTAAGAAAAACAGACTATATAAATTACATAAAAATATTTATATAATTTTTTTATAAATTCATTTATATATTTAAAATATTTAGTTTGTATTGTTGGACTTAATTATAATTATTTTATTATCATTATCAAAGCATTATGTATTTGAATAGTAGATAAAAGCGTCTGCTAAATGATAAAATTTGTGCTGAGCAAAATGTTACAGCTTTAATATATTATGTTATATTAAAATGGTGGAGAACATCTATTAAAAGAAAACAAATTACAAACAAATTAGTTCCATTTCTACCCACATTTACCATATTTCTCCTAATCTTGCTTCTCCTTATTTTCTTCTGTATCATTTAGAATCTCTTGGTGCTGAATTCCCAGTGGGCACCTCAGCAGAAGATGATGGTCTGAGACTCAGACATGTGCAACCCACCATAGTGTTGAAGCGAAGCTCTGACGAGGAGGAAGAGGACGAGGAGGAGTTTAACCTGCCAGTGAGGAAAGAGGAGAAACGAGGTTTCTCTTTGAATCAGCTGATAGTGGGCGCATTGGTCCTGCTCTGTGTTGGATCCTTCTTTTTCTCCGGTGAGTTTTGTGTGGCAGTGATGCAACTCTTAAAACATATTTTGAAAAGTCACATTTTATAATTGGTCCTACAAAACGTTTAACATGACATCACACATTACATCGGTTGGGCATGACCATTGAGTGATTCATATTTGGTCAATGGTTATGAATACATACCACATTATATCCATTAATATCCCATTTTCAGTGGTTGCATTCATGTTATTATGCCTCCAGGTTCTGTGGTTGACCCGTCTGATGGTAGGTTCATAGTTTGAGCTAGGTGGCAGTATATGCTTGTGTTTGAGCTGAGGATAGGAGTTGCCCTCCAGGGCTAACGGTAGAGTTCGTTCCCATCACATATTCACATATCACATATTCAAACTTCAACAAATGAGTGGGGAAAAAAAGGTACATTTACCTGAGGGCAGTCTCTATCATCAGCCTATATCATCACCCAGGATGCACTGCTTTACCAAGGGGCTTATGAGCTGGTTGCTTCTACTCTTACCTTTTGAAGTTGAAGTTGAAGTGTATAATTTTTGTGCCACCACTAGTGACATATTTTGCCAAACACACTTTCATTGCTTGGACAAACAGGTAGCTCCTCAAATGTACGCTATTGATCAGGCCACTTAAACAAATTGCAATTTGGTGCCACTTTTGGCAAGAAATTACACACTTCACCTTTGTACTTCTTTAGTGTCAGTAATGGCTGTCTCACCCTGAAATGGCTTAATGCTGAGATTCTGCTGACATGAAGTTTTTGTAGCGGTGACCAGGGTTACTAAATCAAAAGGCAAATCTTTATTAGTTTTTTTGTTGTTGTGTAAACTGTCGAATTTGATAACACACACTACAGTAAAAAAGTATGGGGTCGGTAAATGTTTTTCAAATGTCTTTAAAAGCATTCTCTTCTACTCACCAAAGCTACATTTATTTAATGAAAGACACAATAAAAACAGTTATATTGTGAAATGTTATTATAATTTAAAACAACTGTTTCTATTTTAATATATTATAAAAATGTAATTTATTCCTGTGATGCAAAGCTGAATTTTAGCATCATTACTCCAGCCTTCAGTTGTCGCATGGTAATTCAGAAATCATTTAATCAATGGCTGCTTTATATTGTTTTGTGGAAAGCGTGATACATTTTTACAGGATTCTTTGATGAATAAAAAAAGTTAAAAGAACTACATTTATTTGAAATAGAAATCATTTGTAACGATGTAAAAGTCTTTACTGTCGTTTTTGATCAATTTAATGCATCCTCGCTAAATAGAAGTATTAATTTCTTTAAAAAACTACTAATAAAAAACTTGCTGACCCCAAACTTTTGAGCAGCAGTGTTTTCCAGAGAGACCTGGTTCATATATCCAGACACAACATGCCAGTGAAAGACAGTTTAACTCCAGAATCGTGTGACTGCTGTTGCATTAACTACACTGACTTTTACTTTCATCATTTGAGTTTTTGACACTAACAGTTTTATAATTCACTTCACCTTGTCTATGCATTCTCAACAAACATTACAAATCCATTTTCTCTCCTGCAGATGATTTTGATGGTTCAGAATTAAGTGACCAGGTTAGTGCATTGCTTTATTCTCTTTGCTGTGTTCTTTTATTATTGACAAGTTGATTTCACCTGTGGCAGTCTCTGAGGATTTGTACCTTTTTCCAGGAAGTCCTTGATAAACTCGCTCAAGAGAATAAACAAATTAATATATTGGAGGCTCAGATTGAGGTTAGTCCCTTCTCTACCTTTGCATTTAAATTTTTCCTCTTAATGCCATGAAAGTGTTTGAGTTTGTTTTTATTTTGCATGCGAATGCATTTTTACACTAAGTGGGCTTAATGCACTTTCTATAGAGCGTACCAGGAGATTATTTTAAAATGTTGAACTTAGGATGTTCTTTCTTTGTCTTTTTCATGATCAGTCACAGAAACAGGAGTTGGACCGGGCTCTGAAAATGACAACAGATATGTATAGCACTGAGAAAGGAGTGCTGGAAAACGAGAACACTAAATTGAAAGAACAACTGTCTGAACTGCCTGGTTTAAAAGACGAACTACAGACACTGAGAGCACGAGTTGCTGAGCTCGCAAAGCTTACAGGTATTATGAGGAAGAGTGGGAACGGCACATGCATAGCATTTGAATTGTAAAACACAACATTTAAATTTGGATATTGTGGAAAGGGCTCTGAATGTACTTGTAAATTTAACAGCCAAAATACATCTTTTGGTTTACTAAGATGAATGAGGTTGTTAGCTTTTTTTGTTAGCTATTGCATTATCGTTAAAAAGTCAGTATGATTTAAAATCAAAACAAACAAAAATAAAAAGGGCAAAGTTATATTCAATTGATCAAAAGTGTTACAAATTAATTCTATTGCAAATAAATGAACTGAATGATTCATCAAAGAATCATGAAAGAAATTCATAAAAAATATTAAACTCTTTTCAACAGTGATAGTAATGTTTCTTGAGCAGCAAATCAGCATATTAGAATGATTTCTGAAGGATCATGTGACACTGAAAATAGGAAAACTATTTTAAACCGTTATAATAGTTCACAATATTACTGTTTTTACTGTATTATTGATCAAATAAATGCAGCATAAGAGACTTTTTTCAAAATTATTAAAAAGTCTTACTGACCCCAACCTTTTGAACGGTAGTGTATATTTATATGCACAATAAATATTGGTAATCTAGAATGATATCGGCAACATTTTGGTGATCAGCAGATTTTTTTTCTTATTTATTGGTACATGTCAATATTGGATATTTCATTGTGCATGCTCATGTCTTTATATGTACACTGCTGTTCAAAAGTTTGGGATCAGTAAGATGTTTTTAAAATAAGTCTCTTCGGCTCACCCAGGCTGCATTTATTTGATCCATAAAACACTAAAAACTGTAATATTATTACAATTTTAAATAACAGTTCTCTATTTGAATATATTTTAAAATGTAATTTATTGCAGTGATGCAAAGCTGAATTTTCAGCATCATTACTGCAGTCTTCAGGGTCACATGATCCTTCAGAAATCATTCTAATGTGCTGATTTGCTCATTCTATTCTTGTTATAAATTTTATTATTTAGAAAAAAGTGTATTCTTCTATCTGTTTTTTTTTCTCCATCAGTTGAAGATCTTCCACAACAGGCCCCTGACTCTGGGTCTCCGCCTTCCACTGCTGAGTCTAGTTCAGAAGGAACTGAGAAACACTGGGATAAGAAAGAGGAACTCAAGCGGCAGAAAGCTCTTTTGGAGGAGAGCAGGACGAGGCTGGAGGGAATGAAGAAACAGGGTTTGAGGGAGAGCTTGGTGGAAATGCAGAAGAGACTCTCCAAACAGGTGGACCAGCTCGGCAAGCGGGAAGACTGGAAGAGGAAACACCAGGAGCACAAAGGAGAAAAGAAGGAATGGGGCAGAAAGAAAGAACATGACAGTCGCTGCAAGAAGGATGAAGCAGGGAGCGGGAAAGAGTGGAAGCGTGGGAAGGACAAAAGGAAAGACCATCTCAAGAAGTACAAAGAAGAATGGGACCACAAGAAGGATGAGAGAAGGCAGGAGAGGGAAAAAAGACAAAAGGAAAGACCTTGGGAGGCCAAACCTTCCAAGCATCATCAACACCACCATCATCACCACAAGGAGCAGGTAGACTTCTGGAAACACCAAGAAGAGAAGCTCAGGAGGAACCGACACCCTGCCGAGGGCTGCCATGGCGTATCCAACTGTGCTGACGCCGAGGGGCTTGTTCCTGTGAAGCTCGTGGAGTTTCAGGACCTTCTTGAGATCTACCTAAGCAAACTAGAGGGAGTTCCTCAGGAAAGCAAGGAGTCTCTCAGCTGCCTCACTGCCCAGTTCTTCAACGGCGGCTTTTTCGCTCACGACAGAATGCTCTTCAGCGACTTCGCCGAGGACGTTGCGGATATCCTGGAAGATCTGGCTGATGGTTTAGAAGATGAGCAGCATGACAATGACAATGATTCCCTTGAAGATGAGATGGAGGAGTTTGAGAAAGAGGCACTGTTAAAGTTCGCCGCACCTTTGGCGTAATTGGTGCCACCCTCCCTAGAAACTAAGTTGAACGGATGGAAAAAACACTACGTGAAAGAAAACAAAGAAACTTAGCTGTTACTTTCTCTGGTCTTTACGGACTGTAGATGTAGTTTAATGCATTGTGTGTGAGGATTCTCCCTTCGGAGTCTTGTTCTTAGTGAAGTCCCACCTGTGTGTTGGGTGTCTTGGTCCTGTTCTTCAACGCCAAACCCTTTGACTCTTGCTTGCTGTGTAAAGAATCAGTCATCTTAAGCATTAAGTGTTTGCACATGAATGAAACTGCTTTACTTGCAGATAGATCAATCACCTAGGACATGTGGAGTTGTGAACGAAATTAACTGGGAAAGTGCAATGAGATCGGAAAAGAATGTCCCTATTTAGTTACCTGAGCTCCCAAAATCGACTTAAAAACAACAAAATGTAGAATGTCAGGATTTTTATTTTAGTTATTTAGGATTTTTTAATATCTTTTATTTTTGTTTTAAATCCTGGTTTCTTCGCACATACCCATGATTTTGCTTACTAAGCTGGTGTCAAACTGGTTTCTTTTTAAGTTTTGTTTTCGCCAGAGATTTTAGAGGTCATTGTAAGCTTTCGGTTTTTCGGTTTCTTACCCCAACTCAAGTTCTACTCACACTTAATTTAAATTAGAAAACAAAATGAATGTTTCTTTCCTTTATGGAATTTGATATGTTAGATTATGTGCCTTTACTAGTGAGCAAGGAATGCTGTTACTGAAAAGAATGGTCTGCCCAAAACCACACAACTGAAATGGAACCGGAGAAAGTTTCAATAATTGATTAGTTTGCACTGTGGTGATGTGGACATTTATTTATATCCTCTTTCTATCTTAGGAAAACAGCCATTGTAATGAATCATCAAGATCATTTGATTATAGCTGTGTTATTGTTTTGCTGCACTCTTCTGGGGTGAATACCATATAATTTTTGCCTTTTCTTGTCCAATTTGTAAATATAAGAAAAAAAAAAAAAGTTATTTAATGGAACTTATAATTTAAGGTAAGTTATAATATGGCACAGTGATATTTAATATGAAAGGAAACTTAAAACCACCTACAAGACCAAATGTCACAATGTATCAATTTATGATGATTATTAAAACTATGTTCCATTGCCATGAGAATTCTTCTTTATTAAGGGATTGCATTGTTCACTTTTATTTTATTTCATTGTTTATTTACAACTGACAAAACAGAAAAAGGTGATTCCTTGAGGATTTCTGGTCTCATTTATATTTTTATCTTTGAAAACCATACCTCCCGTCCCATTTAAAATGATTAAATTTACGTTTTTGGGTTAATATTCTGCATACGTGCACATTCACTATTGACCTCTAAAACGGATCTGCAGGAGACGTTTGTATGTCTGTTGATGCTGAGTAAGTTTTGATGGAGTTATCAGATGAAGTTTCCCTGATGACAGCTGTTTGGATTGACAACATTAAGGAAACCTGATAGGGAGGTGTAGAGTAATCAACAGACATGTTAAGTTGTGCTTACACTGTAAAAAATGTCTAACCTCCCAAACTCAAATTTTTCTAGTGACTGGTCACATCAAAATGTTTCAATTGGCCCAAGTGAAATTCTGTAAATTTAATTTTCATAATTTACAGAATTTCACTTGGGCCAATTGAAAAATTTAGATGTGACCAGTCACTAGAAAATATTGAATTGGGGAGGTTAGACATTTTTTTGTGTAGAAATAATCACAAACAAACATAAATAGTAAATTTTCTCAGTAACATAAACCACAATGCGGGGTGTATGCTATTTATCTGTCAGATATACGCCATATTTTGTCTTCTGGATTTCTATAAATGCATTGTGTGTGTGGTCCTGGTGAAGCCAATATTGTGAGGACGAAATGTTTCATTTAGACATTTTTGATCCCCATGAAGAAAACCGCTTATAAATCATATGGAAAAATGCTAAACGTTTTCTGTGAGGGGTGTGTTCAGGGTTAGGGAATAGAATATACAGTTTTTACAGTATAAAAATCATTATGTCTATGGGAACACCCCATAAAACATGTAAACACAATGTGTGTGTATTATGGTGTACTTGTGAGGGCCAAATGTCCTCACTTTTTATAGTGAAATATTATGACAACCAACCATGAGGACATTTTACTGGTCTTCACTTCTTAAAAAGGCTTATAAATTGGCCCAAACACATTTTTATTTATAGTGTTTTGCGCACGTTTCTGTGAGGGTTGTGTTAGGTAGGGGTTTGGCGATAGAAAATACCATTAACCTGATCTAAAATCAATGGAAGTCGATTCAATGTCCTCACTAATATAGTGAAACAAACTTGTGTTTGTATGTATGTGTGTGAAAGAGATTGCTATGGAAACATTTTAGCAGGAGATAGATAAGAAAATCCTGACTTGTGAAATGGAGCAGTGGGCGTGATTTTTGGTTTTCCGCTGAGTTTGGCGGTCTGATGAAGAGAATATAAGGTGAGAGGTGGTCATTTAAACACAACTCCAGCCAGAACATCACTCCTCAGCCCAGGTAAGCCTATGATACTTCTTCTGTTGGACATCTTTTTTTTTAGTGAATCATTTTTAGTATGCACATTTATGCATATTTTTCTTTGTGAGAAACAAAAAGACTCGCCTAGCAGAATGTTCAAGCTGCACTTTCCCATAAAATTAAAGTGGTGTATCACCATCCACTTTCTCTGTATGAATAAAAAAGCTTGGACATTTTGCTAAATGTCATGCAGGTTTGGAACAACACGAGGGTGAGGAAGTGATGAAAGAATTGTCCCTATAAAAATAAGCAAAATTCATTTTAACTGATCACCATATATTTATTACTGATTGTCTTGATTTATGTTTTATTTATTTATTGTGTTTTAACCTCAGATACACTTGAAATAAGGTTATTGTAAGTCTCAGACCAGATTTGTCTATTCGAAAGGACTAACCTGTATATTACCTTCTAATCTCCAGCCACCGAACCATCCTACTCCCTAAATCATGGAATCTGCCATTAACGTGCTCGTCTCCCAGTTCAAGACTTATGCCGGGAAGGATGGCTCTGCAAAAACACTGAGTAAGGAAGAGTTTCAGAGCTTGGTCACATCCCAGTTACCTAACTTCATAAAGGTAAGCCTTTTGAGTTATTAAAGTATAACAATTGGTCAGTAAACTTCATATTTATATTCCTAAATTCAGGTCTACACTTAAAGGGACAGTTTGCACAAAAATACAAATTCTGACATAATTTACTCACCCTCAAGTTGTTCCAAACCTGTATGAATTTCTTTCTTCTGCTGAACACAAAAGAAGATTTGAAGAATGTCGGTAACCAAACCCCATTGACTTCCATAGTACATTTTCCCATCCTGAGGAAGTCAATGGGGTTCATCAACTGTTTGGTTCTTTTGGGATCATACAGAAATTTATACAGGTTTGGAACAACTTGAAGGTGAGTAAATGATGACAGAATTTTCATTTTTGGATGAACAATCCCTTTAAATCTAAATTTTACTATTTGGAACCCATTTAGTTCTTAGTAAGAAAAAGGAACCAGTACATTGAACTTAAAAACTAATCATGTAACATCAAAAGCTTTTTTTTTTCTTACTTTAAATCTCCACAGAACAATAAAACCAACTCAAAATGGTTCTTATTAAGAAGAGGCATGCCTGCTGAATCTAAGGTGCTGCAAAGAACTATTATTTTTTAGCTATAGTTACCATTAAAAATATTGAAAGACTATGTAGACCTATTAAACAAAAGAAAAACTTTATTAAAATGGAAAATATGAAAATAAAAACCAATTCAAACTATTAATAAAAATGTAACAATTTCAATGATACTAAAGTAACACTGGTGTACAGCATGTTGAATTTTACTACAAAATTAATTATTATTTTACTATTTTTTTTTATTATTATCTGTGACCTTTAATACTGGATCTTTTAAAAGTGTTTAAATAAATAAATGAAGGTTATTTACAGTGTTTGATTAGCATTCTGTGTTGTGAGACTTGAGAAGAATGCACCAAAATGGATAAGAGCCCCGTTTTAGAGGCCTGGTGCGAGTTATTAGTTAACCACATCCCAGTCCTCTAAAGAATTCCATGTGAGTCACATGTTTGTGATTTTGTGGAGGAAATAACACAAATCCTTCCTTCAGAAAACTCCAAGATTATAGAAAGGTTACTGCTAGTGTGCATGAAAACAAACCAGCTGCTTTCACAATGTCTTCATCTAAACCATGCCAGAGACAATGGAAAAATGCCACATCAGAGCATTTTCTGTTTGGCCCATCCAGAACAGGAACTCCCCCCCACACTAATAGGTCAGCAGAAAAGAATGCAGAGTACCAGTGATGATCACTAGATGGAGACACTATCATTGCAAGTGCATATACATGACTAATTCAATGTGTTCTCTCACAGAATTCCTCTGACCCAGCCACCATTGACCAGCTCATGAGCTCATTGGATGCGAATAACGACGGAGAGCTCACCTTCCTGGAGTTCTGGCAGCTTATTGGCAATGTGGCGAACCAACATGGCGGCTTTTAGCCAATGAAGAAATATTCCGGAATGCCATCCAATCACTTTAATTTCACCTTGTGACTTCCTGATGTAATTATAACACAGGCCGTGCTGTTGCACAGTTAATGATTCTCCCAGGTGACGGAAAATAAAAGCTTTGTTTGATTCTCAAGGTAATCTTGCCTTGCCTCTTTATTGACCATGCAATATAAGATTGTTCTCTTCCATTCTTTTGTGTAGCGCATCTGATTTAATAGCATCATTTCATGGTAACTCAACACCAGCCTGAGGCTCTCAAGTATCATATTGCACAGCGGCTTAGATTTAGATCTTCAAGACTGTCAAAGCCAGTTACGATACGTCTTTATTGACACATTCAGACTCCAACACAATATAAAGCAGGTGCCGGCAGTTGCCTTGCTTACAGGTGTGGCTTGAGGAAAGGGCGTTGGTTTCTTTTGGATAATAAGGGAGATTTAGATCTTATTTGCAAGTGCTATACTCAAGTAAACTGAATACACACATTTTTAAACGTTAGAATTTTGAGCTGCCCGAAGAACATTGGCTGTCAATTTAAAACTGCCTTGAGAGATGCATCAAGATTTTAATCTGAAACCTTAGCCCAACAATAGACGACTCATGTGGGGTGCACAACATTTTAACCTTTTTATGGAATAAAAATGAGTCAAAAGTGAACTTTGTAGCATGATCAAAAAAGATGTGAGGCGGGCGTGACTAAAGCATGACCATAGTCCACACAAAGTGACAGCAGTCAGTACAAACCAACCACTTTACATAGGCGGTGCCTCTTGTAAACACAGATAATCATAGTAAAGTTCGGGCACTGGGATATGTCTCCCCTGAGGCCTGTTAAAGATTGTCTGGAGATTTATCACAATAAAAAGCATTGAATCTCCAAGAATTAGCAAGAATCCTGACCATATTAATTCCTGCGGCGTTTAAAAAAATAAAGCACTTTGTTGTCTCTAATACATATAGAGGCAAATATTTGCCCCCTGGAATTGATTTTCAGGAGCAGTTTTTACTCTTATTTTCTAAGCATATATAAACATGCGGAGTGTCATTTATTTATGACACATAATTGGACTGAATAAAAAAATTAAATAAGAATAATTCAAAATGTAGGCCTATAATATGTCACAAATCATTCAGTGCTTTGGAAATATTTGTCACCACTGTGTGAAGATTGCACACACAAAAAAAAGGTGCTGCCTTAAAAAAATAACTTGGATGTTTAAGTCATTTCAACTTAAAAAATACATTAAACTGACTTACAAACATGAGTTGAATTTTGTATAACTTATCAAAATAAGCGATTTTCAACTTATTTAATGAGTTTAAAAAAACTTTTTTTTTTAACAGTGTAGCTCTCTACTGGAGGATTTTGATCCAGTTTACAGGAAATTATTTATTTATTTTGATCTAACAGCTAGAAACTAAATTCATTACTTTATAAGACTACGAAATGTTGTAAAAGATAAAACAATGGGGCATTATGTCCCGAGCTATAATTTCTGACACTAGTGCAAACATTGTGCAGGTAAGGGTTAAAGTTTTTGTACTTCCCACTAAAGCTCCATACAAAACTCACCGTCCTCAGCCATGATTCCCAGTATAATTTCTAGTGTGAAACTACATTCACGTATGATAATGTTTGATGTTACAACAGTAGACATCATTACAAATATCAATTTTAGCCTATGAATCATCTCAAAACTCAAATGTCCTGTTTAAATCAACTAAATAAGTTCGTCCTTTAGTTCCCCTCCTCCAGGTACACGCCCTTTCATTTGTCAGAGTCAGGGGCAAAAAACGTTTACGAAAAAAAAAAAATCACGGAAGAGATTCGAGTCTGACAAGTTTTTTTTTTTTTTTTTTTTTTTTTTTTTGGAGGTAGGGAAGAAAAGGGAAAGAAAAAAGAGGTTTACTGCAGCTACTGCGAACTGTCAATCCGCTCTGTCCCCATTTTAGGGTAAGTGCTTCAAAATACGCTTCTTTTTGCATTACAGACTAATACTAATAGCCTAGTTAAAACACAAAACTTTGGGTTTTGAACTTGTTAGAGTTTTTGTAAGTGTCAACGCCACGTTTTAGGAACACCCTTCGACCATCCTCAGCCAGCTGAATCTGAAAACATCTGCCGTTTTCGCACACAGTCAATGCGTATCTTTACGTATTTGCTGGACTATTCTTCAGTGATTTGAAACGTTGTTAATCGCGTCGTTTTATTAAGACTGTACGCGCCAACAATTACATAATTGATGTCAGTGACTGCTGCTATTGTATTGCATTGTATTTTAAATGAATCTTAAAATAAATATAATATTTTGATCTTAAATAGGCTTTAATATTTTTTAAAAGGATAAAAAAAGGTTATTTTTTTAAAATGTTTTAAAAATAAAATAATATAAAACATCAAATATAAATAAAATGTACTTCATATATGCTATAAAGGTCAGGCTATTCAAGTATATAATTATTTTAATACTTATACTATATGTATAATTGTATAATATAGCCTTTTAATTCTAGATGTTTGTAGATTATGACATTTTAAGTCTTCTGTGCCAACATTAAATCAAGTCCAAGTCAGAACTGTGCCTCTCAGAACATTTAGGCTAACAGAAAAGAGAAGCATTTAACACAAAAGCTATTTTATCGACGCGTGATTTCAGTGAGTAGAAAATAAGAACTACCTGAAGATTGTTCCCCACGAGTTTTTATACACTGGCAAAGTTGTTCCTGTGTGAATTTTTAATGGCGCACGCGAGCGGCGGGTATTGTCTTTACCGTGATCGAGCGCGCGCGTATCACGTTCGCCCGTTTGGAAACGCAAACCTTTCAATCTCTTTTGCGCATTGGAGAGAAACGGTAGAGTGCACGAGTGTCCGTTGTTAAACTGCACATGTCGGCGTCCCTTTTTTCCTTTTTTTTTTCATGAGGTTGTTTGCACGGATTTATTTATTCATTTCGTCTAGGAACAGTAAAAGGTCATGTCTGTTTTGGAGAGTCACTTAAGTAGCCTAATGGAAGATCTCTCTTCATTACTTTTTATTAACCCTCCACGTGCTGTCTGTCTGAGAGAGTTTTGGGTTAAAGCTCGAGACTGTCTAGGGTAGCGCGCACGGAATCGCCAGGTCAGGGGCCAAAGGCGTTAATAATTCATAAGACTCGACGACTGGCACTGGATAGGGTTGAGACCGAGGGTTGAAAGAGTCAATAGGATCAGTGAACGATGCCTATAGTCACTAGAAATATGATTGTGGAGAGAAGGTGTGTAAGACTTGAGACAACAACACAGCATTGACTTCAACAGATCGACGGCCTTTTGATCTAGGGCGCATGTAGACATTGTTTGTACAGTGGATAAGGGCTGACTGGATCCTGACTGTACAGTAGGGGTTGTGACTCAACAGTATACTATTTTGCCACCTAGATGCACCATTTCAGTCAGGATGCTGCTTTCTGTGTTAATAGGTGCTTGAGAATGCTGTCTAGGTAGGTAGCTCACTAGGTTTTGAGACAGCCTTGAGAAAGTCACTTATCTTGCTCATTTATAACTAGGCTAATCTTTTTATGACTTAAACATATACACACTGGTTTTATTCTAGTCAAAAAAATAATCTCATTAGATTACACCAACAAAAGTGAATGTTCAGGGTCAAATCAGGTGAAAAAAAAAAGTGGCTAAAGGGAACAACTGTGTGTTTTACATTGTATACATTTGCCTTTTTGGTTAAGGTATGCGCAAACCAATATTTTTCATATATGTTTAAAATGATATTCTCTTATTTGTATGGTATATAGACATTTTATAGTAGCATACACTTTTGTAGCATGCAAAATCTTTTTCAAATAGCAATTTTTCAGTCAGACCATTAAAAAAAAACTCGTAAAATCATAGTTTCAAAAGAGGTTCTAATAGAGATGAACCATTTTTGGTTCCCCAAAGAATCTTTCAGTGAACGGTTCTTAAAAGAAATTTTTTTTCTTAGTGTAAAGAACATTTAAAAAAAAATCGAAAGAACCTTTTTCCACTATAAAGAACCTTTTGCGCAATGAAAAGGTACAATTGTTTTGGAAGGAGGTTCTTCATGGAACCATTGATGCTACCTTTATTTTCAAGAGTGCATGTTATAACAGACAGCATTTTAGGGCATCATAGGTGCAATGGAACTCAAAACACGTCTGTGATGCCCAACAATGAAGTCTAGAAAGGCAGCCGGCTAGGTTTTGAGTTGAGTCTTTGTTTAACCCAAATGAAGACACTGTACGAGTATGTAGGGTTTATACTCAACAGCCATAGGAAGCATAATATAGTTTATTGCTGCATTATGACATCATTAGCTGAGTGTCTGTGTGCCAAGGAAGTAGAAAACTAGCCTATTTCCTGCACCATTCCACCTGACGCTAGTGTAAAAGAGTCCTTCTCACTTTCGAACAGCCTATGAAACAAGAAACTTTAATATGCGTACTGCGTCATCTCTGTATCTCCTTCTCTCTCTCTCTCTCATTAAATTAGGCTAATGGTCATGTTTCTTAATTGCTTACTACCTGTCGATGTGGTTATTACTGCTGATAAGAGGAAACTCTGTGTGAATGTGCGTCAGCTAATTTGGCGGCATTAGAAACCGTCTCGGATGACAAGCACACCTACACAGATTTTGACCTCCAATAACAACCCAAAGGGCTCCTTTGCTGACCGCTGGATGTCACTGTTTTTTTTTGTTTTTTTTTACAGCTTTGTTTGTACAGCTATGCAAATTACAAGGTTCCAATCCTCATCTTAACAAGCAAGTCGTAACTTTCTGGTTAAGTCTGAATGACTTGCGTAAAAGAGCAATGATTGGAATTTCAAAAGTTGTGTTTTCCATGTCTTTGGCAGACACTTAGTTCTGTTGTTCAAGATTTTATCAATGAAATGAACTTTTTTTTTAATGCACTGAAACTGCATTCCTGCATTCTGCTGTTATAACAGGATCATTTTATATTATTGGCACTTTTAGAGGTAGTCGACTACCTATTATAATATTTATTCATATTTTTAAATAAGCTTTTATTTTTATACTTTCAGTTTTCATTCTAATTTTATTAGTTTCACTCATTTTGTTATGTTTGTCATTTTGTCATTTTTTTAAGTTGAAAAAAAAATTCTATATAGCTTTGATTACTTTTTATTTCAGTTTTAGTTTTAGTCATTTTAATACTTTAACTTAAACTTATGTATTTTAGTTAGATGCCAAGACTACATTTAAACATTTTGTGTAAGTTTAAGTGTTTCAACTAACATTTATATTTCATAAAGAAAATGTTTTTTAATAGTTTTACTTTAACACTTTACAATAACGTTCATTTGTTAACATTAGTTAACTACCTTAGTTAACATGAACTAAGAATGAACAATACTTCCACAGCATTTATTAATCTTAGGTAATATTAATTTCAACATTTACTAATACGTTATTAAAATCAAAGGTTGTATTTGTTAACATTAGTTAATGCACTGTGAACTAACATGGACAAATAATGAACAGCTCTATTTTTATTAACTAACATTAACAAAGATTAATACATACTGTAACAAATGAATTGCTCATTGTTAGTTTATGTTAGTTAATACATTAACTAATGTTAACTAATGAACTTTATTGTAAAGTGTTACCAGTTTTATTTAACAAATAACAACAACACTACAGATGTCTTTACTTATTGTTGCCACTGCATATATCAAACACACTTTAATGGAGGTTTTCGGAAAATTACCCAAAAATCTGATCTTCATGCCGAACATAGCTGAGTTATGACCGTCTGCACCTCATCAAAGAATCTGAGTAATGCCATGTCTTCATTGAGACAAGGTGATTGGCTATTGGCATTTCCTTCGAAACTTTGACAAGCCAGTAAAAAATTGTGTGTGGAATGCGAGAGAGAGTGAACGTGTGCCTGCATAGGTGAAATCTTATCTGTGAGAAAAGAAAGAAAGAAAGTTAAAAGCAGGACTAAATTCTTTATATTAAAAGAGGTGTGAAGAGCAAGAGGAACAAACTACAGAAAAAAGGAGTGAGTGAGTGAGTGAGTGAGTGAAAGAAGGGATGTTTGAGCTGTCGGTAATCCCTTGAGAAACATGAAGCCGCTGTGTGGTTTGGTCATCGGTAGATCAGATGACCTATCAAAGATCAGGACAGCCACTGGCGACTTGCCTCTTTCTTCTCTCTTCCCTTATCTGCAATTGACTGTCAGTTCTAACCCCCAAGATTTCCATTCTCCACACCCTAGTACACTCTCAGGTACTGTGGCTAGAGTGTTGTCTCTAACTTGTTAAGAGCTTGGCATGTCGCCAACCACCGAATGACCCCACTTCTTCTTAGGGTTAGGGTTTGTTTATTAAACTTATATTTACATAACCGTCAATGCATGATGGGATACAACATTCATATTTGTAATGTCGCTAATCAATATATTATTATCTAGATTGAATCTATCTATCTATCTATCTATCTATCTATCTATCTATCTATCTATCTATCTATCTATCTATCTATCTATCTATCTATCTACCTATCTATCTATCTATCTATCTACCTATCTATCTATCTATCTATCTATCTATCTATCTATCTATCTATCTATCTATCTATCTATCTATCTATCTATCTATCTATCTATCGCAATTTCCCTCAGTTAGATTGCTGTTATCAAAGCTCATGTAATTTTTAAAAACACTAATATATAATTTACAGTTAAATGCACACTACTGTTTAAAAGTGTTTTTAAAAGAAATTAATAATTTTATTTAGCAAGGATGCATTACATTGATCAAACATTACTGTAAAGACATTTATAATGTTACAAAAGATTTCTGCTTCAAATAAATGCTGTTCTTTTGAACTTTCTCTTAATCTTAGAGTACTGAAAAATATTAAGCCCAACTGTTGAATAATATTGAAAAGTTTCTTGAGCATCAAATCAGCATATTTGAATGATTTCTGGAGGATCATGTGACACTGAAGACGGGTAATGATGCTGAAAATTCAGCTTGGCATCACAGGAATAAATTACATTTTCAAATATATTCAAATAGAAAACGGTTATTTAAAATTGTAATATTATTTTGCAATATTAATGTTTATACTGATCAAATAAATGCAGCATTGGTGAGCAGAAGAAAATTCTTTCAAAAACAAAACAAAAATCGCAGGCCCTACTTATCTTTTGAACGGTAGTGTAATCTTTAGCAAATCTAAAAACAAATATTTTCCATGTTTATACTGTACATTATAATGCTGTGATGCCTTAATTCACTTGTAGCATTTAAAATGATTGATTTTTAGTATTTTATTTTTAATTTATTTCAACAAAATAGTGTACAGTAAGATTTTGTTGGCCATTTATCATCCGTCAGCCATCATTTTAATATCCGTGCATCCCTAATGTCAGATGTCTACTAAATGTTCTTTTCATCTTGTTGTAGAGCGAAAGCAAAGATGGAGGCAGCAATTAAAAGCGTGGTGGGTGTCTACCTGAAGTCGTCCAAGGGCAAGGAAAGCCTCGGAGGAAAGGAGTTCCAGAGCCTTGTGAAGAGCCAGCTGAAGAACATTCTGACGGTTAGAAGCTGCGTTCAGTTTTGTTAAATCTAGCAAAACATTATTTGAAATTCAGCCATCATCCCGTTACCATATTCGTCTTTCAGTACACTCGGTTTTTCCATGGCTACAGGTCGGCCCTGGTCTATTTCTTTTTTGAGCAGTTCCTTATTATCTGGACTTTGATGAGCTGAGCAGAAACCACAAACTTGTGTCCAAATAGTCATTTGCCATGAAGAATGCTGCTGTGTTATTTGCTCCGGTGCCACATTAAATTACAGAGGAAAACTTTTAGTGGTGCTCGTTCATCTCGCACTGTTTGTGCTACGGACATGAATGATACCTCGGTTCGTGCAGATTGTTGTGGAGAAGTGGGCTATTAATCTTCTAAACAATCATTGTGCCTGCATGGCAGACCATAAACGGGTGAAAAAAACACTATAAACTTGCTGTAGATTTATATATTTAAAGTCACCACAAAATCAAAGTGGACTATTCTCTTTTTTCTTTTATTGCAGTTTTTATTATAAGTGATTTATCCGTGTACAACACATCATTATTTTTTTAAGCTTCACCTCCCTCTTGCAGTTGCTATGTTTCCATCACCCTGCTTTTATGCGCATTTTGAAGTGTCGCATCAGAAACGAGTGATAGAAACACAGATTTTGGAAAAACGTTTTTATGCTCGCTTGAGGTGGTTTTTGCGAAAAAGAGTTGATGCGAACAATGGGAGATGGAAACGCATTTGCCAAATAAATTCTGAGGTAGCGAACATTAAACCACGTGACTAATCGGCTGTTTCCGCTGATTGTGTTTTATTTACTGTTGGTTACTAGGTTACCGACACCACCATCATCATCAACTTGATGGAAACGCACCTAATTCGCATTTGTTTGTTTTTTGCTAACTTTGAAAAGATTCACTTCACGTTTGGATGGAAACCCGGCTAGAGACATCTCTTTTTTTCGGATGTGTTTACTGGCGTGAGGGTGGGACAACCTGTCACTCACATGAGATCGACCAATAGCAAACCACAACCACCCAATCAATTCCCAATAGACAAAATCAAGTCCGACCCTACATTTTTTCTTGTTCGAGAAGCCGTTTCACTCAGATATACATCACAATAGAGAAGAAAAGACTTCTATCTTTAAAAAAAAACGATTTATTAATGATAATTTAGAATCTATTTTGGATGTTGTATCACTATCAGCAGTTTAAATGACCATTTAAATGACAATCAATACAAGCCGCAAACCTGTTGCATGAGTGATTAACATCTGAGGAACTTTGTGTTTAGGACTCAGAGGACAATGAGGCAGTTAAAAACATGCGTCAACAGCTTGACAACAACCAGGATGGGAAGGTCAACTTCCAGGAGTATATGAATCTGATTGGCTATCTAGCGCAGGCTCTCAGCGACCAGCGTTGTTTGGAAAAAGAAGCACCAGCAGAGAGTTCAACCCAGGAGACACAGGCTGAGGCGGCAGCCAATGCAAAGGCAGAGCCCAAGGCAGAGCCCAAGGCAGAGCCCAAAGCAGAGCCCAAGGCAGAGCCACAGGCGGCAAAGGAGGCGGAGAAAGAAGACAAGCCAGTGGTCGAGAAGGCAGCGGCCGAAGAGAAGAAGCCAGAGGAAGAGAAAAAAACAGATGTGGAACAGGAAGGAGCGAAAGCTGAAGAGAATAAAGCTGAAGAGAATAAAGCTGAAGAGAAGATCAAAACAGAGGAAGCGTCGTAGGAGCTTGAGGAAGTCGAGATTGTCGCGATTCAAATGCTTCTGTGTTTGTTTTATTCGTCTTTTTCATTATTGTGATATTTTACTACATACATTCGAAACCTGGCCAAAACACTACCAATTTTATTACTACAAAGAGGTGTAGCATTCTTAATAATACTAATTTCTGATTGTATGCAAATTAGTTCATGCCTGTGATTCATTTTTGTAATAATAGTGTGTGTGTGTGTGTGTGTCGACAGCCCCAAATGTGACAAACGGCCAAAGGGGTGCAATAACTTATCATTATGTCCTTTTGTTTGAGCCAGATTTGTTGTAAGGGTACTGCAACCACTGTGTCCCCTCTCCAATATCTCCACAAAACATCCGTGAATGAAGAACAGACATCGGTTTTATAGCTTACATTTAGGCATTATTAAGTATCCATTATGTTTGTGCCACTTTCTCAGTCGACTTCGGTGCTAGTCGTAAATGTACTATGTATTTTCCAGTGTTGCAGAAGTGTAAAAATGGCACTTTTTTTCACCTCGCTTTTGTTTGATGAAATGCCCTTCTGCAGGAATTTAACATATTCCGTCGCCATTCAAATGTGGGACTTGCGTTTGTGGCGCACATGGGAACACTATGCAGTCCACATACTATGTTGTTCACATTTCCGGGCCTTGTTTGCATGAGAATAAACAGATTTGCTTTTGAATAATGTAGTTTTATGGCATGCTTTCTGGCTTGTGTACTTGGATCTAACTCTTTCTGACATCCTCCAGCTGACTTTCACATGCTGTCCATCTTAGTGCTTCGCCTCAAGAGCTGGAATATCAGATGCTTAGAGTGCTTATGATAGCTGACACTCAATAATTAAAAGCCTTTGGGATGGAATCCACACCAGGGGACCCTTGTGGCCCCGTGGGAGCCCCAAGTCATCCCACAGTATTGGTTCACTAAGGTTAGACCCCTGAAGACAGCTAATAAGATTGACATAAGAATCGCACTTCAGTAATCACTCATTCACATATGCATTCATTCTCTCAAACTTTATTTTAACCATATTCGCCTCCACATATTTAGGCGTTTTTCTTTTGTTTTTTGTTATGTGTTGGTCTCTAAAGTGGGGATATGGCTTTTACTAAACAGCTTTGCAAAGATTAAATGTCTTGAAAGATTATATTAACATAATAATTAACCAGTTTCACTTATATTTTGCACTTTTAAACACATTTAATACTTGTGATATGATCACAACTAGCATGTTAGCATTATGTTTAGCACATAGCTAGATACCCAGATAACATGGAACATTCTCAGAACTTTGGTTAACATTCTGGCAAGGTTGTGTTAAAAGTTATGAACATTATTCCAGTAAAGTTAATAGAACAGAAAGTTGTCTGGTCTTTAATAATGTTCTCAAAACGCTGAGAAAACAAAAACATTATCATTCATGGAACTTTTTTTCCCCCTGAAACGTTTTAGTTGGACATTGGTCTAACATTTTTTATGTGTTACTAATTGTTTCAGAATGTTTAGAGAACATTTAAAAGTAACTTTCCCATGTTTGAAAAATGATAAAATGGAACGTTCCCTTAACATTCATATAACCAAGAAAAATCCTTTTTAAAACATTAGAGATAGATAGATTCAATCTAGCTAATAATATATTGATTAGTGACATTACAAATATTAATGTTGTATCTCATCATGTATTGACGGTTATGTTAATCGTGTTCTAGACAACCCATGTGCCAAAGGCCTGATGAGGAACCTTATCTCACTGTTCCTTGAATTTTTCACTAATTATCAATGATTCAATGAATTTTGATATCGCATCTAGTGTAAAGTCATGAGACATTTATGAAAGCAATAACATGGAAGAAGAAGAGACAAATGCACAGGTACTTTCACTATATAGCCATTAAAGCAGCTTACATAATACATTATACATACTACATTATGCATTATACAGATATGTATAGCCTACATCAGTGAGAAATCCTATGCTGCCTAAAAAGGGCTAATTTAGATCATGCTAATGAGCTCTCGTTTATCTCATGCTGTCATGTATATCCTGGCCATCTAAAACCGCCTGTTTACTTTGGTGTGTCCGACTCCAAATCAGTCTTGTCTGGTGTTGCTAGGCCTCATTAGCATTATAACGTCATCACACCTTACTAACGTTTTGACCATGTTGTGTATACTGTAAAATTGAACTTCAAGCTTGATGTTAATCCAGTTTTGTCAGTCAAACAGAAGTAGTCACCAGCTCTACCTAGGTAACATAAAACTGTCTTTTGAACAAATGCATGAGTTTTTCATTAAGTGTAGCTGCTCAATACTGCTCAACTGACCACATACTTCATTTTCTATGCTGTATGATTGACCATCTCCAGCTACTCAACAATAAAGGACTGTAATGCAAACTCCACTGGCCTGTAGAGTCTTCTTGTGTCGAGTCAACTGGCATGACGGGGTCAAATGGCCCTTATATTGGCTGGTGAACTAAAGGAAGAGAGTATGGGAGGGGTGCCGAAACTGAAGATGCGGGAGATGCTCTTGAGAAAGGAGGGGGCAGAGTGAGTGATATTTAAACCCCAGAGGTTCTCTCTCTCCCCTCATCTGTTCCTCAGCTCTCCGGCTGTCTATCACTATCTCCTGCACTTCATTACAGACAAAGGAAGCTCTCCGTAGGCATTCAGGTAAGACAGACAGCTCAGACGAGAGAAAGGACTCCTTTCTCTCACAGCAGAAAGCTAATTAATGCTCTTCCCGATTGGATTATCTACTTTTCTGCTAGTCTTATTCAAATATGTTCATAGCTCAGGGCTACTACTAAGTTCTTCTCATAAGATATAGATATAACCATGAATGTCTAGTCTTCAAAGTTAGAGTTTAACTAAGTTAAAGTCAATTAGAATTTTATTTGAACACAATTGCTATGGATAATTTTTATGGATTTTACACTGATTTATCTCTCTATCTCTCTCTCTATCTCTCTCTCTCTCTCTCTATCTATCTATCTATCTATCTATCTATCTATCTATCTATCTATCTATCTATCTATCTATCTATCTATCTATCTATCTATCTATCTATCTATCTATCTATCTAGTAGGACTAGTGCCGCACGAATACAGGTAAAGTGAAATACTTTCCAAAATATACATTTTAAAATATATCCATATACAAATATAATCCGAAAATGTAAGTGTCCCACTTTACCTGTATTCACTATACATGGCAATCCTTAATATATGGTTATGTCATTGATTTTGATTAATGTAAATGTCCTTTTTAGGTCTATATCATCAAATGAGTTAGATTTAGATTAAAAAGCATTTGTTCTTATGTAAATAAATTAATCTCTTCTTCTTTACATGTCAAAGAACGGTCAGTTTCTTTAGTGTCACTAGGTCACTTGGTGTTACGTTACCATTCTCATCTTGGTTGTCATGGCCTCACCGTGTCCGTTCTATTCTGATACGGCTAATGAGGATGTGCTTCTTGTTTTCTTCTGTCCTACAAAAAAAATGTGCCATCATTTCACTTTTTAGCTGAATTTTTTTCAATTATCTTATGTTCTATCTACTGTTGCCTTATAGCCGCTTTGTCCTAAAAAGCTTCCAGTTTTAATGGCTTTGCGGGACATTAAAACTATTCTGACCTTTCTAGTTAGTGTCCATTTCATGAACAATGGTTCTCGGTTTTAGTTCCTGAGAGCTGTAGAGTTCACCAGTATTTGTTCCAAATCTGCATGTTGCCATTTGAGCTTCCTAATTAGGCACTCTCTTAGCTTAACTAATTAGTTAAATTAGATGGTGTAGTACTTCAAATAAAGAGCTGAGCACGAAGGCCTCTGAAGGCCTCTAGAGTAATCTAAAGTCTCAATTCAATTATGCTGCTATTTAATACAGACATGTAAGAAATGGGACAACAATAATGCATTTTACCATTGAATTGATCTTAATCAAAGTATTTAGTAATCTTATCCTTCCTTCTTCATTTTACACTATTTATTTTGGTTCTCATGATTATAGTCTACAGAACTCTTTCTTCCACTTAACTTTGGCCTCTATCCTCAAAATTAACTAATGGATTTGCTTTAGGACAGTTTCAGGTGCGCATTGTGTGTGTTTGCGTCTTCACGAGAGCCTCGGATTACTTGGAAGAAGCTTCCCTGGGGAACTTGCCAGTAGTTTTATCTTCATTTTGACAGTTTTATGTTTCACTTGTGGTTTCCATTTGAGAGATGCGGCCCCTGTTACATGAGCAACAGATGATTTAGCTGTGAGCGGGCAAGCGTTCTCATTCAACTAATGAGTGTTCAAGACAGAATACTAGAACAATTGATCTAATCATGATTTGGACGTACATCTAAATGTACCTATACACTTAAAAATCAAGGTTCCAAAGTTTTTTTTTTTGCAGTGACACCAATAGAAGAAACATTTTTGGTTCCCCAAAGAACCTTTTAGTGAACAGTTCTTAAATGAACCATTATAATTGAAAGATTCATGGATGTAAAAGGTTCTTCATGGGGAACCATCGATGCCATAAAAGAACCTGTATTTTTAACGGCGTATGTCTCTCATAAAGTGCCAAAACTTCAGAACCACTGTACTTAGAGGTCTAACGTTACCTCTCTGTGTATCTGGGACATCAAAATTACATGTTAAGTTGGTTTCTAGAAAACCAAAATGCAGCCATAACACTGAAGCAAAACGTTCAGCCTTCCATCAGTACTTTTGCCAAATGCTGTTCATGCTCTTTCTCGTCTTCTGTTGCACCTCATCAATGACTGTGTCTGTTTCTACATGCGCAGTAGCTTGCTGAACCCGGAGAGAGAAGATCCAAGATGCCACGCTCAAAGTGTGATGTGTAAGAATGTTGCTTTTTGAGTGACAAACCCCTAATCAGAACCTCTAATTTTCCTCTAAATCAAATAACCCCCCCCCAAAACAGTAAGGATATTATCTCAAACAAATGATTGAGAGAACATTGTTTTCACCCATAGTCCAAAACGTGTGTTTGTGCCAGCATTGATTGAGCCAAAGCTCCACCCATGCTAGTCATGTGACCATACATGCAGCAGGGTCTAGCGAGGGGCGCGTCATGTCGTTGTATCTAACCTTTGACCTTTTTAACCACCTTGCAGCATGTCCAAAGAACCAAGCTCCAACTTGGAAAGCGCCATGCAGATGCTCATCAAGACTTTTCATAAGTATTCCGGGAAGGAAGGAGACAAATACACGCTCAGCCGAGGGGAACTAAGGGAACTTCTGACGGAGGAGCTGGGAAATTATCTCGGGGTGAGAAGAATTCTGCATAATTACAAAACTTTTGCATCTTATTTTACTTTCATATACTGGCAAATTTCAAAGCCAGAACACAAAGATATTAACCAAAACAGAGGGTGGGGCTTGATTTTATCCTTCAGGATTTGATTGGATCATGCAAAGTGGGTGTTCCAAATCAGAATGGAAGCATGGGTTTAGAAAGGAGTGGTTGAAAAAGTTACAGAGACAAAAATTATTTTTTTTTCTGGATTATTATGCACCAATTCATTGTAAACAATAAGTCAATGAACAAGTATTAAGAAATTAAATAGTAAATAAATACATTTTGATTTAGTTTTAGTTTTGACTTCAATTTAGTAGAGGTCCCCCATTAATTCTTCACAACTTCTGCAAAACAGATTACTTTAAATACCAACTAAAACTAATGTGACACAACCTGTTACACAAGCTCAGATTTGCATTTACTGCAAGTTACAGAAACGCCCATATGATAACTTTTTACAGATTCAGTGACCCTGTAATTACGTCTCATGCAAACATCATGTATGTGATTCAGCTTCTGGCTCTCTCGACTGAAGTGCACATACATTCCCTGTCATTAACATTCCCAGAGTTCCTGCTACACACTTTGCCATAATATTTTCTACTCAACTTAAAGAGTTTTCAGGGTTTCAAAATGAAATTATCACCACATAGTGGTGCCCCATTTGGATTTAACTTTTATATATATTTAGCACATTTATAAATACTTTATAAAAAAATAAATAAAATAAAAACGCACCAGGATTGTTGAATTTACCTACATTTAATTTAACCCTTTAATTCTAATTCTAAAAAACTATTGAAAAACCTCTTCATATTAACACAGGACATAGGGCCCAGTATTGGATAGTAACTGATTACATGTAATCTGGATTGCATGAGATTCCAAAAATGAAGTACTTGTAATTAGATTATATTATGTTTTAAAATGATCGTAATCAGATTACAGTTACTTTTTTATTGATTACTTTTTACATATAATTCGCATTAATGTTGGTTAATGGTCACAAGACATGCAGGTAAACAGAAAATATATATATATATATATATATATATATATATATATTTACAATTTAGTAATTGTTATTTTTTATTTAACATTTTTATGATTCAATTATTTATTAGCTTTTCATCAACTCAAGAACCCTGCAGTTCCTTCACTAACCCTAATTTGGGAAACCCTGACGTAATGCAATGTTTAATGGGCTTCATGATGTTGATAAAGAATGGAACATATTTGCATTCTCTTTGTATTTTCATTTCAATATGGTACAAAATATTCCTATTAGATTCTATGTGACAAACAAGTTAGGTCAAAAGTAATATAAAAGTAATCAAAAAGTAGTCAAATTACACCACCTAAAATGTAATCTAATAGATTACATAACTAACAATTTTCATCATGTAATTTGTAAGCAAACTACAATTTGTAAGTAATCTACCCAGCACTGATTAAGCCCTAATCTTACAGACGTTTATAATAGTGTTTTGATACTCACTTTAAACTTTCTTTTTGTCTTCCCACAGAACGCTCAAGATAAAGATGCGGTGGAACGAGTGATGAATGACCTGGATTCCAATAACGATGGCGAGGTGGACTTCACCGAGTTCATCATCCTCATGGGGGCGCTGACCGTGGCCTGCAACGACTTCTTCCTGGACAGCCCGGCGCCCAAAAAGCCCGATGGCAAGGACGATGCGGCTTCAACAGAGGAAAAGAAAGAGTAATGAGCAAATGCTTCAAAAACAGAGAGAGAAAACAGAGAGAAGTATTAATAGGTTGCATGGTTGAGAACAAGAGAGTGCACAAGTTTCATCCATTTCTTTAACCGGGACCGACAAACCTAGATCCTGGAGGAGATTTCTCTGCTTTTATAATTCAACCCAAGCTGTTAATATACTTTTAAAGCAAAACTGACAAACCCCAAAGGCAAAGACTTGGGGGTTTGACAGAAACACACATCAGTGCAACTATTTTCTTTCTAGCTAATGAGAAGTTCTTGAGTATAAGGGGTTTAAAAATCTTTCAGGATGGGTGCCTTCTGTTTCATATGAGAACACATGACCACAGACATTATATATGACTATATAGAGTCTGTTTTTGGATGAAGATATAGCAGCAAAGTGTATTACGAGTGCAATCAGTGGCTACTTACTTGTAAGTGTCAAAGCCTGTTTAGAGAGAATGGGATTGGAAATAGTGTGTTATGGACAGTTATGAATGCTCATTTTTAATAATTCTGAACTGTGACTTGACAAACAGATGTTGAGGGATTTATACTTACATCTTTCATTATGATGTAATTATAAATACCCTTTACTGTTGACAGCAAGCAATATTTCATCTACTTCATGGTTACCATAAATTCTGAACAGTGTTCATGATCTATGAATCTAATAATTCAGTGTTGAAGATGTGAACTTGGTTTGTCTCTTTCTTTGCATCTATTTTTTAGCCTATTTTTATTTAATAATCAGTATGTATCTTCTTAATTATAATAAACGTGCAACTGACCTCCATGCATTCGTCTCATGTTTCTTTTTTGTACTGCATGTGATTCTTCATTTTTTATAAACATTTATCATATTGGATGTAACAAATAGTTTTCTGTTATGATTATTGATTAGTTATCTCTCCGATTAGTACAACTTAGTTTACTAGAGCAGTGGCCGGTTGCATAAACTGCTTAAATTAGTCTTACAAGTTAGTCATCTCATTTTTCACAAGTCAGTTTCATAAAAAGGTATATTGGTCTAATTTAAATCTAAAAAGTAAGACTCTTTCGCCCTATTGCTAGTTGGTCAGATTAGTTCTTAAGACACAGTCTTAACTTTTTTCAAATTGTCATTGTTTATTTACTTTTTTTTTGTTGAGATTTCAGATACAAATGAATGAATGTGTTTTTTTTAAATTCACACACACCAAATTTGATAATATTATATAAGTGTGTAAGTGTGTTCAGTTTAGTCTTAGAATGTTTCAGCTGGTTGTTCAGTGATTCCCCGGCTTTAGAATAATTGTCATTGTTTTAATATCGATAGGTAATATAGTTTTATGGACATTGAAAAAGAAATTAAAACACCTTTTAATAAATCATATTTTTAAAATAAAAATAAAAAATATTTTATATTTTAAAGTAAACTTGATCAAAAGTAAATATTTTTCCAGAAAATATTTTTAATAAGTTATCTAACACATTTGTAGTTTTGTAAATACTTATTTAATTTGGTTTTCTTTATTACATCACAATTATTATTTTTTTCTTACACAGAAAATAAAAAAGTTTGAAATGTGCAACTGACCTCCATACATTTGTTTTTTGTTCAGTGATTCTACATGTAATCTCTTATAAACATTTATCATATTGGATGTAACAAATTATTTTCTGTTATGACAGTTTTTTAAAGATTTCAGATACTAATGAATGCTTAATGTAGTTTTTTTTCCCATTAACATATACCAAATTTAATCATATTATATCATGCTTTCAATATATCAAGCTGATCTAAAATCGTGAAAGTAATTGTGATTATTTTAACACTGATAACTTTGATTTTTAACAGTAGGAAAAATATGTGCATATAGTTTTGTGAACATTTAAAAAAATATATTGAAAAATATGTATTTTTTAAATACAGTAAATGTAATAAAAAGTTAATATTTTACATTTGCTTCATGCATATAAAAGCAAGTTATTTGACATAATTGTGTGTTTTTAATGTTAATTTGGTTGTCTTTATACCTGAACAGACTACTTTTAAATGAGTCATTCTGTCTGTTCCAGCAATTGTGCATCAAACAGCACAATCGGATCATGCCGGAAACAATGGCATATTTGCATGACCTAAGTCCCTTTTAGGCAGAATTGTTGAAGTCAACTGCCTTTACTCCAGTGAAGTACAGGAGACAAAACTTTGTTTAATGGTTGACTAATGTGTCTGAGATATTTATTATGAATCCACAAGAGTGGGGATTCCTGGTAGATGTGTGTAAATACTCCAAAGGTGCTTGCTTGAGCACATCCTGGACTTGTTGCTCACTTCCGGCTCAACCTGTTCGACCTGATCTACTACTAGCCATGTTTACTCAGGCCTGTAAGAGAGAAACAATGCTGTGTTTGAACAGAACAGAACGCACTGCACAATGTCTGTGGTGATGCTGCACTCATACTTCCAGAAGCACATTAGTGTTAAGCTCAGAGCTCATCACTTGATTCCAGACAGTCATGTTGAATCAATTATGAATGGTATCTTTCATTTCAGTGATATAAGCATTTACTGGTTCATGTTACATAGCAACTGATCGCATGTTGTTGTATTCATTTTGCTCTAGTGAAACAAATCTTCTTGTCACATAGTGTGCTTTCTACAGAGATGCCTTCAGATGAAGATGAAGATGAAGATGAACAAAGCTCACACTGCATAACCTCACGTCATTCACTGAGATCTAAATCAGATATGCCTGCACATGTAATGGCAATGACATCATCGGCAGGATGGCTTTTACAAAGCTGTGGTTGATACGGGAAGCGTGTCTTGTATGCAAATAATCCATTGTGTAGAAATGTTTTACATTTTTCTCTCTTCACCATTGTTGCAGTGCTTTATAGCTTATTCACTGACCGAATTACTAACTTAATCTTTGCGTCCATAAAAAAAATGTTTTTTATATACAACTGTCCAAAAGTTTCTTATGCTGATCAATGCTTCATTTATTTTCAAAAACAAAGTAATATTGTGAAATATTATTATAATTTAAAGTAATTGTTTTCTATTTGAATATATTTTAAAATGTAATTTATTCCTGTGATCAAAGCTGAATTTTCAGCACTTTTACTCCAGTCTTCATAGTCACATGATCCTTCAGGAATCATTCTAATATCTTAATTTCAAGAAACATTTATTATTAACAATGAAAGCAGCTTAACTTTTTTTTTTGTGGAAACAGTGATACATTTCCTCAGGATTCTTTTATGAAAAAAGTTCAAAAGAACTGCATTTATTTGAAATATAAATCTTTTTTAACATTACAAATGTCTTAACTGTCAATTTAATGTGTCCTTGCTGAATAAAAGCATTAATTTCTTAAAAAATAAAATTGTATATATATACAGCCACATAATATTTTTGACAGCTAATATGTGTAATGTTTCATCTTATTAATTCCATTATTGCCACATTAAAACGTTCATATGCCATTATCCGTGCAGGATAATGATTCTACTTTCACACAAACAATTAAACCTAATATACTGTAAAAATATGTGTGAAGCAAATCTAGTGATTTTGTCTACATATATTTGTCTTCCTCCACACTGTAGTGTTCAGGATAGTGACAGTCCTCTGATCATGCATGGCTGAGGGTGTTGTGGCAGCTTTGATGTGGTGGTGTCACATGACCTGGTCCAGCAGGTAACTGTAGTGCTCCATGTCACCGTTATCTGGCTGTCTGGACCAGCCCTGACTGACACCTCAGCTTACCTCACGCGCTGAATGTCTTCACCACAGTCTCCATCTCTGCTCCTGACTCTCTCACGACAGACGTCCACCCGCTGATGATCTGTACTCACGATAACAACAGCAGTGTCCATATCAGTGTTCATACATGCAGACAAACATGAACTTCCTACACAATAGAGTGGATGCTCACACATTCACAAGCAATGATTGCTCAGTATAAAGCCCTTTGTGAAACTGTTTGACATTTTAGGGTAAATGTTACGTAAGATTTAGATTATAGATACTAGATTACAAACACCAGCATCATCTTTATAGCATGTCCAATTCTTCTTCATACTTTTTGATACTGGATAGTAAAAAGCTACTACTACTACTTCAAAAGTAATACTTAAATAAGATACAATTATATATATACTATATTGCCAAAAGTATGGGACGCCTGTCCAAATCATTGAATTCAGGTGTTACAATCACTTCCATGGCCACAGTTGTATAAAAATCAAGCACCTAGGCATGCAGATTGCTTCTACAAACATTTGTGAAAGAATGTGTCGCTCTCAGGAGCTCCGTGAATTCCAGCGTGTTACCGTGATAGATTGCCACCTGTGCAATGAGTCCATTCGTGAAATTTCCTCACTTCTAAATATTCCACCGTCAACTGTTAGTGGGATAATAACAAAGTGTAAGCAATTGGGAACAACAGCAACTCAGCCACAAAGTGGTAGGCCACGTAAAATCACAGAGCGGGGTCGGCGCATGCTGAGGCACACAGTGCGCAGAAGTCGCCAACTTTCTGCAGAGTCAATAGCTACAGACCTCCAAACTTCGTGTGGCCTTCAGATTAGCTCAAGAACAGTGCGTAGAGAGCTTCATGGAATGGGTTTCCATGGCTGAGCCGCTGCATCCAAGCCTTACATCACCAAGTGCAATGCAAAGCGTTGGATGCAGTGCTGTAAAGCACGCCACCACTGGAGTCTAGAGCCCTGGAGACGTGTTCTCTGGAGTGACGAATCACGCTTCTCTGTCTGGCAATCCGATGGACGAGTCTGGGTTTGGCGGCTTCCGGGAGAACGGTACTTGCCTGACTGCATTGTGCCAAGTATAAAGTTTGGTGGAGGGGGGATTATGGTGTGGGGTTGTTTTTCAGGGGTTGGGCTTGGCCCCTTAGTTCCAGTGAAAGGAACTCTTAATGCTTCAGCACACCAAGACATTTTGGGCAATTTCATGCTCCCAATTTCTATTCCCCTTGTGGGAACAGTTTAAGTATGGCCCCTTCCTGTTCCATCATGTGCTCAAAGCAGTTTGGTGTGGAGGAACTTGACTGGCCTTCACAGAGTCCTGACATCAACCCGACAGAACACCTTTGGGATGAATTAGAGCAAAGACTGCGAGCCAGGACTTCTCGTCCAACATCAGTGCCTGACCTCACAAATGCAGGGTTTTTTTTAACCAGGAGAGAAGACTCACTGAGATTAAAACCTCTTTTACAGGAGTGTACTGGCCAAGAACATTTCTAGAAGAATGGTCAAAAATCCCCATAAACACACTCCTAAACCTTGTGGAAAGCCTTCCCAGAAGAGTTGAAGCTGTTATAGCTGCAAAGGATGGGCAAAACTCCCATCAAACCCTACGGATTAAGAATTGGATGTCATTAAAGTTCATGTGCATGTAAAGGCAGGTGTCCCAAAACTTTGGGCACTATAGTGTATATATATATATATATATATATATATATATTGCAATAATTATATTGCAGTAATTATTATGTTTCTAGCATGTTATATGTTTGGCAACAGTTCTTCTACCCCTAATTGATTGAGTGTGTAGATTTTCATTTCTTAAACAACCATGTAGGAAGACACATCATGGCCATATTCCAGGATGATAATGTCAAGATTCATCAGGCTCAATTGTGTAAGAATGGTTGGGAGGGAGCATGAAGAATCCTTTTCACACATGAATTTGAGTCCAGACCTTGAATTCATCGAAAGTCTTTGGGATGTGCTGGATGAGACTTTACAGAGTGCTCGACTCTTGCATTGTCAATACAAGATCTTGACCAAAAATTGATGCACCTCTTGATGGAAATAAATGTAATAATGTTATTTCCATTAAGAGGTGCATCAACTTTGCATACTATACTGTCTGTATACACTCTGAATACGACAACACGTTTTCACGTGTTTGCCCTATCCTTAACAGCTGGTTTCTCTGTCTCTCTCATACAATATGCTCTTGTAGGATGGCTCTGTTCTTGAATTGGATCACTGCAGGCGTCACAAGAGACTGCTTATCGGACTCAGCTATCATGATGATGAAGTAAGAAAGGTAAAAAGAGAGGGATCTTAGCATACCGACCGAAAGGAAAGGGGAGGGCTGGTGTCAATTCACCCCTTTTCCCTGCACGTTAAGTGTCTCTAATACCAGTGAAATGATACCGAGGCAACACTTCGTCCGTTTTTAGCAGCGTGTTTCCCTTCGGCTATCACGTATTTCTGCTATTCTACCCTTAACCTTGAGGGCCGTATAGACTCGTGTATATCTGATCTGCAAACAGTCATTAACCCCATCGCCTCTGTCACCCCTTCACCTAACCTTCACTGTGGTCTTAACCTGCCTATGACAGCAGCCCTGGATTAACAATTCATCTCGATTTAAGGTAATGCAGACGGTAACTCAATCCTGAGTGTTTAAAATTAACACTAATGGGTCTTGAAAAGGGCCTGAGAAGACAGAAATCATTCATGAGGAGAGCTCAGGAAAGACGCACCAGGATGATGTCAATGAAATGATTCATAACTAATGATCAAGGGTGGATCAGGGCAAGGCGAATGACCGTCCACCTTTGGACCTGGACTACATCTTAAATTTGCATTGTGTGATTTAATGCAATGCTCATCATTAAGTGAAGGACAGTTTATACCAAGAACGATAACTATAAAGAAACTTATCCACCTTATTTTTAACAGCCATTTTATAAATGTAATGTGTCTGGCTTCTGGTGTCAGTTATTTTTAGCTGTAAAACAGCTTGGTATGCTGTCTGATATTGCAAATTAGTATTATAAAGACACTGGTTATTCTTCTAGTTATTTACCTATAGCAGATAATGAAGCGGAAGTCTTGAACATTCGCAGAAAATAACTTCCATGTTGCAAAATAAGACACCAATGCCCGAATCACGATAACGTTCTGTTTATTATAAGTTTAGTCATCTGTCGCTCTAAATGCTCGAGCTCTTTAACGCAGGGTGGATTCTGATTGGCTGTCAATGTTTTTATCAGCTGCGAAAAAATCTTTCTGAAATGATTCCAACGATATCGTTGCTCTGTGCCGTTATCGTTATACAACCCCAAATCCCCAAAAAGTTGGGACATTTTGTAAAATGCAATACAAAATAGAGGCTGTCATTTGTTAAATCTATTTAACCTGTATTTAACTGACAAAAATACAAAGAAAGAATTTTCAATGTTTTCACTGACCAACTTAAGTGTATTTTGTATACAAATTTAGATTTTGATGGCTGCTACACACTCCA
This sequence comes from Leuciscus idus, assembly GCA_021554675.1. Classification (NCBI taxonomy): domain Eukaryota; kingdom Metazoa; phylum Chordata; class Actinopteri; order Cypriniformes; family Leuciscidae; genus Leuciscus; species Leuciscus idus. The sequence continues at coordinate 31,542,774 of CM038628.1, read as the reverse complement.
AAAAAGTTGGGACAGAGGCTAAATAAAAGGGAAAAGCATATAGAATATCCAAGTTAAACTCTTTTGAAATCTTAGTCTGTGTAGGGCAAGGCAGGAGACCTCTGTTGAATGTGTGTGACCTTTGAGCCCTCAGACGCACTGCATGAGAAACCATCATGCTACTCTGTTAATTACAGTCACATGGGCTCGGGAGTTCTTTGGAAAACAGTTGTTACTTAAGACATAGTTCAGCCAAAAATGAAAATTCGGTCATCAATTACAAACCTTCATGTCGTTCCAAACCCGTAAGACCTTCGTTCATCTTCGGAACACAAATGAAGATCTTTTTGATGAAATCCGAGAGGTTTCAGTCTCTCCATTGGGAGCAATCGATGATTGCTGTCTGCGGCTATATTATTTATTCATTTATTCTAATCAGCATTTAAGAATAATTCCAGTTTCATTTGATGTTCCTAATTTTTAAGTCACTTTGAATAAATGTTTGTGGAAAATGAATTAATCTTAAAAATGTGTAATGAACAACCAACAGCCTCCACAGAACCTCACACCAACTATGGTGATTACAGGAGACCCATTTGGTGAAAGCCGCATTGCGGGTTTTCCTTGATGGTGAAGAAGCTTGCTGATGAACCTGATGACAGTGCCTACTTTGTATTCAACATAAAGTACAGGAAACCAACTAAAAGTAGGCCTACACCGACTTTTCTGCAGTATCTGTTAGGTATTCAGAAGGAGAGCTACAGTTGTGCTGAGGCTTATCAATTACTTCAAATGTCCCGTGTGAATATTCCCAGAGTGAAAATGTTACCATTGACTGCACTGCAGATTGAATTGTACTGTTTTTGAGGAACCTGAAATATATTTTAAAGTTATAAGATATTTGAGTCATCTTTTACAGTTTTGTCAAGATTTAAACTCTCTTGACATGTATAACAATATTAACATTATACATGTGCTTCCATGAATTAGATGTTTATGTACAGTATTGACTATTCTGAATGGATTTACTTATTAACTATAAGGTGATTAGTATTGAACTTTTTATTCTATGGATGTTATTGTTGTTTATCAATAAACAATGTTTGTCTTGTATTTGGTTTCAGTTTTTCATTTTGTTTATCAAAAAAGTAATACATGTAAATAAATAAATACATTTTATTTATTAGTAAAGCAATAAAGAGTTCAATTGGGAAATGGTGCCTTGGAGCACCAGAAGTGGTTCCTGACCATTCTTAATAAGAATGGTTCCTCAAGAAGCCTTTAGAGAACTGCCTCTTTGGAAAGGGTGCCTAGAGGTTCTACAAAGGGTTCCGCCAGTGGGGCAAAGTGAAGAACCCTAAAAGTTTCCTCCAGGATGCTTTCATTTCTACAGTGTGGTGTGGGGGTGCATCAGTGCAAAGGGCATGGGTGACTTGCATGTGTGCGAAGGTAACACTGACGTGGAGGAGTATATTGGGATTGTACAGAGACATTTAATGGCATCAAGACAACATCTTTCTTGGAAAGCAAGACAATGCCAGGCCTCATTCTGCATGTGCTACAACAGAGTGGCTTCGTAGACACTCTATACTGAAGTGGATGTGCTTGAGTGCCTGCAGTCCAGATCTGTCTCTATTGAAAATGTGTAGCCCTTCATGGAAAGGAGAATCAGACAGTGATGACCACAGACTGTAGAGCAGCTGTCTCGCAAAACTTCAACAATTACTATCCTCAATACCCAAACATTTAAAAAGTGTTATTAAAAGGAAAGGTGATGTGACACAGTAAACATGCCTCTGTCCCAACTTTTTGGGTTGTGTAGCAGCCATCAAAATCAACAAATATATATATTTACGAAATACACATAAGTTGGTCAGCGAAAATCTTTTCTTTGGACTTTTGTCAGTTAAATAAAGGTTAAAGAAAATTAACAAATCACATATTCTTGATTTTCTGTCCCAACTTTTCTGCATTTGGGCATCCTGCAGTTGTGGTGTTGACATTTAAAACGATTTTTACAATCATATCTTTGTCGTTATTGTTACAGTTATCATCCTTGGTGTAAATAAGCCTTAACTGACAACAAAATTATGGCAGATGTTTTCATAAATGAAAACGTGTAAAGAAAAAGAAGAAATAAAATTTTCATTAAAGCTTTTCTGGAGAAAACAAAAAATCTTTAGGCCATTAATTGGTTCAATATCAGACAACAAACCTGATATTGTACTTATAGGAGCATTTGAAAGTCTAAAACATACAAAATGCAAGCAGCAAGCAAACTAACTAACTAAATAGTGGAATAATGCAGGATTACAAGCCTGTGAATTTACTGGAGTTAAATCAAGTTACTTTTAATTTACAAGACATGCTAAGTTCATTTATAATGCACCACTTAACCTATATTGTATTACAAGGGTGTACCAGCCTAGTGTGCTATTTTTAGGGCAGTGTGAAAGTATCATCCAATCAGTCAAAGCAGAAATATTTCAAGATAGTAAATGGAGTGGCAATAATAGCTCTGAATTGGTCATTAGTGTAAGTTGTCCTGTTACTTTTACAATTGATGCCCCAATGTTATTTTCACTGTTGGTTCTTTGTATAACCACTAGAGGTCGACAGAGACTAACTTTTAGACTATCTCTCATCTTTAGGTGAAGAAAACAAGTTCAATGGTTTTGGTTTCAAGGTGTACAGTGTTAAATCGACAACAAGAGGGCAGCAGAGTCAGTGTTATAATTATTATTATTTTTACCTGTCTCCTGAGATCCAAAGCAGGAGAAGCATTCTGTCTGTCAGGGTGAACAGTAACTGTAGTGTGTTGGTGTGATTTGGATTAGCAGCTGTTGCTAACAAGCAGTCTGTACAGCACTTCTAAGATGCATTTATTCTCTTCTCCAGCTTGCTTCCAAATCAAGTCGTCAAATAAACAATAAATAATAAATAACACAATTTAAAAAATAACGTTAAGTGCAACCGAATCCTGTTTTAAAACTACAACTCCACTCATGCAGCTGAACCATTCAAGCATTCAGACGCGCCTATAACGGAATCGGAGGATTAACATTTTCTTTTTTATAAAACTGTCAGAGTATATTTCCTCCAAAATTCTATGCATAAGACCATAAACAATTTCTAATTGTACTATTTAATAACAGCACTAACAGCAGTGAACTCAAAGCAAAATGCACACCACAGAATCCCCCCCTGCCTCAAAAGCAAAGGTGGTCTGATCTCGCACAGTCCAAAATGTTTATTACACGGGGGCGATTATAAATATCTTGAGCAGTTTCAGAAACATTATCAGGCATTTATCATGTTTACCTCAATACAGTGTCCCCAGTATCCAGTTATATACGAAATAAGTATATAACATCACTGTAAACGTAAACATTTAGTGAAAATCGCTAACTCGTTTTAGCCCGGGCACCCCTATTTTCCACACATGCCCTGCGCGAATCGACTCCGGCTGTCCCTCTTTGTCCGGCAACGAGTAGGCCGTAATTAACATGGCCAATTTCGCGTTTGGGGATAAATATTAAATCGTAAGTCTATTTGACATTGATTGTTTGTCATATGCGGGTTGACATCCATGTCTTGATGCAACAGTCAGGTGTATATGAATGAGCTGTGTGAGCAACGTTTAACGCCTTACCTTGCTTACTGATGGCTAAACGGCTAACGATAGCTAGAACGCGAATTCAAATCACGTTTGAATTAAATTCAAACCCTTAATGCGTCATTTACAGTCGCATTGCCCGTTCGAATCTAACGCGCTTTAAAATGGGGAGAAGAGCTTGGTATGCTTGTATCTAAATGTCATTTAGACAGCCATCCAGGTAGAAACACATCTGTATGTGATCACATTGCAGGCAGGCAGATGTGTATTCACATTCAGTCCATCCCAATCACTTCTCTTCACGACTGTTTTTTTTAATTAACATTTTCAGGCATATCTGCGATGCATATGCAGATCGCATTGCTATTTGGGGGTGCACACATGTAAACGTTCAGAGATGACAAATCCGACTCAAAACATGAATGCATCTTTCAGACATGTTGCTGAGTAGGTGCCTGACCTCGTTGGCCCGTCGGTACACTTAAAATTAAGCAATTCACGCGCAATTCCTGGGGCTGCGGGGTGATACTCGTTGGACCCGAGGAGCTTTTCGTCAAATAAACTAATTTCTGTAAATGAACGGTGTCATGGCACCGCACCAACAGTCATTTTAATGGCGGGACAGCAGGCGGGACAGAGTCAAGGAAAACGAGGCAAAGGTAGGAAACTGTCAATCAGCGCATCTCTGTGTCCGAGCGGGAATCCACACAGCTGTGGCTGCAAATCTCCCTTTTCCCTGTCCGCACATGCCTGAATGTTCGGTGGCCTTGTTTTCGTGGGGATCTGTCTTTGGGTAGCTTTATGTCAACCTCGCATCACCTGTCTATCTACGCGTGTTCGTTTGAGTTTTTACACGCATTGCATTCAACTCTTTTTTCCTACGTATTTGCCCTAAAGCAAGCTTCTTACCGGGGGTCAGGGTTTGGGATCTCTTAAGGGTTGTATAAATGTTCATCAGCTTTAGAGTGTTGTCTTCAATAGAGATAGACCGATATTGCCTTTTTATGACTGCCTACTTATGACAGGTTGACAGAAGTGTCTGATAACTGATTATGCAGAAACATTTGTTTTAAATTGTTTTATTTCTGCTTTCTGATACAGGCTACTGTCAAACTTTTTAAATATTTTTATATAATGTTATGTGAATTTTACCATATCACAGTTTTTTTGTGATCTAAATGGTCCAAATTTATTTCCATATTTATTTTGGTTCTTCTAATTGTTAATCTACATTTTTCAATTCAGAATGTATGTATGTGTTATTTAATAATTATTTTTAAAACAACATTAAATGACTACCTGTGAATACTGTAGTTAGGTACTTGTCTTTAGAGACTGACTAAAAAGTGTAGTGTATTAGCGAACCCAATATTATGGAGTAGTCTACATAAAAATATCAGTCAAACCAATTATCAGTCTATCTCTGATCTTTAGTTTCTTGTCATAAAGTTTAATAACATGGGATACACATTAATTCTACATTTTATTATGATTTGATGTGATTGATTCTCAAGAAGTGTGTGTTTATTGGAGGTACTGAAGTTGTCTCTAGTTTTTGCACAAAAATATAATAGAAATGAAGACTTAATCAAGACAATAGCTATCTACACTAAGGTTCACAGTTAATGTTAGCAGTGTGACACAATGACCAATTAAATGTAGAATGTCCCTGCTTCCTAATACCACTTGACACATTTCAATTTAAGATTTCTGCACGTTTTTGATAGAGCTCAGAACTTTGGTTTTGGTCTAACAGCTACTCCCTCCCCCCATTTTTGTTTATCGTTCCCCTTTTTCCATTTCTGCCTCCACAGGTTCCCAGATGAAGAGCCCAGAGAAAAAGAAGAGGAAGTCCAATGCTCAGGTTAGTTTTTGAATATTTGGTTTTAATGCTTTTTATTCTAATTTATTTGTAGCCTCAGTTTGTTGTAACATTTGCTGTGTTAGTCTTTTAGTGGACTGACTTCCTCAATCCGAATATTAACAAGAATCTAATTTAATGACTATCAGTGCATGAAAAATATTAACAATATACTTATTGAATACAATATAAGACATAAGTCAGTGTCAGCAACTCATTTTCACCCTTTGTGTTTTCTGTTAGGGGGCGGCGTTTTCCCACCTCTCTGAGTTTGCTCCCCCTCCTACTCCAATGGTTGATCACCTGGTGGCCTCTAACCCTTTCGATGATGACTTTGGTCCGCCATCGAGATCTGGAGGAGGGGGTGGTCCGGGTGGTGCTGCTTTTCTGCCCAGTCCAGGGGCTGGTGGAGGTGGCTACGGTGGGCCCGTTCCCGGTCGAATGGGAGGAGGTATGGGATTCATGGGTGGCCCCGGAGGACCTGGAGGTGGACAGCCTGGTCGACGACCTCCTTTTGGTCCACCAACACCAAATGCTGGACCACATCACCCTCTTGGATTTGGCGGCATGACAGGCTTTGGAGGTGGTGGAGGCGGAGGAGGTGGTGGAGGGGGATTTCCACCAGGAGGCCCATCCCAGTTTAATATGCCACCCAATTTCAGCCCTCCCATGCACCCTGGACAGGGCTTCAACCCAATGCTGTCACCTGGAGGAATGGGTGGCGGTCCAGGCGGTGGAGGAGGTCCACCTCATCCAAGGTTTGGGATGCCTCAGCAACAGCCTCCACATGGACAAGGTGGCCATCCCTTCAATAGCCCACCCTTACCTGGTGGCCCTGGCCCTCGCGGGCCTCCACACGGCCCTATGAACCCTATGGGGGGTATGGGAGGTGGAATGAACATGATGGGAATGGGTGGTGGAGGTGGTGGGGGTAATATGGTGGGTGGACACCCTGGGATGCCTCAGCAAGGACAGTTCCCTCCTCCACAAGATGGCCCGTACCCTGGATCAAGTCCTCCTGTTGGTGATGAGGGAAAGAACTTTGGTGGTCCAGGTGGTGGTCCACCTGTTCCCTCTCAACAGCAACCACCTAACCTTAACCCCTCCGGTCCTCCGTCCAACAATGCCACCCCTGGTCCGTCCCCAGCCCCTGGACCCCCACAGCCTGGAGGAGGTTTCCCAGGTCATCCAGATGTTGCACAACCCAATCCCAACACTCCAGGACAACCCCAGTCGGCGCCTCAACCCCCCAATCCCAACTCGTCCCCCACAGGCCCACTTAACGGTCCCCAGCCTCAACAAGCGCCAACCAATCAGCATCCTCCACCCAACTCCACTGGCGGTCCCGGCTCCAACACTCCATCCAACCAGCAACAACCAACGCCACCAAACTCTGCTCCAGGGTCAGCATCCTACAATCAGCAGAACAACGCTTCTGGAGGTCCAATGCCAAACCAGCCACCCAACTCCAACCAGAACAACCTTAACAACAGCAGTGGTGGGAACACCCCAGGTAGCAACCCCAATCCTCCATCCAACTCCAACTCTACACCCAACACCCAGTCCCCACTTCCCAGCGGACCCGCTCCACCATCTGCTGGCCCAGGCTCCGGTCCCCCAAAACTAGGTGGAGGCATGGTGTTCCCTTGTGGCCTTTGCTTGTCAGAAGTACATGACGACCAAGAGGCCATCTTGTGTGAGGCCTCTTGCCAACGATGGTTCCATAGAGACTGCACGGGCCTAACTGAGCCAGCATATGGGCTGCTAACTAGGGAGAGTGCTGCGGTGTGGGCCTGTGACTTTTGCCTCAAGACAAAGGAGATTCAAGCGGTTTATGTGCGCCAGGGACTGGGACAGCTGGTAGCTGCAAATGATGGCTAACCGAGAGAGGAAGAAGGGGGAAGAGGGATGTTTGATATATTTCTTGGTGCTTCATGTCTTGTGTTTCACGGCGAGGAAGTGAAATGGAATTGAAGAATAAACCTGAGAACCCAGAGGAGAGGAGACTCTGATGCTACTAGTTGCATTTGTTTCTTCACAGCCCTCATAAGCACTTTCAGGGCCCATGTCTTTGAATGAAACGCATTGTACCAGATGTTGGAAATGTTTGTATATAGAATTTCATGACACATTTTCAAAATTCAGCTGTTTTTGATTGATATTTCACTCATTGTCTTCATTTCAACTGGGTGACAAATTTGGAGAAGCAGCTTGATTCTGGCCACAGTGAAAAGAATTTGAATATGTACAAGAATTTAACTTTTAGTCTTGTGTGATTATACACATGATCAGCCTCCAAAGAGCTGTCCAATCTTTTTTTCTTTCCAAAAACCCAACCTCTTGATCTGCTAAGCACTGATGCCAACTTGCTACCTCAAAATTTTGACATGTCTGGCTAAGAATGCTTTGATTAAGGCAAGAGCATATGGTCACCACACAACCTCTCCTCTCAGTGATCTCCATTTCAGTATATCCAAAGGAAACCGGCAGCGTCCTAAAAGACATATAAGACATGTAAATAATCAACATTTCACTGTGTCCGTTGTTGAATACATGGGCGATCCGACAAACTGGGGTCCTGCGATTCTTTGTCAATGAAACTCTAGATTGTTTCTCTTCATGGTCAGCTACTCAATGTTCTTGACACAAAAGTGGACAATGATGGTTGGTGGCATAGCCGATAGCGGTGATCCATAACCATATCAGTGTAGTCTTTGGATTGCATGTAAACCAATGCAGTACTTCGTCAGAACTGCTTTAATCGTTACTTTTACTGTTCCGATTAGGCCACGTCCTGGGCTATGAAGTAGACCAAATAACAGAACGAAATCAAATGTTGTCGCAGAGAATTTCTTTTGTTTTATTTCTACATTTCTGTCCAAGTTGCCTTTTTCTTATTTGTTACTCTTCATGTACCTGTGTGTATGCTGTTCAATGTGCTTGCTCTGGTGCCCTCCATTCGCCAGCGATGTGCAGTAATATGGGGGGTGTTCTGGGCTCTGGCTCTGTACTGAAAGAAGTAAACTGAATTGTTTTTTACAAGTCTTTTTTGTGACTTTTATTCTATTAAATTTGGGTTGAAAACCCTCTAAACTAAGTCAAGAAGTTAAGGATATCTGTTTTCTTTAAACATGTTAATTTCAGGGAACCACAATGAGATTCTATAAATTAGTATTTAAGAAAAATAAATAAATATATAGTGATTTTATTTGTTCTATATAAATATAATAAAATGATAATAAATTTGTTGGTCAACTCAGATGACTAATTCACCCTGGGTTCCCTCTAAAATGTATTTAGAATTGCAGTTTTAATATGTGAGTAAAGTCTGTGGTTCACATTATTTCAGGAGATGTTTTGTTTAACCTGAACCTTAGTCTTTGCATTTTGAAGCTGCTGTGTTTTAAAAAAAAAGTTTAAAAAAATCTCAAATAAAATAAAAATTCCCATTCTAAAAAGCAGCTGGAAATGGAAGAGGAAACGAATGTCTTGAAAATGCAAGTTTTGATTGTAGGACTACCAACTTGATAGTAATGCTACAGCAAGCTGTGAATGGCCTAACTCATGAAACACGAGCCGCAGATCCATGATTTTACAAATGATTTACACAGAAGTAGGCTATGTTTTCGTGATATGAGGCCCAACCTATAGGCCTACGAAAATGATCAACTTTTTAACTTTGTTTATTAAAGGTAAAATATTCACATTTTCCATTTTGAATATACTCAAATAAACTGATGTACTAACAAACAAATCTTTATAACAAACAATGAACATTGAATGTTTTAATATTCTTAGGTTATCTGACTTTAACCATTATTATCACCTTATTTTTCATAGAAAAATGCATTTAAAAAATGTATTGTTTTAAAATTTTATATTATTTTGTTTTAGGGTTACACAATCAAAATGCAGTTTTAACGGCAATAAACAGTGGATTCGGGTTACTTAAATTGGTTAATGGGCGGGTCCTGAATAATTTGTATTAGATTGACGTTGGATATTGGCCAATGACATGTTCCCATCGGTCGGCCTTGGGACAACTCTCCAGCCAATGAGCGCTCAAGAGGGGCGGAACGATGACGCAAAGGCAACAGGTTGTTTCGGGAAAAAACGCACTGACAGTTTTGCATGGACTATTCATCCTTGTTCTTAACTAAGAGTTTTTAATAGCGACTAAACCTAGAAAGGGCTTTTTTTTATTATTATTATTATTTCATGCCTTCCGAAAGTCATTGTTGAAGGTTTCAGAAAGCAGGTAAGCAGAAGGAATGTCTTTGTTTACTCAGCTGTGTACATTTGCCTTTGGATCTCTGCTTTTGTTGCTGTTCATGGCTGCGGGGTTGTGTCCAGCCTTTGAGTTGTTATAATCCATAATCACATGGCTTCAAATTTACTCTCAAGTTCTGCTGAGCGAATCAGATAAACACCTGTTGCTTTGTGTCTGATGGCTGCAAGCTGGGTTACAGTGAAGATGCGCTGGTCCACGTTGACTATAATAAAGTAATTATGACTTTGATCTAACCTACTGTGATCTCACCGGGACCGATCAGAATCATTATTGTAAATTGTTTGTAGACAACGTTGCGCATCCCATATGATTGGAAGAGGTCTTCGGTCTCAAATAGCCTTTTGAATCTGTCTGTCTATATTGTACTTTTGTTTCTGTCTCTTTAACAAAGTCAGAGGACAACACAGCTAATCAGTATATCCAAACTGTAGCCATAAAGTCTTCATTGTAATATTAATGTAACTGTATATTTAAATAACAGCTGGTTTCGATCCCATCGATACTGACTGACTTGCTGGGTGGGTGTGACGCAATTTACAGGACTACAAAAAAAAAAAAAACAAAAAAAAAAATTCATTCTGCATTTTGCTTGTGCTTCCTCATCTCTCTCAAGCCCGTGAATATCCGTGAATAGAGAATCTTAGGGACAAAAAGTGCCTGTCTCAGTGTAATTTAATATTTAGCTCTTGGTTATTTCACACTGTGTAATGGAACATATTTGTAAAATGGAACAATAACTCAACCTAGTCTCAAACCCAAATTCTGTCCTGTACTTTATAGTACAATAAACTGGCAAATAAAATACAAATAATAAAATTACAATTAATTAATTGCATTGAATAAGTGCACAACCTATAAGTCTTTGTCCTCATTGGCAAATATGTATAGTATTTTGCTTATGCCTGTTGTTAAAAACTTTGATTTCTCTAATGAATATTGTTTTGTGCTTGTTTATTAGCTTGTATATCAATTCATCAAGATACAGTATTTTGTCAACAAAAACTAGCCAAAAGCTATCATATTACATCAGTGCTGGCATATATCCAGTTATGACAGAGCTCAGAGCATATAAGCTTAAATAATCGGGATTGGCTGTTTAAGGTGATAAGAAAACCTTAATCCTGAATGGAGCATCACTTGTTTTCTGTGAGTACTGCTTGTTTTCTTTCATAAATATGCCCTTTTATTTCTTCCATACTGTCATAATAACATGGTGTTTTTTATTATACACAACATTAGCCTTGTCCAATGATCCCAAAAAGTAGTTGGCCTTGGCACTCTAAAAATGGCTTAATATCATTAAATGGCATTAGATTACTAAATATCAAAGTAGCATTTGTATTAGGCTACAGAAAGGTAGCACACATACACTTTTCTAGCAAAACATAAATTAAACAATGTGTAGGCTATACTCTTCAGATTGAAAAAAAGTATTTGAACACTTTCTGGTTGTCACGTTTGTTGAACTTGTTCATATTCACTGTAAAAAAAAGTTGCTGCCTTATATTAAGTACAATCAACTTGGCTGTTAAAGTCATTTAAACTTAATATTAAACTGACTTAAAAATTAATTGAATCTTGTATAACATAATTTTTTTTTTTTAATTGCTTAACTAATTTTGATGAGTTAAAGTAATGTAAAAACATATGTTGTCATAGCTTATTTATCATATAATTTTTTACTGTGTTCTCGTGGTTATTCTGCTTGGAAACCTGAGTAAACTTGAGGAGAACTAACTTCATAAACCCAAGTGAAAATAACTCCGGGACCATTTGGGTAAAATTAATTAAAAGTGGCTAAGAAAATTTTTATAAGTTGGTTAGAAAAATGGCATAGCATGATTTTCAGATAGCACAGATGCTACTTGGTTAAGAGTCTATTGTTTGGGGGGCCCACGTAAATTCATTTACATTACGTTTGGTGACAATTTGAAAGTATTGAAAAGTAAAAAAAAAGTAAAAAAAAAAAAAAATTTGGGCTTAAGGTCGTGTTTTCATAATTGACACAAAGTATTTTTCCTAGCGTCAACCAAGATAACAATTAATGGATTAAAGGCAACTAGTTTCAAACATAAGTACCCTTAGGGTATTAATTCTTTCAAAGAGTGTGGAAACCGATACATCCCAAACAAATCTGTTTTAGGTTTTTGTTGCAAGCTACCAACAAAAAAGAAGAAAAATGCAGTCGGGGTGAGTCATGTTAGTGTATCTGTTATTACAAACCTAAAGGATCTGTTGTAATGATCATTTATCTGTTAGGCCTACATAGTGATTACTGTGTATGTGTGTGTGTGGTTCAGGTATTTCACACGTTTTGAGGACAAAATGTCTCCACAAGGATAGTAATACCAGAAATATTTGATCCTATGGGGACATTTTTGGTCCCCGTGAAGAAAACCGCTTATAAATCATACTAAATTATCTTTTTTTTTTTTCTTTTTCTGTGAGGGTTGTGTTTAGGGTTAACTTGGGGGATAAAATATAGGCTACAATTTGTACAGTATACAAATCATTATGTCTATGGAAACCCAACGTGTGTGTAAACATTTACATAATTATGCTTTTTATGTGTGTATACAGAACTGAAATTTGAGTGTGGTTTGAGTGTTGTTACTTTCCAGGTTATTCACCGATTCAAGGAATCGAAGGAAACCGGAAGTAAATCCAAATTATTTGAATTTAAAGTCTCATGAAATGAAAATCCTCCCTATGTGTTTTCGCAATGCTTGTTATAGATCTTATTGTGAACAATAATTGGTCCATCTTCTAGTGAAAACGAGTCAACGACAGACATGTTGGCCTATGCCGCAGATCACGGTCATCTGCCTCCATTTGAGCAAGCGTCTGTTCTACATTTTTTTCTTTTTCAATTATAAGTAGCCTACACTTTCGATAATCAGTACAGTATCAGTACTCTCGGATGTACATCGCAATATGGAAGAAAATACCTCTTGCTGCTTCCATTTCATTTACACTTTAAATCTACAAAATTATGAGTGATACGTGTGACAAAATATTAATAGTAGTGTGGATGAATTAAAAAAGAATTTAAAAGTGAAAGCTGTTTATTTACAGTAAAATGGGGTATCAGTAAAAGATAAGCGGACTAATTAACAATCAAAGACTTAATTTTAGACTAATGATTAAAAATTATTATGTGATATGCTAATTCATTTTTTTCCCTACATTTTGGTAGAACTATGTTGCGTTCAATTAGGTGGTCCCACTTTATATTAGGCTAGGTGTTTTAACTACTATGTTCTAACGTTTAAATTAATAATTTGATGCAATGCACTTATTGTGTACACCTAGGCCTACATGTTTTTACATTGTATATTTTAAAAATGTCTGCATGTAATTACAGCTGTAATTCATTTATGTTGCCTAATTAATTAGCCTACATCTATAATTAGCCTTCCCTTACACCTTAACCTAGCCTTAAACTTACCCATACCACCAAACCTGTCCCTAACCTTACCCTTAACCATACCACCTCAATAGCAGGTTTGCAATACGATGAACACAACAAGTACACTGCAATTATTTTCTGATGTAGAAAGTTTGACTAATTAGGTTAGAAACGGGGCGGTAAATTGGTTCATTACAAAGAAACCAATCATCACATGCTTTAAGTCATATGTGCAATACAACTTTGACTTAATTTTACTGCTTGAATAGAAGATTGCACAGAGAAACGAAGATCTAGTCTAGTAACATTCCTTCAAGGATAAAAGGTGGAACCCAGTGCCTTGTGGACAGTGAGAATCATGTCCAAATACCCAAACCTGGAAACTCGCAACTGTGAACAGTTTTCATTTGGCTACTTTGTGTATATTTTCATATTTTGGTCAAAAATGTACAGTTAAATTGTACTTAATCTACTTTAACCAATGAGAAATCACATGGTGGTTCCATTTTGCAGGAATGCTTGGAATCCCACCTATGTGAGGAAGACAATGGCTTACTTTGAGTAGCTAATCAGACCTAATGCCTCAACAGTGCCGCTGACAGTTATAATGTAACCAAATCCCCCTATTTCAATAAGTTATTCATTGATAGACCAGAGTTTATGGACTGTTATTTTAGATCTCAATGTCTTCTGAGTTTTTGCCTCCAGCGTTATGTTGGTGCATAGTGTTTAACACAGGAATCAACATACTACTTATAACACGCAGCAATTCTTCTCGAATTCTTGATTTGCATGGACACTGCAGAAAGAAATGGTTTCAAGACTTCAAGCAGCGCACAGCTCTCTGTCTGATGTTTTGTAATGAGGGCTTTAGACGATACCCTGCATAGCTGTGGATGTTTTCTGCATCACATGTTTTGTACAATAGAGCATATATGCGTCTCTATAAACACCAGTTACTCAGCAGATTAGGCTCTGCATTTTTTTTTTTATCCTTCACTTCAACGTGCTACGTGTGCGGCTTACCGCTTTGATGTGATTTGAGGAATGTTGCCTTCACAGTGATAAGTTATTTTTGAACTAATGTTACTGCTCATACGTACTGGAACTGTGTTCTAGGAAAACAGGACGACCGGAAGCCAAGCGGAATGTGCTAGAACCTGCTCCTACCAGCAGGCACACCTGTTTGTCACACACAAACAATATCTTTCTCTTTACAAATGTGAGAAGACTCTCAATACCTGTGCCGATACCTGATAGCTGTGTCACGTACAAAACTCCTGCATATTTCTATTTACCAAGGTGTGACGCTATATCAAGCAGTGGAGAGGGGATTGTTAAAGGGTCTCTTGGGAAAGTAGTAATATTAATAGTCCAGCACAAATTTAAAAAGTGAGCCAAGAGGGAAGCAGCAAAACCGTATCAAGTCCTGTCCTGTGGGCCTGAAACAACAAGAAGATGTTTATGTTTAAATTTACATGAATCAAAAGTCTGTTCAGTGGGCTGTATTGCTTTGTAACCAGATGCAGACCTTTGCTAAGAATTTCTAGTGGACAAAATATAATGGATATTGTATTTTTTTTCTTCTTTTGATCAGACTGTACATGTATCCAACACTGCCTTGTTTTCACTTGTGAAAAATTAAATAGGAAGTCTACCCTTAATTGGTCCATTACTGTCATGCCTTCTTTGTGTATCTGTCCCCTTTTTGGGCTTCTCAATTAGTCCACAAAACAGTGTAGCTTTTTAGTCTGGTCTCTAAATGGACTGGCGCACTGACTTTCTAAATTCTTTTTCTTGGTACCACAGCAGGTCACAATGAGTTCCCTCTCAGCAGACCGGAAGCCCCCTCTGGACTACGGCGTACAGATCCGCTTCATCAAAGATTTGGACGATGCTGGCGGAGGGTTCCCAAACAGGAGTCGAATGGCTGGTGGAGTTGGTGGTGTCACCAACGGGACTCTTTCGCCGTCTAAGTATGGCGTAGCTGTGCGGGTGCAAGGCATTTCAGGACAGCCGTACGTGGTGCTCAAGGACGGAGAAAAGGGAGACTCTTACGGGGTACAGCTGAAGACTCAACCACAAATCCAGAGCTCAGCCCCAGTTGTCTCTCAGACTTCTCCGTACAGCACACTGTTTCTGGGACAAAGGGAAGGGGCTCGGACTCCCCAGGGTTCCTATATTCCTGCTGAACAACCTAGCTCTCCTGATGAGGAATTTGGGAGCCCTTTAAGAAGGCCACCTGGTGATGGACAGGCAGGTATTCAAGGAGAAGCTGAGGCTAGGACTACAGGACGCCTCACCCCTTCTGCCCTTGCTCCTAAGTTGGACAAAAAGGACAATGATGGTTTTAATGAAGCAGGGCTTAGGAAGGTCAAGCCGAATGGGACTGGGAGTAGTCTGAATGAAACAGGGCTAAATGGATCGTTCCCTCCTCCTCCAGCCTCATTGGATGAGGACAAGGCCCCAGCTATAGACACAAAGTCACTGGCTCCCATTAATAAACTCATTAGCCGGTTTGGTGGTGGTAGTTCTGGTGATGCTCCCATCTCAGAATCCCGAACTCAGCCTCGTCTTGATAACCGAGTTCGGTCTCACAGTGTGGATGCCCTCAACCAACCTTCTGATGAGGCCCCACTAACTTCTCCAACAATAAACCCCTATGCTTATATTACCCCAGCTACAGTGCCCAAACTCAGCTCACCAAAACCATCAACCGGCAGTCTAGGACGAGACTCCACATCTGTGGCTAAAGTGGCTGCTATACCCAGTTCCAAACCTCTCACTTTTAGCCAATCACCAAAGCTGTTTGTGCCCAAGGAGGCACCACCTGCTATTCCAAAGAAACCAGTGAGTCCTCAAGATCTTGTTCGTATTATAGCCTTTTGACCTCGTAATTTTTCATCAAAATGTCATTACTGAATCTTCTGGTGCAAAGGAGTTTTCTTTGGTGATATTTACTTCAAGCCCTTGAAGCTTGTGTTTATCTGCTTTTACTTTTGAGTGGAGTGGAACCAATCCCGGCCCTATATATTTTTGTATTTTTTGATAATCCGTTACACTTGGATGTACGTCACAATATGGAAGTAAAGATCTGTTGCTACTTCCATTTCATTGTGACTTTAAAGTTTTTTTTTTTTTTTTTTTTGGAATAGCATGGCCAAAATGTTGGAAAAAATTTTACGGGGCGTATGCATGCTTTTTTAAAAGCCAATCAGAAAGTTTAGCCAGTCAGAAATGATCATTTCGCAAGTTCTAAATTGCTGGCATCGAGTTGGCTAACATGCCTTTGGAGGACGTAATCTCGCACCAAAGTTACACCTTTGGTTGGAGAACCGCCTCAAAGTTTTTGCTTGGCCAACACGTTTTTTGATTGGCTTATTTCTCTAAATATCTATTTCAGTGATGTCTGTTAGGTAGTAGGGACATTTTATGTATGGTATTTAAAAATAATGCTCCTTTGACTTTTTTTCAGGTAACCCCTGACCTCATAAAGAGCCAGACCACCAGTACAGAGAATGGAAATGGAGAGGATGCCCAGACTAAACAAGCCATTTACAACATACTTAAAGAGGGGTACGATAATACTTTTATTTTACCAAGCCTCACATTTACCTATGTACTTTGAATTATATAAAGTTTAGTTAATGCATAAATACAGAACTCATGCTTTTATAGAAGTTTTGGTTTCACATAACAATATTACTGTTAACAGCTGTAACATTGCACGAGGGGCTCGAGAGAATTATATTTAGTAATTTTATACTCTGTATTGCTCATACTTGGAGATTAGGGATTTGAACAAATAGCAACATGCTAAAAACCACTCTGAAAACTTTATCAAGATCCTAGCATCCAAGCAGAGTACTACTAACATACTCAAAACCACTTAAAACACCCTAGCGACTTCAAAGCAACCCCACCATCTTAGCATTTTGCAGTGGCACACACCTCTCACATTTTTTTTTCTCTGAACATGCCATAATCTTTTTTTTTTTTTTCTCTGGTTCATTCGATTTCCTTTCATATTTAACACTAGGTCTATTGAGAGCGAGGTGGCCATCAAACGCAAAACGAGTCTCATTCATGAAAGGTTCTGCGAGGTGAAGGTAAGCATGCTCATGTTCAATAAATCAGTTTGCATTTCCCAGCACTGAATAGTGCACAGTAGCATTTGTTGAATGAGGAAACTACATCCAGAGAAGGTCTGTGTGTGTGCGCCTGTGTGTGCGCCTGTGTGTGTGCCTGTGTGTGTGTGTGCGCGCCTGTGTGTGCCTGTGTGTGCCTGTGTGTGCCTGTGTGTGCCTGTGTGTGCCTGTGTGTGTGCCTGTGTGTGTGCGTGTGTGTGTGTGTGTGTGCGTGCCTGTGTGTGTGTGCCCATGGTTTGCGTATCGCATCCCTGTTTTGCATTGCGAGTGTGTTTTGAAAGTGACAAGATAACACAGAAAGATATTCTGAGACCGTGAGAGAAGATAACAGCAACGAACAACTGTATTTTACAAGCACACTCATTTATTCATAAAGATGGAGTTTTAAATGGGCAATAAGCATTATGATTATGTGTTTTAAAGAGAGTAGATCAGCCAATAAGAGGCTTTATTTACAGGGGGAGTCATTAACTCATCCTCATGTCATTCCAAACCCATTTGACATTTGTTTTGTGGAACACAAAAGGTGACTTTGAGGAAAAACCTGGCCAATATAATATAATTTTGATTATAAATGAATCAATTAAATGTAATTATTGAATGATCAAGAATCAAGCTCTAAAATAACAAGATCTTTCAAGTTTTCTGAAGTCATATGATATAAATTTCAGGCTAAAATTTAATTCCCTTGTTGCGATGTCCGATTTGTGAACAAATTCTTTTTGAACAGTTTGATTCTGTTCACAAAACCAGTCTGTGTGATTTGTTCATGAATCGGACTGATCTGGTTCTCATAGCACTCTAGAATGGCTTATCAATGAAAAACCACTTAAATTCTGTTCCTTAAAGTTTGTTGCTCACACAAAGCTATCATATGACAACAAAATACTTAATGACCACTTTAAAGTTACTTTTGTTGTGCTTAACCGCCCTAGTAAGTAAATAATTTTGGGTGAAGACAGAGCTTCTGTATGTTCATCTATCTAGTCTTCCTGTATACGCACGCATGAATGTGCGTGTCTGTTTAATATTGTTAGCCTACGTGTTTGCATAAGCTTCCTGTGTGTTTGAAATATCCTCCTACAGTCTCTTGGCAACCGTCGCATCAACGAGGAAAGCTGATTAGGGCTGCGTGGTCGAGAGCTCGCTCTTTGTGATCCATCAATAATTAAGTTACACTGGAAATGGATACCTGTGAGGGAGGGTTTCCCCTCGACCTGGGGGCCCTCAGCATGTCTGTGTGGGTTACGGTTTTAATGGGCACATTAGTTGGACGGCCTTTTGCGCCGTTATATCCCACTGAGTGCTCGTCCATGCATGTTAAACTCTGTTGTTGTGGGCAGTATTGCCGGGAGACATTTTGACTGTTGTTAATTAAGCTTATTAGCGTGGAGTAAACCTCGTCAGATGCTTGGAGATTTTAGTGGTTAGACTGTGATTATATATCATTCAGAAGTTTGGGGTCAGTAAGATGTGTTTGGTGTTTAAAAAAAAAAAGAAATTAGTACTTTTACTCAAAAAGGATGCATTAAATTGACAGAAAAGTGACAGTAAAGACATTTTTATTTCAAGATTTCTGAAGGGTCATGTGACACTGAAGACTGGAGTAATGATGCTTACAATTCAGCTTTGCATCACAGGAATAAATTACCTTTTAAAATATGTTAGAATAAAAAGCAATTATTTTAAATTGTAATATTATAATTGACAATGTTTTCTTGTATTTTTGATCAATTAAATGCAGCCTGGGTGAGCAGAATAGACTCCGAAACATTAAAAACATCTTCCCGACCCCAAGCTTTTGAACGGAAGTGTAAGATGATCCTTTTAGCTTATGTGATGCCGTTAGGTTATATAGCAATTGCTGGGATTAAAGGGTTAGTTCACCCAAAAATTCTAATTAAGTCATCATTTACTCACCCTGATGTTGTTCTAATGCCGTATGCCCTTCTTTCTTTTTCGGACCACAAAAGGAGAATTAAAAAAACAAATTCTGCTCGCTCTCGTCCATATAATGGCAGTGAATAGCGACCAGATTCAAGATTTAAAAAAAAAAGATGCAGAAGTATCTCAGAATGTTCCTATGTGACAGCTGTCATTTATTCCAAGTGTTCTGGTGTATACAATAGGGTTTGGTGAAAAACAAACCAAAATTGAATGTTTTATTTAATGAAAATCCTGACCTTGGCCGTTGGTCTTCCGTGCTCAGCTGTTCATGAGACTCTATTAGCGGCACAGTTCATTCCAACTCGCCCAGAATAAACACACAAGATAAATAAAAATGTGACACAAAATACATTCCATATACTTTCTTCTCTGATGTGAATGGATCTGTTGTGTTCGTCGCAACAAGAATACCAACTAAGTTCCGGTCCAGAGATATTCAACTCAGTGAAGAAAGTACACAGACACTTTTTGGGGGGATTTTTAGGCATTGTATTTCATGGCACTTTTTATTTTATCTTGATTTCTCACAACTTATGTGCGTTTTCTGCGCGAGGTGGAATGAACGTGCAGCCGTGTACAGAAGACCAAAGGTCAGGATTTTTTTTTAAGTAGTACATTAAATGTATTTTTTTATTTATTTTTATTTTTTTTATTTTTTACCAAACCCATTTTGAATATATGACACTTGTCGCATGGGATCATTCTGTGATACTTCTGCATCTTTTTTGTAAAAGTTTGATGCTGATCGCTATTCACTGCCATTATATGGACGAGCGCAAGCGGGACATTTGAAAAATTCTCTGTTTGAAAAGAAAAATGGAATAGTGAGTTAGAACAACACCAGGGTGAGTAAATGATGACTTAATTTTCATTTTTGGGTGAACTGTCCCTTTAAGAGAATTCTTTCTAAATAATAATTATCTACATGGCTGATTGTTTTGAATTACACTTGTGCTAGAATTTTACTTTTAACAACATGACTTTGGGTGCGTCTCAATCAGCTCCCTAGTTCAGTAAGGGCTCTGATCAGGGAGTCGGACATTTTAAGGGCTGTCTCAGTGGCAAAATCCTACCAGTGCACTGACACTGCTCCCTAAAAAGTCCCACAATGCACTGTGAAAACCAGGGAGCATTGATGCTCACTATGTTCCCTTAACGGAAGTTCTGAAGTGCGAAGCATAAATCACATGAGACATAATGACACACAATAGATGTTTTAAAATATTAACCATTATTTAATTATATTTCAGCATAAACATACATCGCTAAACGGGTAATGAACATAATCTAACTAACATTTATAGTTTACTTACAGCTGAAATGTTGCATGTGTATGTAACAAGCAAAGTATTTGTCATAATGTACTTTAAATAACATTAAAAAAAACATCAGAAAGATATCAGTATTGCTGTTGTTCATAAATACCAGTAGTGATTTTGTTGTACAATGAGGACGTCATGTCCCCGGAAATAAGAGGCATGAGTGTCCCAGTGTGTAGTGAGCCAGGTTTCTTACTGTCCTTACCAGTGCCCGAATTTATGAACACTGTTCTGATTCATGACTTCAGAAGCTAGGGAGCTGATTGAGACGCACCCTTTAATTGTACTTTAATGTGTTCTATTTTATTCAAGAAGTAACTTTAGACCCTGCAACACAAGAGGTCAGTTCAAATGACCTCATAGTACCCATGTGTGGTCATTATAATGATGGCAACAGCAGTTGAATGGTCAGATGGGATATCCTAGAGGACTGAGTTATTTGAGGAGCAGACAGCTTGGCTACAGGCTGTGTGTACGTGTGTTTTAAAGATGTTTCAGATTAAATTATTTGTGTTTTATGTTTCCTCATTAAGATCAGCAATGTGCATTTATAAGATGATTAATTTAAAACGTATCCGTATCAAGAGTCAGTCAGAATCTCCCCACAGTATTTTTGTGAATTATTACTAACTAATGAGGTGATTGGCAGTAAGAATAACTAGTGAAGTGTTGATACATTAGATAAGGAAATTCAAGGCAAGGATGAATGCATAGCCCCGAGATCACACCTATCATCCTCCTTGTAGAAATATGCATGTTTGCTTTGGGCTGCAACTTGTATGAACAAAGCTACATGTGTTCTGCTTTGTAAGTGTTGAGACCTAAAGTTTACATGTTAAGATGTGACTGTGATAAAATCACTTACTAATCTTGTCTGTGAAAAATGATTCAATCTGTTAATTCCTGTCATAACCACGTTCAGCCAGTAAACCCTGTAACTTTCATATACTGCACGCAAGGTACCAGGAAAGAGTTTTTAAATAGCGAAAAATCTTGTCATAGAATTTATGTCAGTAATGTTAGCCTGTTCAGCCACCTTGAACAATAATCCCACTGGTTTAAGAATGAACTTTACAGCTTATAAAACACATTTTTGTGAGGGAAAATTACGATAAGTGCTTTGTTGAAAATATATAATTCTGTTTTTAAACCTACTGGAATGTTTTGGTCCATAGACTTCTATTGTAAATGCATCAATGTTTCTGTGGTGATGAACAGCTTGCTGTGAATAGAGATATATTGGTTTTGAACCTAGGCCACTCCATTAATTGTTGAAGCTTATTTGGATTTGTTTTTCCACAGGGTCCTCAGATCTTAGTGAATGACAGCAATATGAAGACTGAACTGGAGCAGGAATTCAAAAAGAACTCACAATTACAGCAAATACTGGACAAGACCAAGAGAGAACTGCAGGAGAACCAGGATCAGTAAGTGTCTGTGTGCCATATTAACATCAAAACATGAAGCAAATTTCCAACAGAAAGTATAACCCTGTCAGGTATAGACTTTTGACTGGATTTGTGTGATGTGTTCTTGATGTCTTCAGAATGGTGGAGCTGCGGATGGATCGGGAGTTGGTGGAGTCTCGCTTACGGCAACAGGAGGATCAGCTAGCTCAGCTCCAGGAGGAACTCAGACGAATGCCGGAAATCTCGCCTCAGTCTGACACAATGCAGCTAGTAAGCATGATTGTGGTGTCTAGCAATAATGACCCTTAATCAGCCTTTTATATGCTTTAAACACACATATATTAATAGAAATGTATACAAAGTTAAAATAACATTGCAGCAAGATGTGTGAATTGATGTATTATTCATTGTTTAAAGTGTAAATTAATGCGAACTCCAGATAATCAAATTTAAAAAAGAAACACAATGTTAGATATACAGTATCCACACACACATACAGAACTAGACAAACTTTTGGGCACACCTACTCATTCTTTATTATGATTACTGGTATTCTAAATGATTGAAAAATAAAGTAATCAAAACTATGAAATAACACAACATCCATCCATCCATCCCAATCCAATCCAATCCAATCCAATCCATCCAAATGTGCTTTGTGAATGTGGAATTGAAATCGAATTTAATGTGTTAATCATTCCAGTTTCCTTTTCTCTTTAGGACTTGATGACTGTGCAGGCAGAGTTGTCTGAGTCTCTGATGCTGAGGCAGAAACTGGAGGACACGCTGAGACAGAGGGAGCGAGAGCTCACCGCTCTGAAAGGGGCACTGAAGGATGAGGTGGAGTCCCATGATAAAGAGATGGAGTCCCTGAGAGAGGAGTATAGTCAAGACATGGACACCCTGCGTCACAGCATGGAGACCGTCTCACAGGTGAACGTACACTTCAAGACACATCCCTTCAGGGTGATGAATGCTTGTTTCTCACATTTCTAGTCCCTGCCTCAAGGGGATTAACATGGAAGAGAGATGTTTTATTGCTTGTCTTGTCTTGCATGATTAGGAGTAGACCGGATGCATTTGGCTTTGTGATCTGTTTGGTTGTCTAAACATTTTCATTAATCTGGATGGGTGCAAAGTATAGAACTGAAGTGTTCACTGTTACCACCTGATTTTGTGTGTCTTTTGGTCTGGCCTTATTCACAGTCTCAGATGGAAATCGAGAAGGAGCGTCAGAAGGTGAACGCCTCCATCTTGGCTCTGGAGGAGGAGCTGGAGGGATACAAAGAGCAGAGCGGCCGATGGAAGGAGCAGTACAGCTCTGCCAACCGAGAGTAAGCTCTGACACATCAAGCATCAACATTTGAAGAATGTTAATATTGGTGATCCCAAAATTGTTGGTGAATTCCGACAAAATGAGCGACAGGGACTATTGGTGATGCGATGTGGGTGTGTCCAACATCAAAATTTAAGAAATGTTTAAGATTATGCTGATGCAGATGCAATGTGGGTGCAGTAAAGCCCACCAATAATGACCAACAACAAAGTGACCCTGCAACCTTTAAAATGTGCATATTTTAAGGGGACATAACATGTCCATAATGTTTTAAATGATTAAGGTTGCATAGTTGTGTATTATAATTTCTTGTAAGATCTTAAGGTGTCACTCCAAGGTGCAAGTCCGTATTTGTCTAAGGAGTCAAGTGATTTATCTGTAATCATATACAAACAACCTTGTGACCAACACCCCTTTTTAACATTCAGTTTATTCTTGAGGACTTCAGTATGAAGAATGTTTGGCTAAAATTTTGTCTTCTGATCCTGTGGGCTAAAAAGTCCAAATATAATTTGCCTGACGAGTTATTTAACACACAGATCATTTTATTATCCTCACATCCAATTCACACATCACTTTTTACATATTTTTGATAAAAAAAAAAATTTTTTATATATATATATTATATTACTAATATATATATATATATATATATATATATATATTATATTATATTATATTACTAATATACATATACATATACATACATTTTGTTTGAAATATGAATCTTTTGTAACATCACTTCTGATCAATTTAACGCTACCTTGCTACAAAAAAACATTAATTTCTTAAATTCTTATTGACCCCACATTTTAAAATGTTAGTGTTTAAAAAAATGTATATATCACAATATTCTCCCACAGGTTTCATAGTATTTATAGTGTTTTATATGTTGTCTTAGTTTGTCTGCATTTCATTTTTTGTGTTTTATGAGTTTCATGCTACATGTTCATGTCAGATATGCTCATTGAATGTTCATTGTTGTCTTTCTGTTGTATGTGTTCACTCATGGTTTGCCAGACGAGGGCAGTGCAGCGCATTTCAAAAGTGAGACAAAGTCCTGTAGGCGCACAACTGCTGACATCACAGGCAGAAATGAATCATCTAATCAAATTAACTATGATTGATGAAGTGTTTTAGTTTAAACAGTCATCTTTCACAGAATCTGGCTGTACTAGTTACTGACACACTTAACTCGAGTCTATTAACCTGGTTTCAATTTTCAGGTTATTAAGTCTAATAAAAGTATGACTATGATTAAAGACTAATCAAAATCCTTCAATCTCACAATCTGAGTTGGTACATCAAATCTAATCAGACAATACTTGAATTCTACTAATATGTCAAAGGTTCTTTTGGACGCTCTTGTCTTTTTTTCAATTGTCATGAATCATTTCAGTTCTGTTTGAGATTCTGAAATAATACAGATTCTTCTATATAATGTTGACTCTTCTACAGGATGAATCATTTTAGTGGCTATCTGCACTAACATTGCTGAATGTAGTATTGTTTGTTAGTGTATTTTAATTAGTGTTTGTCTCATTGGACAGGCTGATGCAGGCTCAGCAGGAGAAGAAGCAACTGGAAGAGAAGCTGCTCGCAGTTAAGAAGCAAACTGATGAAACCGATTCAAACCCTTTAATGAAGGCAAGATACACAAAGAAGTGCCGCAATCTATTTTCTCTGTTCTTCAGTTCAAAATGATTCGTTGTGACACCTGTCCATGCACTGTGAAGGCTGTCTTTTGATGCATAGATTTGTTTTAGAGTCTGGAATAACAGTAATTTGCATCTTCAGGAGTTACAGCGGTGCCGAGATGATTTAAAGAAAGCTCATTCAGAAGTGGAAAAACTGAAAGCAGAGGCAGCAAAAAAGGAAGAAGAGCTTAAATCGGCAACAAGAGCCAATGAGAAGCAAGAGAAGGAGCTGAAGGCAGAGATTGACAGACTAAAAGACCAAGTGAAGAAAGACAAAGAGGAACTTGCAAAAGCACTAGAGAAAACACAACAGGTAATTCTAACAAGGTGCACATTTCTTGCACATTTGTTTTTGCTTTAAACAGCCGGTTAATTTTGTTTGCATCGTGTTAGGAAGCTTCGCTCATTGGTCTAGAATCTTGCTCTACCTAGCCTGTTATGCTATTTTAAAGGTTTCTAATTTTGTTTTGGAGGTCTCCTACAATAGATATACATGCATCAAAGGTCAAAAAACACTTTAGTTTTCTCATAATATACAATGCACATTGCCTAATTTCTCAAAGAGTCTGAAAACGGTTTGTTTGAAGATTCAGTCCTCTCTAAACCCCTCCTTACTGCGAGCTTTCTCTGCTCTGATTGGTTAGATTGGTCTATCGCTTACCATATCTGAATTTCAGCTCTTCCTCAGCCCTTGATATACAGGGTGTAATTTTTTTCCATATCAATTTGAGCCTGAGTCTTCATCCTTTTTAAGAGCATGCATGGATTTGCTTTGGTAGCGCTGAAAACGACATGTCGACAACACAAACCAAACTCTTCCAGTCTCAGCTACAACTCCACTGTTTGAGTGTCAAAGTAGACGTTGTTCATGAGCAGCCAATGAAGACCGTGGTTTGGCATTATGCAGATTTGTTACATTGTTACGTAGGTATGTAACAGGAAGTGAGACTGGAATTGCTGACGACTCGTTTTGGCAGTTTCAGAATCAATTCTTTCGGATGTGCTTTAATCTTTAAAACTTTGCAGACCCCTTACATTCACAAACAGCTATATTACACCCTGCATGAAATTTTAATATTTGAAAAAGCATAATAGGGGCACTTTAAAGGGCAAATATGTTGTAAATTGACTGGGTTTTTGTCGCTTTATACAGCTTCTTGCTTTCCTTGAGAACAAAAAAGTACTTGCAAATTTAATTTTTGTTCCCTTTATCTGTTTACTTCCTGTTCCTGTAGCCATTCATGTCAGAGCAATCTCAGGATACTGGAAGCAACCTAGAACTTCAAGAGGACAATGCTCGCTTGAGAGAGAGAATTGCCCGCATGGTAGAACCTTCCAAAAAATGCTTAAAAATCATATTCATGTAAAGTTATTAGCATTTTGCTTTAAAATGATTGGTATAACCATTCATCTCATCTGCTTTAGTTCAGTATTTCTATGTACAGTTAATTGATTTTCTTTAACCTTTCTTTTCCTCCTGGTCTCCAGACACGCCTGCAGTCCACTGTCCCTGACAGCAGCTCCTCAGATGTTCTGGAGGAGGAGAACCGGAGCTTGAGGAACCAGCTGGAGGAGTCCCGTCGCACAGTGTCTCGGCTGGGTCAGGAGAAAGACGAGCTCAACAGACGGTTGGAGGAGAGGGAGAGAGAAAGGGAAGCTCTGAGACGCGGCAAGAGCGACATAGAGGAGCAGAAGAGACTGCTGGACCGATCTCTGGAGAAGATTAACAAGGAGGTATGTGTGTGTGTTTTTGAAAGACGTGCTTTTATTTGATCAAAATTTTAAAATGTAATGCAAAGCTGAATTTTCAGCATCATTACTCCAGTCTTCGGTGTCACATGATCCTTCAGAAATCATTCTAATGTACTGATTTGGGGCTAAAGAAACATTTCTGATTATCAATGGTGAAAACAGTTATGCCGCTAAATATTTTTGTGGAAACCCTGATTCTTTGAATAGAAATCTTTCCTAACATTACACTTGTCTTATATATATATATATATATATATATATATAATATATATGCCATTTATATGTCTTTACTGTGACTTTTTAACAATTTAATGCAATTACATATATTTTATATTATATGATATTATAATCAAGTGAGAGGAATTTTTTTTTTTTTTTTTATATATATATAAATAATATCCCCATACACCCCCCTGCAGCATTTGTCTTTTTCTGAGTTTATTTATTTATGTTTTCTAATTGTCTTTCATGTCTTTCTGTCAGATGGAGAATATGATGGGAGAGTCGCGTCAGTCGGTGACGGTTCTTCAGTCTCAGATGGATGAATTCAGGGATCGTTCTCGTCGAGAGCTGCAGGACGCTCAGAGACTCAGTAAAGACAGGCTGATTGAGTTACAGAGAGCGCAGGCCCTCCTCAAGACCACCCAGGAGGAGGTGAGACAGACCACCTTTCACTAGACACAGTGTCAAAGTACAACAGTGCACTGGCTCCATTCACATCTATTGTTATTAACATTTGAGACCCAAGGCTCTTTGATTCGGCTTTGATGTGAACCTTCAACTTTTCAGTTCAGAACCCAGATCACACCAGATGAACTTTGTTTGTATGTTTCTAAGGTGTCTCGTCTAAAGAAAGATCTGCTATCGTGCTCAGAGGAGAGGGACAGTGCTCAGCTGGATAAAGATCTACTGAGCAGTCGTCTGAAACACCTGGAGGACGAGCTGGAGACGGAGAGAAGCTCACAGACGGACCGCAGCAGAGAGATCCGCCTGATAGAGGTAACAGTGTAGGTTTGGCACCTGGACACTTGAGTGAAACCGCACCCAGTCCCTATTCCTAAAAACGCTGCAGAGGCTTCATCAAATATTCATGTGATCAAAAAGGACAAGAAATAAAAACAGGGAGATGTTTAGAAGGTTGTTTCACTGATGTACATAAATGTATGTTCAGGGATGTTTATAAAAGTGCATGTTTTTGTTTTAGGACAAAGTGAAGATATTAGAGATCGAGTTAGACGAGGAGAAGTGCGGAGCGGAGCTACTGAATGAACGCATCACTCGCAGTCGAGAGCAGGTACATAAATGAAAACCACCCTTAACTTATGTGCGTCTATTTCGTGTTTGCAAGCACAGATATAGATCCAGATTTTTTTTTTTTCTAGGTGGATCAGCTCCGTTCTGAACTGATGCAGGAGCGTTCAGCCCGACATGATCTTGAGATGGATAAGAGTGCACTGGAGAGACAGGTACATGCAGATTCCAGATTTATTTTTTTAATCTAGTGTTTCTAGATTAATTTAATTAATTAATTATGCATTTTTTCTATTTAGATTTCAATTACTTTGACAGTTATTAGAATTAGTTCAGCTAGATCAGAATCCATAAAAAGAAATGTTAGTTTAAAAATGAATTTGTTTAACGCATGTTTAATACACTTGTCAC
This sequence comes from Leuciscus idus, assembly GCA_021554675.1. NCBI lineage: Eukaryota > Metazoa > Chordata > Actinopteri > Cypriniformes > Leuciscidae > Leuciscus > Leuciscus idus. The sequence continues at coordinate 31,514,348 of CM038628.1, read as the reverse complement.
CTTCATAGTTTTATGTGTTTAAAGTCTTCTATTATTTGTCTATTGCCTCTCATGGTCTCTCAGATGAAGGAGTTAAAGTCTCGTATAGCTGATATGGGCACTCAGGTTCGTCCCTCTGCTGGGGTCACGATGCTTGAACACAAGGTTCAGGAGCTGGAGGACCGTTTGCGCAGTGAAGAGAGGTACACACACTGCATAGAGTAGAGATACTAGACAAGCACAAACACACAGTCCTGTCATCAATCACCACCTAACTGGGAATTAATAAATCCACTGCTTTTTTTTGCATTTAGAGAGAAAAACACCATTCTAGCTGCTCAGAGGAGATTGGACAGGAAACTTAAGGACGTGACTGCCACCCTGGACCAGGAGCGAAATCAGCACGCTGAACAGAGAGACCAGGCAAGCACACACACATGTAGCTTTCATATACTTTAGGAAATAATTTCTGTAAATGAGGTGTAGATGTAGCTAGACCAGCAGAGGAGTGTGTGCATCTAAAGAGCTGCTGTGTGTTTGTGTCTGTAGCTGTCTCTGCGCGTGAAGGCTCTGAAGCGTCAGGTGGACGAGAGCGAGGAGGAGGTGGAGCGTCTGGAGGGCGTCAGACGGAAGGTTCTGCGGGATCTTCAGGAGCAGCGGGAGCTGCAGGAGGCGCAGCAGGCCAAAGTCAACGCACTGGAGAACGAGCTCAAGTGAGTGTCCGTCAGATACACATATGTATATGTACACTCACCTAAAGGATTATTAGGAACACCTGTTAAATTTCTCATTAATGCAATTATCTAATCAACCAATCACATGGCAGTTGCTTCAATGCATTTAGGTGTGTGGTCCTGGTCAAGACAATCTCCTGAACTCCAAACTGAATGTCAGAATGGGAAAGAAAGGTGATTTAAGCAATTTTGAGCGTGGCATGGTTGTTGGTGCCAGACGGGCCGGTCTGAGTATTTCACAATCTGCTCAGTTACTGGGATTTTCATGCACAACCATTTCTAGGGTTTACAAAGAATGGTGTGAAAAGGGAAAAACATCCAGTATGCGGCAGTCCTGTGGGCGAAAATGCCTTGTTGATGCTAGAGGTCAGAGGAGAATGGGCCGACTGATTCAAGCTGATAGAAGAGCAACTTTGACTGAAATAACCACTCGTTACAACCGAGGTATGCAGCAAAGCATTTGTGAAGCCACAACACGCATAACCTTGAGGCGGATGGGCTACAACAGCAGAAGACCCCACCGGGTACCACTCATCTCCACTACAAATAGGAAAAAGAGGCTACAATTTGCACAAGCTCACCAAAATTGGACAGTTGAAGACTGGAAAAATGTTGCCTGGTCTGATGAGTCTCGATTTCTGTTGAGACATTCAGATGGTAGAGTCAGAATTTGGCGTAAACGGAATGAGAACATGGATCCATCATGCCTTGTTACCACTGTGCAGGCTGGTGGTGGTGGTGTTATGGTGTGGGGGATGTTTTCTTGGCACACTTTAGGCCCCTTAGTACCAATTGGGCATTGTTTAAATGCCACGGCCTACCTGAGCATTGTTTCTGACCTTGTCCATCCCTTTATGACCACCATGTACCCATCCTCTGATGGCTACTTCCAGCAGGATAATGCACCATGTCACAAAGCTCGAATCATTTCAAATTGGTTTCTTGAACATGACAATGAGTTCACTATACTAAAATGGCCCCCACAGTCACCAGATCTCAATCCAATAGAGCATCTTTGGGATGTGGTGGAACGGGAGCTTCGTGCCCTGGATGTGCATCCCACAAATCTCCATCAACTGCAAGATGCTATCCTATCAATATGGGCCAACATTTCTAAAGAATGCTTTCAGCACCTTGTTGAATCAATGCCACGTAGAATTAAGGCAGTTCTGAAGGCGAAAGGGGGCCAAACACAGTATTAGTATGGTGTTCCTAATAATCCTTTAGGTGAATGTATATGTATATATACATACATACATACATACAGTGGCGGCTGGTGTTAAAAAAATTTGGGGGGGCACAACAAACTGAATTTTTAATTCAGGACTGAATGTAGGCTTATTGTTAAATAACAATTTAACAGTGATAATAATGTAGCTATCACTAGCCTAAAGTTTAGCTAAAACTTCAGCCGGTAGGGTTGGGAAATAGCCAATTACCAAATAAATCAGAATTTTTGGGCTAAATGGCGATGTATGGTATAATCTGAGTATTTAATTATTATTTTTCTATTTGAATTAAAAAAAACCTGTATTTAATTTTTTTTTTTTATATTTAATATCCTGATCGATATAGTCCTACAAACAATGTTCATATTGAAGGTTATAAAAACAAACATAGTGTAACCTTGCTGTCTATCTGCAGTCTATCCAAAAAAAGGGGTCACATTACATTCTAACATTGCAACATTACAATCTAAAAACAAAATAATGCTTTTTAAAGAAGTAGTTAAATTAAAAACAAAAAACAAAAAAACAAAGCTAATATCATAAAAATACACATATAGGTTTGAAATTCTCTAGCACATTTATGTTCACCAACAACAACAAATATTCAACAACAAATGTTTTAGCTAAATATATTTATAATTTAGTGCTAATGTATATTTTAGTCAGAATAATTGCGCTCCTATTCTATTGCGCTCCGTCTGTTCGGCGCGCATGCACGCGGCGGCGCTCGTTCACGGAAGTATAGCTTGCAGAAAGCTCGTTCACTCATGACAGAAAACTGGACTTTCTAACATTTACAGATGGAGAATATGTCCGTGAAATGTAAGTTATGCACTGAGGAAATTATTGGATGTCACTTCAGCTTGTGGCTAAATACTATTAGAGGTAGGCTATATTTGTTTCCACCAATCGCTGCACAAGTTAAGGTTACGTATGATGACGAAAGCACGTTAGTGCGAGCCCTCCCGGAACCCATAGAGAATGCATTGCAGTGCCTGCAGTTCGAAAAAAAAAATCTTTGAATGTAAGTCTATGGGAAGACTCTGGGCGATTCTCAGCCAGAGTGAAATCGCCCAAAAAGAGGCGGTACTCCACAGAACGTGACTCGGCGCTGATTGGACTATATCCAGAGCTGATCCAGAGGCAGAACAACAGTGAGTGACTGCTAGCGGAACTCTGTGGTTGAATGAGATTGTGATTGAAAAAGTCCCTTTCACACTTTGGTGGTGCGTCGCCCGATCGCCCTAATGAAGAAACCGCCAACATACATGCATGCATTTACATGTGTATATATGTATGCTTATGTGTGCCTATGTATATAAAATAATACAAGCATGATGGCCTTGAACAGATAAATAAACTTGAACATAGCACTAAATATATATATATTTTTTTAACTTATGTGGAAAATATTTACATGTAATTTATTAGTTAGTTAAAATGTCCTTTTATTAGTTATTTATGACTTTATTATTTCTTAGTTTTAATCTATATAATGATGTATCCATTTTAATTTTAAATACATTTTTATTCATTTTTTTCATTCATTTTTATTTTAGTTGAAACAAAGTGACAAAAAGCAGCTCAACAATATTTTTTGATGTAAAATGTCTTGCAGGGGCTCAAACGAATCTGTTTTTGAAATGCCTCATAAAATTGGACCCTCTGAATTAACCAAACTCAAATTAATATGATGAATTGGTTAATTATATGAAGGCACTACATATAGAATTAGATGTCATAATATTATTTGATCAATTTACTGCTACTCATTGGAAAAAGCTTGATACTGGAAAAATATGCACTGTCTTGAAAACATCTGAGCTACTGCCACACTACTTAAAAATGTAGTAGTGTCAGCAGTCAGTAGTTTCGTTACTTTTAGGTTACATCCCACCATTGATATTATATGTACTTAGGCCCCAATTTGTTGAGTGGCCATTTTTACTGGTTATTTATATTAACATTCTCACCACTAGAGGGTGCGCTTACAATGATGGTCTATGGCAGATGTTGGTCTCTCTGGTGTCTAAAGTGTGTGTGTGGTTGTGTGTGGTTGTTTGTTAGGAGGAAGGTTCAGCAATCACGGCGTCCAACTCTGACAAGCACCTTGAGTTCTGAGGAAGAGGACAGTTACTCTGACTCAAAAAACATCACATCTATTCTCACTGAAACGCCTCTTCAGACAACCAACTGTTAAAGACTGAACGAGAGGGGGGAAATATCTTTTGCACACGCTTGATTGTGTTTTCTTGTTCATGTAAAAATAACAAAGAAACATGAAATATTGAAACATGAAGGATACAAATTATATGAATTCAACAGTCTGAAAAAGCTGTTGTTGACGGCTAGCCTTTTCAACAGGAAGTGATGTCAGGTGTCTTTGATAGGGGTTGATGGGTTAGACGGGTTTGAGGGCCTAATAAAGCAATTAATGTGAAGATTTGTCAACCAAATGCTCCTTTAGTATTGTTCTTGCTGAAACTGGTTAATTCTGAAGGAAATTCGTTTTTTGTTCTTGCTTCTGTGTTCATGAGTGTCATGTTGTTTGTTTGTGACACACAGTACATTTTATTTCTATATTTTATTTTGATAAAATTTGGTTTGGATTAAGGATTTTAACATTCCTAATCATATTACCAAAATTCCAAATGGTAATGGAAAAAGTATCAATGAAGAATTTTTATTTATATGTGATGGATACTTGGATGGATAAAATTATTTTGAATCCTCAAAATGACCAAGATGAAATTTCAGATGAAACTGTCGTAAGTGTTCGCCCTATTATCTTTAATGTTATGCACTTGTATGAATAATAATGAAGGATATTTAGAAAGCTTTTTTAGCTTTCAAGCAAGTTTTAATTTCAGAACTAAACTTGCAATATGAATGACACCTTTTGTGCCAAGACAGAAAAAGGAAAACATCTTTTGATGTAATGGCTTCAAATGGCTATATTAATTATACATACATATATACATGCCTTCAATTTTTATTTAGACAGCTAATAAAACTTGAGCTACTTTTTTGTCATTTTTCCAGAGACATATATGTTCTACTGTATATTCAGATTTATCAGTATGAATTTACCTGTCAGATAAGTGATTTTCTGCTCTTAAAGACCTGATTTGGAACACAATTTCATATTACACTGTACAATATATATGTATATACTGTCCTGTTTAAAGTTTATTCTTCCACTACACAGTAAAAATTTTAAAGTACTTGAACTTTTGTCATGTCTCTCTCTCTCTCTCTCTCTCTCTCTCTCTCTCTCTGTGTAACTGAATTGAATTCTCTTGTTATCCTGTATCTCTCCTTTATGTCAGTTATTTCTCAGCTTCAGTCAGTGTCCTCCTGTCGATACCATTCAGCATTTTTTTTTTTTTTTTTTTTATAATTGGCAAACATTTTTATTCATAAGTATTAGGTTGTGCTTAAAATATAGGTTTAGCCTTTAAGTGAACCATTTTTTTTTTGTCATTTTGGATGATATTTTTTGGTGTAAAGAAACTTTTTGACCATAAATGCTTTGAAAATTTTAATATGAGTGCCGTTTTAGTACAACTCAATAAATCATAAACTGTGTGTACATGCATATGGATAAGTGCTTTATATTATGAAAAACATAAGACCAAATAATGAAGATCAATAGCTTTATTTTTCTAAGTATATTTCTATAATTATATAAAGTAAATGTTTAAAAAAAATTCATTATTCATGTTTTTTTTTTTACATTAAGTACACACATTAGAATGGCAAATGTAAAAAATAAATAAATAAACATTACATTGACACTGTACACAGTGTAAGAGATTTTCTAGAGTCAGTGTGTTTACAGTGCAGTGAGAAATCTTTCAGCTCCTCCCAACCATGATATGGTACAAAGACAATGTTAACCATGAGACAAAAGGTCATTCATTTTGTCTCATCCAAATATTGATTGATAGTAATATAAAATAAAAATGTTTTTCTTTTTTAACCAATATTGTGTTTAAATACTTAAGAAGATGACAATGCACAAAACAATATCGAGAGCCCTATTCCTGATTCCAAGGCATTTCTTCATTGATTGTTATTCAGGAAAGCAAAAGGAAAATTGCTGTTAAATATTTTAAATCCCCATAAGCCAGGGTCACAATCTATGCTCAAGTCTCAATGGCCGGGTTCGTGATTTCAGTAGGCTACTTGTGATTAACCATCGTCATTATTTTTGTGAATTAAAATAAGAATGTATCATCCAAGCATTTATTTGCTTGATGTACAGTGATGGTATACCAATCATGAGGTATGTCTGCCGGTTTTAAATTGTATCTCTTAGCAAATTTTGTGTTGTACTTAGCAAAGATGTACTTCCAGAAGTCAGTGGCCTCAATACTAGTGTCAGGCTGTATCCTCCAGTCTGGAAAGATTTGTCTGTATTCTTTATTGGGATGCCACTTTTGTCCTGTTTCTTTACAGCGGAAACTCAATTCACTAGCAACAACAGATGAGCATATGTCAGGGACTAATTTCTCTGTATGAGCCCATCTGTATTTATCAATGCCTTGTGGCCGATGAACTGAGGCAAAATGCTCAGTATGTTCTTTTCCTCCAGCTTCACAAGGTGCACTGCAGAAAGGACACTTTTTCCCGCAGCCAAACACTCTGCTGAAGAGCACCTCTTGAGGTCTGTTTACTGAGAGTCCGGTTAGCTTGACCCTTACATCCTTTACACTACATAGCTGATCTTCTAAAGTCTTATGCATTTTGTCTATTGAAGATTTAAGGCAGTCTGCAAACTCAGCAGGGTCCGAGTTGTTTAAAGCCAGAGTAGCACTGAGAGTGTCAACTGGTATAACCAACTCTTTATTGAGACATTTGAAGACATTGGTCACAAAATTGCAGCTGTTGTTTGTCATGGTTTTTGCACTTTCAATTGCTGTTTTGAGTTGGCTGACAATTGCGTTTAAATGTTTCATCTCTAACTTGAGAAAAGCGTCTTCCTTTGAAAAATGTTCATTGATCTTCTCTGAAATCCACTCGGTTACAAACTTCTCATAATTTAGCACATACTCCAAAATATTTTCGAAGTCTTTATCCTGAAGCAGTTGTTTTAAAAGTGAACACTGGAAAAATGTTCGTGTGCTAAAAGCAACGCCTCTTTCGCCTGTCAACATTTCATCCACAATGTCAGGTCCGAGACGTTTCTGGATGTAGTCCATCACGGCAGGGGCGAAGCATTGCTGGGCACACATCTCAGCCTTGTTCTGACACTGGTCTCGCTGGTAGTAGAGGTCTTTAAAGTCAGCTAACCATTGCTCTTTGCACCTTTCAAGAGATGTCAAAGGGTCAGTTCTCTGTATGTAGTCGTCATGCATTTTCTGGAAAGCTCTTGCAGCAATCCCGCAAATGTGGATCTTGAGAGATGCTTCAATTTCAGGGCTGATCTCTATATCCTTGCAGTTATCCAATTTCTTGTCAATGAAGCACAACAGTTCTTGTATGTCAGCACTATAGTCTAATTTTATACTTGTTTTAGACGAAATAAATTCTTTGCTCTCATTTATTATTCTGTCGCATGACATTTGTATGAATTTGTGTTTTTTATTCCTCTGTGTAGGTAGAAGGGAATTCTTGAGTTTTTTAAGTATATTGGTTTTTACAGTCGTTGCATAAAAAGGTCCAGTGCCACACTGATCTAGACTGGTGACATTTAACAGCATCTCACGTACGGCTCCACCTTTTGTTTCCATGTTACTGTGTAGGAATCTGTATGTTTCCTTCCCCAAATCACAACTTGGTAGTGCTTTAAGGGAAAACTGCTTCATAATGTCATCCCACATTTTTTTAAATTCCTCATTTAGTTCAATATCAGAGAGGTTGTGTTTTGTATTCCTGCAGGCACTGATCAAGTTGAGCACTTTTTCTTTCATGGTATCCCTTTGATTTTGTCTTATAACCTCCACCTTTTCAATTCCCTTCTGTATCAATACAACATTCTCCAGTTTGTTTCGTAGATCTGTCTCAGTCTCCCTTCGAAGGCCTTTTGCACTATTTAAAAAGTCCTCCTTGTAATTTTCGACAAGGTGAACATTTTCATCCTCGCTTTCAAAGTATTGCTCAATTTTACCTGAAAGGCTTTTCTCCTCTTTGTCAAGCTCTTTAGTAGCTTCATCTTTTAAATCAGCCACTACTCTGTCAACGTTAAATGTATTTCTTGTCTGCACTGACATTACACTCATGTTAGTGATTTTGGTTTCAGATTTTGTGTACCAGCCAATCATGTGCTTCTTGAAGGCCCATTCCCAAGTGTTAAACTCAACACAAAGTTTGGAGTAGGCTTCAGCGACAAGACTGTTTCGAAAACTGAAAATAAAGTTTTCAAACTGGACAGCCTTCCAGAGACTTCGTATCCATTCTTCAAATTCCATCAAATTCTGTGCTGGGACTTTTGTCACCTTAAAAATGTTAAGTATCCCATCCTTCAACTTGCTCACCTCCTCACTATAACTAGTACTAACAGGTGCCATTGGTGGAACTCCAAGCCACAATCCAGGGATGTACCAGTTGTTTCTATCAATGTTATACTCTAGAATGTCTGTAAATTTCTTGTTGTTGCCAAGTTTCTCCATTCTAGCAGCTGCTTCTGTCATTTCATCTAGCTGTTGCAAAAGAATCTTTCTCTCTCTCAAGGTCTTTTCATACACAGCGACATCTGCAGTGTTTTGATGCACAAAATGACAACAGGGCCTTTTCCCCACCTCTTTCATGCGGAGAAAGGCATGGACAACAATTTGCAAAGTGTCTTTCATTTCTGTAGCATTTTCCATGGCAATGTTGACAATAGTAACATCGCTAAGCCCAACAACCACAGTTGCAAGTTCGTTATTGTGCTCGTAACTATTTGCTAGTTTTGCCAACTCCGGAGATTTTAATCCCTCGGTGTCAATCAAAAGGATATAGTCACATTGGAGCTCTGATCGTAATTCCTCAGATATGCCTATTAGAAGCATGAAGGCGCCTCTTGTGCATCTTCCACTGCTAACAGCAAACTGAATTCCAAACATTGTGTTGAGGAGAGTAGACTTACCAGTGCTTTGGACTCCTAAAACTGTTACAACTCGTATCCTGTTGTGAGGTGTTGTCAGTTTGTTAAGTGCCGTAAGCACATCTTTAATCCACGTCAGTGGAATGTTTGATGCGTCTCCGTCAATAAGTTCTACAGGGAACCCAGTCAACATCAACTGAGCACATATTTCTGGCAATTTCTTCAGGTCAGGGTACATCTTGTTTTTTTGGGGAGTGTGTTGATTCATAGAGTTGACTCAACTCTCTCATGAAGTGTTGAACTCCTAAAGAGCTACTGGCCATCTCTTTTTCTAGATCTCTGAGATGTTCCCTATCTTCTTTGGGATTATTACATGCTTCCCTATACTGCTCATCAAGCCTTAACTGGTGCTTTCTTGTTAGATGATCTAAATTTATTTTCATCCATTTGAGAAAATATAATTGCTCATATGGGGAGCAGCTCAGGCCAGAGATGAATTGATACATTGTTTCTCTCATGTCGTTGCTTCCTTGTTGCTTTCGTAGTTTCTGGATTTGACTTTTAAGTTCACTCTTGTAATGCTCAATATTTTGATTCTTTGCCTTGAGTCGACACATCTCTTTCTCCAGTTTGGATAACTCCTTCCATAGTTTGTCTTGCAATGACAGTTCCTTCATTTTGAATTCTGGTATATTTGTGATGTCTTGTGTGATTAGGTCTGCCCTTTTCTTTGCATTTTGACAAATGGTATTGTTTTCATCGACAAGAATCCCTAGATCTGGTGCCATCTCCGACATCTCTTCAATACTCATTTTAGTAGAATCTGCAAGTATATCAACAACAGCCTTCTGTAGAGTATCAACAAACTTAAAATCATTCATGCTTCTATCCCTAAGGATTTTGGAGTATGGTTTGAACTTTGTTGTCATATTGTCTCCTGACGTTGAACTGTCTGTGGTGCAAACCAGAACCAATTTCGTACTAATTTGCAGTGACTCCAGAAATGTCTGATTTGAGTCCAAATCATCACAGAACAGAAAAACTGCAGAGGATGTTTGGCTCAAGAAATCGAATTGGGCCTTAAAGGCAGAAATATCCCCACGGAGATTTGCTACGGCTACTGGCTCTTTGAATTTGTCAATAGTTTTCTTTCCCCCAGGGAGATACCAGCTCATTTCAACAAGCCCATTGGAGATCTTTCTTGGAATGTTCCCATTTTCCAGTTCCTTGTGGAAAAAAGTGTCATGATGATGCTGATTGTTGCTGAGGAGTTTGTTCAAAAACTCAGATTTGGACACACTGCTTTTTCTAAGTCTGACGAAAGAGATCAGCGGCAAATGAGTTAGTACGATGCTGTTTTCCTTCAAACTGTCCTCTTCCAACGAATAAGATCTAAACTGCTTTGTTATGTCCCTCAAGGCCCAAAGCATCAACGTGCACTCCTTTGTGTCACAGTTTGGCAGCAGCAAAGGTACAGAGAACTGACACATTGACATTTTTAGAGCCATTTCTTGCTGGAGGAAAGGATCGGCACAGTGGAACAGAGCTGTGATCAAATCTAGAGGATTGATTCCTTTCTGACCTTCATAGACACCAGAGTTACCAGAATTAGTTACAATTTCAGAGTTACAATTTGAAGCACATTTTATAATTCTGGCTGATGAATTGACCATCATGAGCTTTCTGATGAAAACCCACGGCAAAGATCTAAGACTATGTGCAGTTTGGACCTCATCAGACGGTTTCCTCAATTCCAACACAGACTGTAAAGTCAGTTTATTCTTCAAGTGGTTTTGTAGTCCCAGTTCTCTTAAAACAGATTCCATATTTATGTCTGAAATGCAAGATTATTCAGTTCATATATGTGTTTCAAATCATTGTAAGTAATAATTGTGTGAAATGCTTCATTCTCTGCTGAAAAGACCAGCAAATACTGTATATTTTGGATGCTGGTGCCACAAACAAGCTTCATAACTAGCTTTCCTTTTGCATTCACACTCCTTTGAACAATTTGAACTGCATTCCGGATATTAATCTGATCAGTTCATGTATTTCTTGGGGATTGAATACATGACCTTGATGTAATTAGCATCATGCTATACTTTTTGAGCAAGCACCAAACCGGCACTAACCTAAACCAACCTAGATCAGTATGAATGTTCATGCTGGTCCTTTCAGCAGGGTCATATTGGTCTTATTATTTGATTAGGACAAAATAGTAACTCACTTGTACGATGTGTGATTGTAACCGGAGTACTCTCAATTTTTGTGCCATTTAACTCAACTACAGTGCAGACAGAGAAGGAATATTCAGTTCCTGGTTTTAAACTCAATACATTAACCTCTGCCTCATCTGTAAAATATTCCATTGAATTGGCTTCGCTTCTCCATATCACCCTGAATCTGTGAGGGATCTTGTCATCAATGATCGGATCAATCCATTTCAGAAAAGCTGAAGTTGCATCATTTTTGATCTGTATGTTTTCAGGTGGGAGTGGCTCTGTAGGGGATTATAAAACATCATTTTGTGCATAGCAATTCCATTTGCACATTGGCTAAATATGAAAATGCATTGGCTGTAAATGAGCAGGCTCCTAAAGCAGTCACTTACTTGTGTGGATGATTAAAACGGCTGGTTCACTCTGTTTGCCATTGTTCAGTATTGTGTTTATTGTAGCTTTGTATTCAGTAGCAGGAAGAAGATCTTCCATTAAATTTGTATTTTCATTTGATTTCACAGTCACTGATTCTGTTTTCTCTTCATTTTTATACATAATCACTTGAAATTTGTAGAGACTGGGATCCATTTTTTGTGGTGGCGTCCAATTTAGTTTTACAGTTGTTGAATCCTCTGACACATATTCAAAATTCTCAGGTCCTGGTATTGCTTTGGGGAAAAACACAACACATGAGTAAACACAAATAATAAATAATGCCACCCACCTTTGAGACTTTTTGTGTAAGTTACATTGTTACATCAGTAGGTGGCGTCAAATCTTTTTGAGTGAGTCAATAAATCATTCATTCAACTGATTTATTCAAAGACACTGATTAATTAAAGCTGTTTTGGTGAGCACCTGAGCATTAATAATCAATAATTTAATAATTTCATGCATTTTTCAGAACAACAGCTCTTTTGCTTTCTGATGTTGCTTAAATGGAGTATAATGTTAGCCTGGGAAAACCCAGACAACTTCCAGCAAATTTAGATTTGCTCTGCAAGTAGTCTGGCAAAGAGCTCATTCAAGCCCATTTCTAATCCCTCGAAATCGCGGCACCAATCAGAAACGTTGGGGCGGGCTTTACACAATGACGATCGCTCGGATTGGTTTTAGGTCTATCCAATTGCGCCCAGAGGCATTTGAGTGACGTCCGTTGGTGAAGCGCAGCATCTTTTAAATGCATATTAAAATTGCAAACACATGAGGACAGTCTCCATGAAAGACCCACTGGCAGATGAACGTGCTACTACATTTCTCTCAGAAACGGTAGGAAATGAAATTAGATTTAATAGAGGATTTTAACTGTGACAAGATGATTGACAGGGCAGTTTACGTGACAGGATGCACGCGACAGATCCGTCCGATAAAGATGACGAAGTATTAGGTCCCAAAGCTTGCCTACTTTTTTGCTACACATTCAAAAGTAAATACCTTTTCTTCACAAAAAGAGTACATACTTTTATGGCGTAGTGTAACTTAGGCGAATTGGGACGCAGCATATGGCTTTACACGATGACGATCGCTCTGATTGGATTTAGGTCTATCCAATTGTGCCCAGAGGCATTTGAGCGACGTCCGTTGGTGACGCCCCTTTGGAAATGAGTTATTAATGAAGCTTTGCCAGACCATAACTCAGTTACTACTGAGAATGGTCTGGTTTTAACCAGGCTAGTATAATGTATCAATGAGGAGTGTTTTCAAATTTAAATAGTCACCATAGATAAGATAGCTACTGCTACTAATGAAATTAAAGTGTAAAGAGTTATAAATTATAGTGTAAGGAGAAATAAACATTTTTCATCTTGTTTTTTTAACAGAGTTAGTAAAACATGATATTATGAGAGATTTATGAGTGAGAGGGATGTGTTTAGGGGTGGGGTCAGGTAAGGGGCATCATTTTCATTGCATGATTTAGAAACACCCTAGCCTGGGAAAACCCAGACTACTTCCGGCGAATTTTAATTCTCTCTCCAGGATAGTCTGGAGAAGAGCCCATTCAAACTCATTTCTGTGCCGCCGAAATCGCGGCACCAATCAGAAACGTTTGGGGAGGGATTTACATGATGACGACAGCGCAGCGACGCTGAAGGAGATTTCATTACAAAGATGGATGCCGCCGTGGAACATCACTCGTTCGAATCAGTCATTGCGTCTGTTTTGAGCGATTTAAACTTACCGTTTTCGTTAAAACCGGAGCAAAGAACAACACTCGAAGCATACGTCATCTCCTTCATCGATCTGATTGGTTTTAAGACTATCCAATTGCGCCCAGAGGAATTTGAACTACGTCGGTTGGTGACGCCCCTTTGGAAATGATTTGTCTACATAGCTTCGCCAGACCCTACACTCAGTTTCAACTGAGAAGGGTCTGGTTTTAACCAGGCTAGAAACACCCACCAGTTTGAAGGCAAATTTAGTAACGCCCACTTTTGTTCTGCAGGGACCTCAATCTCATGCAAGTGACATTGTCCTGCCTTTGCTATTTATTTTGATTAAAGATTATGAGAGCACATGCATTTAAAAAAATAACCATGTGCATGGATAAATCATTTATAATTAATACTGCAATATTTCATAAAAATAAGAATGACCCATTTTGATTTCATAGTGACATTAATCAATGTAATTTCTTCTTGCAACAACTTCTCTTCTCGCATGTGATCACAGCAATAGCAAACCACAACCATCCAATGACCCAATCAGTGCCGATGGACAAAATCAAGTCCCACCTACAGTTTTTCTTGTTCAAGAAGCCACTTCACAATATGGAAGAAAAGACTATCACAACTTCTGTTTCATGCTGACTTTAAGACATTCCAGATTGACAATGGGTAATTTTTTGGATATGGAATCTGTTTTAATGGGTCTTGATTTCATGAGATCAGTGAACCATAATCTTTAAAATGTTATAATCCTTTCCCAAAGACTTTTGAATGTGCTTCAAATACACATTTAGGCCTAGAGGGTTTCACAGACAGGGCTTAGATTAAGCCAGTATTAGACCTTAGTTCAATTAGTACATTTACAGTGGGTACGGAAAGTGAAATATCACATGGTCCTAAGTATTCAGACCCTTTGCTGTGACACTCATATATTTAACTCAGGTGCTGTCCATTTCTTCTGATCATCCTTGAGATGGTTCTACACCTTCATTTGAGTCCAGCTGTGTTTGATTATACTGATTGGACTTGATTAGGAAAGCCACACACCTGTCTATATAAGACCTTACAGCTCACAGTGCATGTCAGAGCAAATGAGAATCATGAGGTCAAAGGAACTGCCTGAAGAGCTCAGAGACAGAATTGTGGCAAGGCACAGATCTGGCCAAGGTTACAAAAAAAATCTGCTGCACTTAAGGTTCCTAAGAGCACAGTGGCCTCCATAATCCTTAAATGGAAGACGTTTGGAATGACCAGAACCCTTCTTAGAGCTGGCCATCCGGCCAAACTGAGCTATTGGGGGAGAAGAGCCTTGGTGAGAGAGGTAAAGAAGAACCCAAAGATCACTGTGGCTGAGCTCCAGAGATGCAGTCGGGAGATGGGAGAAAGTTTTAGTAAGTCACTGCAGCCATCCACCAGTCGGGGCTTTATGGCAGAGTGGCCTGACGGAAGCCTCTCCTCAGTGCAAGACACATGAAAGCACACCTGAAGGACTCCAAGATGGTGATAAATAAGATTTTCTGGTCTGATGAGACCAAGATAGAACTTTTTGGCCTTAATTCTAAGCGGTATGTGTGGAGAAAACCAGGCACTGCTCGTCACCTGTCCAATACAGTCTCAACAGTGAAGTATGGTGGTGGCAGCATCATGCTGTGGGGGTGTTTGTCAGCTGCAGGGACAGGACGACTGGTTGCAATCGAGGGAAAGATGAATGCGGCCAAGTACAGGGATATCCTGGACGAAAACCTTCTCCAGAGTGCTCTGGACCTCAGACTGGACCGAAGGTTCACCTTCCAACAAGACAATGACCCTAAGCACACAGCTAAAATAACGAAGGAGTGGCTTCACAACAACTCCGTGACTGTTCTTGAATGGCCCAGCCAGAGCCCTGACTTAAACCCAATTGAGCATCTCTGGAGAGACCTGAAAATGGCTGTCCACCAACGTTTACCATCCAACCTGACAGAACTGGAGAGGATCTGCAAGGAGGAATGGCAGAGGATACCCAAATCCAGGTGTGAAAAACTTGTTGCATCTTTCCCAAAAAGACTCATGGCTGTATTAGATCAAAAGGGTGCTTCTACTAAATACTGAGCAAAGGGTCTGAATACTTAGGAACATGTGATATTTCAGTTTTTCTTTTTTAATAAATGTGCAAAAATGTCAACAATTCTGTGTTTTTCTGTCAATATGGGGTGCTGTGTGTACAATAATGAGGAAAAAAATGTAACTTCAATGATTTTAGCAAATGGCTGCAAAATAACAAAGAGTGAAAAATTTAAGGGAGTCTGAATACTTTCCGTACCCACTGTAAGTAGCTTTTATAAACATGCAATGGCACTTTGTTTGAAGATTTACTTTCCTTAAATCAACCTTAAATGTTCTTTATTTTAACTTACCTTATAATTAGTAAAAAAATGCATCATGTAGCTTTTATAATTTAAAAGTACTACATCATAATATAATTTACATGACAAATGTAAGCAGTTTGCTATAGTTTACCTGTACGCACAGATGCAGAGAAACTCTTCTTCTCCTCAACCGCCACTACCGTGATGTTATAACTCGTGCCAGGCGAAAGCTGTTTTATCTCAAAACGGTTTTCATATGTTGTTTTAGTATAATCTTTTTCTTCATTCTTCCATTTGATTTGAAATTTTTGTTGTCCATTCGCAGCCACATCTGGATCTCCCCACTCGAAGCGCACTGAGTGCGGGCCTACATCAGTGAATCTAATGTGACCTGAGGGAGAGGGAATATTTGGAAGATAATTTAAGGATCAATGCTTTTGTTAAAGATGAAGTGTATAATTTCTCTGCCGCTGACAACAAACAGAACTGAAAATATAATATCAGGTTATTTTGGTTTTAAATGGGTGTTCTGAACCAAACAGATGGTCCTGCCACAAACTCACACAACTGGTTGAGCCAGTGTTGCTGCTTTGGCTTTTTTTTTATGTGCAAATCAAGGTTTAATAGAGCCACAGTGTTTACAGTTTTTATGAAAATCATCCCAGACACATGACTTATAGTTTACCCGTAATCTGAGAAATGACATTATTTACATAATGACATTATTACATGTATTCATAAGACATTATCCTATGATGTAAATGATAAAAATGAATTTACTTCTATACCTTCAGTTTCTTCTTCTTCTTCTTCTTCTTCTTCTTCTTCTTCTTCTTCTTCTTCTTCTTCTTCTCCTTCTCCTTCTTCTTCTCCTTCTTTATCCATATATGTTCCTGCATTCCTAGTATACACAAAACAAACGTATTCCAAATATGTCCATTCAAAATATGAATATATAAAATAAGCTTCTCTCCAGTATTTGATTCTAGTTTACCTTTGAATGCCACTGCTTTCATCCCGGTCCTCCATCTTTTGCTTCAAAGCCTGGCAGTTTTCCTTGAGGTATATTTTTACAATAATGTTGAATGTAAGACATATACTCTCTATGAACATCATCTAAAGATACTAATTCAGTCTTTCAAGAATGTGGAAAATATTAAAAAAATATAAATTTTAAAATTAATTGTTTATGTACGATGTACATAAGTACATACGTAATTCTTATTTAATATGTAATAATATGTATGCATTTGGATTATGAAATATTTGAAAAATAAAGGACATGGTTGAATTTAAAATACATTTTTCTTAAAGCTGCAGTCTGTAGTTTTTCCTCTTTGTCGTCATCTCTGTTCAAAATCTGCAATTGCAGTTATTGGCGTAATTATCAACTTTACGTAGGTTGTGCCTCGGCACGGCACAGTGCGGATGAATCCAATGTTTCGAGGAGAATGTGGGACTGTCAGTCACCGCGCCGGAGTGGATACTGTCATTCACAATCACAGATTCTACTTTTTGGAAGTATGACCAACATAATAATTTTTAACCCGATTTTTAACAAGTAACATCCACTTTTGTTCTGACCAATTAAGGGAAAAAAAGCATTGCAGTAAATCGCGCTGATTAAATCTAACGATTGCTTATCATTTCACGTCAAACCGTGCAAATTATATTTTGTTCTCAAATTGTTAATGTTAACAACATCAGCATTGCGTGACTACATTTAATGCCCTTCCGATATTTAACCTTGTTTTTGCATACTTGCTCAAAAATGTATTTTGGATAATTGTAACCCAAAAAAGTTACAGACTGCAGCTGATTAACATGGTCTACAATTACTCAAATTAAGAATATACTATAATACTCACAGGTAGATTCAGTGTATTATGAGAGCTTCATCTTCCTTGAGATTCAAAAGACAAAATGATGGTCTCTAGTCTCTGTCTAATAAATGACACATATATATACTAAGCAGCAAAGTGGCTTTCGGTTTTTATTACGTGAGCTCAGTTTCTGTCATAGGTGTGGGGTTTGGGGGGGTTCACTGGTTAGACTGGTTTACACTTACTGAAAATGAAACAAATTTGTATGTATTGAATGTTAGATATGAGGAAGATTTTGGTAATGTACTGGGAAAAGAGTGTAAGATGAAAAGAACATAAATCAAGAAGCAAATTACAAACCTGCTGACACAAGAATGTTTGGCAGTGAGTACACACTTTTAAAGTGAAAGGTCTGTCAAAGTGAAAAGGTCTAAGGAGCTTATAGCTGTGCTTCTGAATGCCAATAGACATTGTCATCATAAAGACAAATTGGTCATAAAGGCGTTTTTACACATGCAGCATTAAGCAGCCTTTTGTTGAATATATATGCCATTTTTGTTGTAAAGTTGATATAAGTGCTTGCACAAATAGGAACTTTATTGAAATATGATATTGGAGGCCCCTTTACATACAGTGCTGATTTGCCATCTTTTCAATAGGCTATTTGAAAACATCATTTATACATGATATTCCTTTTCAAATAAGAAATAAAGTACAAAATGGACAAGAATTTTAATCACATGACTAATAGGAAAACGTAACTTCAAGTATTTTTCTTGTAATTATGATAGCAGATTTTAATAGTTGATGAACTATGCTGCCCTCACCTGGCATTTGGCATTACACAGAGAAAGTTCTGAAAGGGTTAGTTCACCCAAAATTCTGTCATTAATTACTCACACTCATGTCGTTCCAAACCCGTAAGACCTTAGTTCATCTTTGGAACACAAATGAAGATCTTTTTAATGAAATCCGAGCACTTTCTGTCCCTCCATTGACAGCAACTAAAACTTTCAAGACACAAAAAAATAGCAAAGACATATTGTTGCATTGTTGTTGCGTGAACGAGCGTTGGAGATTAATATTTTGTAAATAAAGTGGTACATTTTGTGGGTTTTTTGCACAAACAAAGCACTTGCGCCGCTTCATAAAATTGAGTTTAAACCACTAGAGTCACATGGATTACTTTAATGATGTCTTTACCTTTCTGTGGCTTGAAAGTGGTAGTTTCGTAGTCTGTCAATGGAGGGATGGAGATCTCTCAGATTTTATTAAAAAGATCTTCATTTGTGTTCCGGAGATGAACTAAAGTCTTACAGGTTTGGAACGATATTAAGGTGAGTAATCAATGACAGAGATTTCAATTTTGGGTAAACAATCCCTTTAATCTTTTACTGGGTATAAGCACTTCAGTAAAATTTCTATGCCCATCTCTATCCCCTATGTTTATTTATTTTTTACTGAATACACTACATTTTAAAAAGATGCAGTGTTTTATAAACTGTATATGAACTCATTCATGGTTTATGTGATTTTTTTTCTATTTGGAAAAGCAGATACAATATAAAAATGCCTTTTTCTTATGTTTTCTGGCAAATGTGAATGCTGTCTTTCCCAGAAATGCTTCACTTTCTTTCAAACTACATTTACATATAGTACAACAAGTATAGTATTACAAATATGTCCTATTGCGTGATGTGCTACAGTATGTGATCCCCCCAAAATAAACACAAACTGGTCAGACCAGCGCAGAAAATGTTCTCCAGAAAGGGCCAAATACCAAAGAACTAACTCCGATTGAACTATGACAAAGCACGTGATTTATTGCAAACAGTATTGTGCCTGATGGAACAAGCCTGGTCAATGATTAGTGTCTTTCCCTCAGTGTGTCCAGTTGTGACCACCTTCATGAGATCTGTGGACAATATTCATATACAGAGTATTACATTCATGGTTTGATTATAATGCATAAGAAACTTTCAAGGCCTGAATGAAAGCATAAAATGTTTAAAGGGGAAATTCATGTTATTTTGACAGACCAATAACTTATTTACTTAATGTGAAAACCAAATAGAATGAAAGGACTAAGTGAGAACAAATATTTTCTTTGTAGAATTTGTCATTTCTTAAGTGTGTTTGTGTGTGTGTTGGGTAAGTTACTCAGTTAAACCACATCAACATGTAAGTGTTCGCCCTATTATCTTTAATGTTATGCACTTGTATGAATAATAATGAAGGATATTTAGAAAGCTTTTTTTTTGTTGTTGCTTTCAAGCAAGTTTTAATTTCAGAACTAAACTTGCAATATGAATGACACCTTTTGTATGTAATGGCTTCATATATATATATCATATATATACTGATTAATATATTATCAGTATGAATTTACCTGTCAGATAACATATTTTCTGCTCTTAAAGACCTGATTTGGAACACAATTTCATATTACACTGTACAATATATATGTATATACTGTCCTGTTTAAAGTTTATTCTTCCACTACACAGTAAAAGTTTTAAAATACTTGAACTTTTGTCATGTTACTCTGATCTCTCTCTCTCTCTCTCTCTCTCTCTCTCTCTCTCTCTCTCTCTCGCTCTCTCTGTTACTGAATTGAATACTAAATTCTCTTGTAATCCTGAATTTCTCCTTTATGTCAGTTATTTCTCAGCTTCAGTCAGTGTCCTCCTGTCGATACCATTCAGCATTTATCTTTTATTTTCCATAAACGGCAAACATTTTTATTCATAATTATAAGATTTTGTTTAAAATATAGGTTTAGCCTTTAAGTGAACCATTTTTTTTGTCGTTTAGGATTACAGTTTTTGGTCACTTTTTAACCATAAATGCTTTGAAAATGTTAATATGAGTGCAGTTTTAGTACAACTCAATAAATCGTAAACTATGTGTACATATGGATAAGTGCTTTATATTTATATTTCTATAATTATATTCAGTAAATGTTTAAAAAACAATCATTATTCATTCATATGTTGTTGTTTTTTTACATTAAGTACACACATTAGAATGGTGAATGTAAAATCATAAAACATTTCAAACATTACATTGACACTGTACACAGTGTAAGAGATTTTCTAGAGTCAGTGTGTTTACAGTGCAGTGAGAAATCTTTCAGCTCCTCCCAACCATGATATGGTACAAAGACAAACTGTTAACCATGAGACAAAAGGTCATTCATTTAGTTTCATCCAAACATTGATTGATAGTAATATAAAATAAAAATATCCAAAATATCCCAAAAATATCCTTTGTTATCCAATATTGTGGTTAAATACTTAAGAAGATGGCAATGCACAAAACAATATCGAGAGCCCTATTCCTGATTCCAAGGCATTTCTTCATTGATTGTCATTCAGGAAAGCAAAAGGAAAAGTGCTGTACAATATTTTAAATCCCCATAAGCCAGGGTCACATTCTATGCTCACAGACTCAATGTCTGGTCAGTGATTTCAGTAGGCTACTTGTGTTATTTACTGATATTAACAAATCGTCATTATTTTTGTGAATTAAAATAAGAATGTATCATCCAAGCATTTATTTGCCTGATGTACAGTGATGGTATACCAATCACTAGGTATGTCTGCTGGTTTTAAATTGTATCTCTTAGCAAATTTTGTGTTGTACTTAGCAAAGATGTACTTCCAGAAGTCAGTGGCCTCAATACTAGTGTCAGGCTGTATCCTCCAGTCTGGATAGAATTGTTTGTATTCCTTATATGGATGCCACTCATTTCCTGTGGCTTCACAGCGGAATACCATTTCACTAGCAACAACAGATGAGCATATGTCAGGGACTAATTTATTTGTCTCAATCCAACTGTAGTAACCGATGCCCTGTGGCCGATGAACTGAGGCAAAATGCTCAGTATGTTCTTTTCCTCCAGCTTCACAAGGTGCACTGCAGAAAGGACACTTTTTCCCGCAGCCAAACACTCTGCTGAAGAGCACCTCTTGAGGTCTGTTCATTGAGAGTCTGGTTAGCTTGACCCTTACATCCTTTACACTACGTAGCTGATCTTCTAAAGTCTTATGCATTTTGTCTATTGAAGATTTAAGGCAGTCTGCAAACTCAGCAGGGTCCGAGTTGTTTAAAGCCAGAGTAGCACTGAGAGTGTCAACTGGTATAACCAACTCTTTATCGAGACATTTGAAGACATTGGTCACAAAATTGCAGCTGTTGTTTGTCATGGTTTTTGCACTTTCAATTGCTGTTTTGAGTTGGCTGACAATTGCGTTTAAATGTTTCATCTCTAACTTGAGAAAAGCGTCTTCCTTTGAAAAATGTTCTATGATCTTCTCTGAAATCCACTCGGTTACAAACTTCTCATAATTTAGCACATACTCCAAAATATTTTCGAAATCATTATCTTGAAGCAGTTGTTTTAAAAGTGAACACTGGAAAAATGTTCGTGTGCTAAAAGCAACGCCTCTTTCGCCTGTCAACATTTCATCCACGATGTCAGGTCCGAGACGTTTCTGGATGTAGTCCATCACGGCAGGGGCGAAGCATTGCTGGGCACACATCTCAGCCTTGTTCTGACACTGGTCTCGCTGGTAGTAGAGGTCTTTAAAGTCAGCTAACCATTGCTCTTTGCACCTTTCAAGAGATGTCAAAGGGTCCGTTCTCTGTATGTAGTCGTCATGCATTTTCTGGAAAGCTCTTGCTGCAATCCCGCAAATGTGGATCTTGAGAGATGCTTCAATTTCAGGGCTGATCTCTATATCCTTGCAGTTATCCAATTTCTTGTCAATGAAGCACAACAGTTCTTGAATGTCAGCACTATAGTCTAATTTTGCTCTTGTTTTAGACGAAATGAATACTTTGCTCTCATTTATTATTCTGTCGCATGACATTTGTATGAATTTGTGTTTTTTATTCCTCTGTGTAGGTAGAAGGGAATTCTTGAGTTTTTTAAGTATATTGGTTTTTACAGTCGTTGCATAAAAAGGTCCAGTGCCACACTGATCTAGACTGGTGACATTTAACAGCATCTCACGTACGGCTCCACCTTTTGTTTCCATGTTACTGTGTAGGAATCTGTATGTTTCCTTCCCCAAATCACATCTTGGTAGTGCTTTAAGGGAAAACTGCTTCACAATGTCATCCCACATTTTTTTAAATTCCTCATTTAGTTCAATATCAGAGAGGTTGTGTTTTGTATTCCTGCAGGCACTGATCAAGTTGAGCACTTTTTCTTTCATGGTTTCCCTTTGATTTTGTCTTATAACCTCCACCTTTTCAATTCCCTTCTGTATCAATACAACATTCTCCAGTTTGTTTCGTAGATCTGTCTCAGTCTCCCTTCGAAGGCCTTTTGCACTATTTAAAAAGTCCTCCTTGTAATTTTCGACAAGGTGAACATTTTCATCCTCGCTTTCAAAGTATTGCTCAATTTTACCTGAAAGGCTTTCCTCCTCTTTGTCAAGCTCTTTACTAGCTTCATCTTTTAAATCAGCCACTACTGTGTCAACGTCAAATGGATTTCTCGTCCGCACTGACATTACACTCATGTTAGTGATTTTGGTTTCAGATTTTGTGTACCAGCCAATCATGTGCTTCTTGAAGGCCCATTCCCAAGTGTTAAACTCAACACAAAGTTTAGAGTAGGCTTCAGCGACAAGACTGTTTCGAAAACTGAAAATAAAGTTTTCAAACTGGACAGCCTTCCAGAGACTTCGTATCCATTCTTCAAATTCCATCAAATTCTGTGCTGGGACTTTTGTCACCTTAAAAATGTTAAGTATCCCATCCTTCAACTTGCTCACCTCCTCACTGTAACTAGTACTAACAGGTGCCATTGGTGGAACTCCAAGCCACAATCCAGGGATGTACCAGTTGTTTCTATCAATGTTATACTCTAGAATGTCTGTAAATGTCTTGTTGTTGCCAAGTTTCTCCATTCTAGCAGCCGCTTCTGTCATTTCATCTAGCTGTTTCAAAAGAATCTTTCTCTCTCTCAAGGTCTTTTCATACACAGCGACATCTGCAGTGTTTTGATGCACAAAATGACAACAGGGCCTTTTCCCCACCTCTTTCATGCGGAGAAAGGCATGGACAACAATTTGCAAAGTGTCTTTCATTTCTGTAGCATTTTCCATGGCAATGTTGACAATAGTAACATCGCTAAGCCCAACAACCACAGTTGCAAGTTCGTTATCGTGCTCGTAACTATTTGCTAGTTTTGCCAACTCCGGAGATTTTAATCCCTCGGTGTCAATCACAAGGATATAGTCACATTGGAGCTCTGATCGTAATTCCTCAGATATGCCTATTAGAAGCATGAAGGCGCCTCTTGTGCATCTTCCACTGCTAACAGCAAACTGAATTCCAAACATTGTGTTGAGGAGAGTAGACTTACCAGTGCTTTGGACTCCTAAAACTGTTACAACTCGTATCCTGTTGTGAGGTGTTGTCAGTTTGTTAAGTGCCGTAAGCACATCTTTAATCCACGTCAGTGGAATGTTTGATGCGTCTCCGTCAATAAGTTCTACAGGGAACCCAGTCAACATCAACTGAGCACATATTTCTGGCAATTTCTTCAGGTCAGGGTACATCTTGTTTTTTTGGGGAGTGTGTTGATTCATAGAGTTGACTCAACTCTCTCATGAAGTGTTGAACTCCTAAAGAGCTACTGGCCATCTCTTTTTCTAGATCTCTGAGATGTTCTTTATCTTCTTTGGGATTATTACATGCTTCCCTATACTGCTCATCAAGCCTTAACTGGTGCTTTCTTGTTAGATGATCTAAATTTATTTTCATCCATTTGAGAAAATATAACTGCTCATATGGGGAGCAGCTCAGGCCAGAGATGAATTGATACATTGTTTCTCTCATGTCGTTGCTTCCTTGTTGCTTTCGTAGTTTCTGGATTTGACTTTTAAGTTCACTCTTGTAGTGCTCAATATTTTGATTCTTTGCCTTGAGTCGACACATCTCTTTCTCCAGTTTGGATAACTCCTTCCATAGTTTGTCTTGCAATGACAGTTCCTTCATTTTGAATTCTGGTATATTTGTGATGTCTTGTGTGATTAGGTCTGCCCTTTTCTTTGCATTTTGACAAATGGTATTGTTTTCATCGACAAGAATCCCTAGATCTGGTGCCATCTCCGACATTTCTTCAATACTCATTTTAGTAGAATCTGCAAGTATATCAACAACAGCCTTCTGTAGAGTATCAACAAACTTAAAATCATTCATGCTTCTATCCCTGAGGATTTTGGAGTATGGTTTGAACTTTGTTGTCAAATTGTCTCCTGACGTTGAACTGTCTGTGGTGCAAACCAGAACCAATTTCGTACTAATTTGCAGTGACTCCAGAAATGTCTGATTTGAGTCCAAATCATCACA
Source organism: Leuciscus idus (assembly GCA_021554675.1). Lineage (NCBI taxonomy): Eukaryota > Metazoa > Chordata > Actinopteri > Cypriniformes > Leuciscidae > Leuciscus > Leuciscus idus. Next base: position 31,489,453 of record CM038628.1, on the reverse strand, counting down.
GAATAGAAAAACTGCAGAGGATGTTTGGCTCAAGAAATCGAATTGGGCCTTAAAGGCAGAAATATCCCCACGGAGATTTGCTACGGCTACTGGCTCTTTGAATTTGTCAATAGTTTCCTTTCCCCCAGGGAGATACCAGCTCATTTCAACAAGCCCATTGGAGATCTTTCTTGGAATGTTCCCATTTTCCAGTTCCTTGTGGAAAAAAGTGTCATGATGATGCTGATTGTTGCTGAGGAGTTTGTTCAAAAACTCAGATTTGGACACACTGCTTTTTCCAAGTCTGACGAAAGAGATCAGCGGCAAATGAGTTAGTACGATGCTGTTTTCCTTCAAACTGTCCTCTTTCAACGAATAAGATCTAAACTGCTTTGTTATGTCCCTCAAGGCCCAAAGCATCAACGTGCACTCCTTTGTGTCACAGTTTGGCAGCAGCAAAGGTACAGAGAACTGACACATTGACATTTTTAGAGCCATTTCTTGCTGGAGGAAAGGATCGGCACAGTGGAACAGAGCTGTGATCAAATCTAGAGGATTGATTCCTTTCTGACCTTCATAGACACCAGAGTTACCAGAATTAGTTACAATTTCAGAGTTACAATTTGAAGCACATTTTATAATTCTGGCTGATGAATTGACCATCATGAGCTTTCTGATGAAAACCCACGGCAAAGATCTAAGACTATGTGCAGTTTGGACCTCATCAGACGGTTTCCTCAATTCCAACACAGACTGTAAAGTCAGTTTATTCTTCAAGTGGTTTTGTAGTCCCAGTTCTCTTAAAACAGATTCCATATTTATGTCTGAAATGCAAGATTATTCAGTTCATATATCTGTTTCAAATCATTGTAAGTAATAATTGTGTGAAATGCTTCATTCTCTGCTGAAAAGACCAGCAAATGCTGTATATTTTGGATGCTGGTGCCACAAATAAGCTTCATAACTAGCTTTCCTTTTGCATTCACACTCCTTTGAACAATTAGAACTGCATTCCGGATATTAATCTGATCAGTTCATGTATTTCTTGGGGATTGAATACATGACCTTGATGTAATTAGCATCATGCTATACTTTTTGAGCAAGCACCAAACCAGCACTAACCTAAACCAACCTAGATCAGTATGGATGTTCATGCTGGTCTTTTCAGCAGGGTCATATTGGTCTTATTATTTGATTAGGACAAAACAGTAACTCACTTGTGCGATGTGTGATTGTAACCAGAGTACTCTCAATTTGTGTGCCATTTAACTCAACTACAGTGCAGACAGAGAAGGAATATTCAGTTCCTGGTTTTAAACTCAATACATTAACCTCTGCCTCATCTGTAAAAGATTCCATTGCATTGGCTTCGCTTCTCCATATCACCCTGAATCTGTGAGGGATCTTGTCATCAATGATCGGATCAATCCATTTCAGAAAAGCTGAAGTTGCATCATTTTTGATCTGTATGTTTTCAGGTGGGAGTGGCTCTGTAGGGGATTATAAAACATCATTTTGTGCATAGCAATTCCATTTGCACATTGGCTAAATATGAAAATGCATTGGCTGTAAATGAGCAGGCTCCTAAAGCAGTCACTTACTTGTGTGGATGATTAAAACGGCTGGTTCACTCTGTTTGCCATTGTTCAGTATTGTGTTTATTGTAGCTTTGTATTCAGTAGCAGGAAGAAGATCTTCCATTAAATTTGTATTTTCATTTGATTTCACAGTCACTGATTCTGTTTTCTCTTCATTTTTATACATAATCACTTGAAATTTGTAGAGACTGGGATCCATTTTTTGTGGTGGCGTCCAATTTAGTTTTACAGTTGTTGCATCCTCTGACACATATTCAAAATTCTCAGGTCCTGGTATTGCTTTGGGGAAAAACACAACACATGAGTAAACACAAAGAATAAATAATGCCACCCACCTTTGAGACTTTTTGTGTAAGTTACATTGTTACGTCAGTAGGTGGCGTCAAATCTTTTTGAGTGAGTCAATGAATCATTCATTCAACTGATTTATTCAAAGACACTGATTCATTAAAGCTGTTTTGGTGAGCAACTGAGCATTAATAATCAATATCAATAATTTAATAATTTCATGCATTTTTCAGAACAACAGCTCTTTTGCTTTCTGATGTTGCTTAAATGGAGTATAATGTTAGCCTGGGAAAACCCAGACAACTTCCGGCAAATTTAGATTTGCTCTGCAAGTAGTCTGGCAAAGAGCTCATTCAAGCCCATTTCTAATCCCTCGAAATCGCGGCACCAATCAGAAACGTTGGGGCGGGCTTTACACGATGACGATCGCTCTGATTGGTTTTAGGTCTATCCAATTGCGCCCAGAGGCATTTGAGTGACATCCGTTGGTGAAGCGCAGCATCTTTTAAATGCATATTAAAATTGCAAACACACGAGGACAGTCTCCATGAAAGACCCACTGGCAGATGAACGTGCTACTACATTTCTCTCCGAAACGGTAGGAAATGAAATTAGATTTAATAGAGGATTTTAACTGTGACAAGATGATCTGACAGGGCAGTTTACGTGACAGGATGCACTCGACAGATCCGTCCGATAAAGATGACGAAGTAGTATGTCCCAAAGCTTGCCTACTTTTTTGCTACACATTCAAAAGTAAATACCTTTTCTTCACAAAAAGAGTACATACTTTTATGGCGTAGTGTAACTTAGGCGAATTGGGACGCAGCATATGGCTTTACACGATGACGATCGCTCTGATTGGTTTTAGGTCTATCCAATTGTGCCCAGAGGCATTTGAGCGACGTCCGTTGGTGACGCCCCTTTGGAAATGAGTTATTAATGAAGCTTTGCCAGACCATAACTCAGTTACTACTGAGAATGGTCTGGTTTTAACCAGGCTAGTATAATGTATCAATGAGGAGTGTTTTCAAATTTAAATAGTCACCATAGATAAGATAGCTACTGCTACTAATGAAATTAAAGTGTAAAGAGTTATAAATTATAGTGTAAGGAGAAATAAACATTTTTCATCTTGTTTTTTTAACAGAGTTAGTAAAACATGATATTGTGAGAGATTTATGAGTGAGAGGGATGTGTTTAGGGGTGGGGTCAGGTAAGGGGCATCATTTTCATTGCATGATTTAGAAACACCCACCAGTATGAAGGCAAATTTAGTAACGCCCACTTTTGTTCTGCAGAGACATCAATCTCATGCAAGTGACATTGTCCTGCCTTTGCTATTTATTTTGATTAAAGATTATGAGAGCACATGCATTTAAAAAACAAACATGTGCATGGATAAATAATTTATAATAAATACTGCAATATTTCATAAAAATAAGAATGACCCATTTTGATTTCATAGTGACATTAATCAATGTAATTTCTTCTTGCAACAACTTCTCTTCTCGCATGTGATCACAGCAATAGCAAACCACAACCATCCAATGACCCAATCAGTGCCGATGGACAAAATCAAGTCCCACCTACAGTTTTTCTTGTTCAAGAAGCCACTTCACAATATGGAAGAAAAGACTATAACAACTTCTGTTTCATGCTGACTTTAAGACATTCCAGATTGACAAGGGGTAATTTTTTGGATATGGAATCTGTTTTAATGGGTCTTGATTTCATGAGATCAGTGAACCATAATCTTTAAAATGTTATAATCCTTTCCCAAAGACTATTGAATGTGCTTCAAATACACATTTAGGCCTAGCTGGTTAGTTAGGCTAAGTTAGACCTTAGTTCAATTAGTACATTTACAGTGGGTACGGAAAGTGAAATATCACATGGTCCTAAGTATTCAGACCCTTTGCTGTGACACTCATATATTTAACTCAGGTGCTGTCCATTTCTTGTGATCATCCTTGAGATGGTTCTACACCTTCATTTGAGTCCAGCTGTGTTTGATTGGACTTGATTAGGAAAGCCACACACTTGTCTATATAAGACCTTACAGCTCACAGTGCATGTCAGAGCAAATGAGAATCATGAGGTCAAAGGAACTGCCTGAAGAGCTCAGAGACAGAATTGTGGCAAGGCACAGATCTGGCCAAGGTTACAAAAAAAATTCTGCTACACTTAAGGTTCCTAAGAGCACAGTGGCCTCCATAATCCTTAAATGGAAGACGTTTGGAACGACCAGAACCCTTCTTAGAGCTGGCCGTCCGGCCAAACTGAGCTATCGGGGGAGAAGAGCCTTGGTGAGAGAGGTAAAGAAGAACCCAAAGCTGAGCTCCAGAGATGCAGTCGGGAGATGAGAGAAAGTTGTAGTAAGTCAACCATCACTGCAGCCATCCACCAGTCTGGGCTTTATGGCAGAGTGGCCAGACGGAAGCCTCTCCTTAGTGCAAGACACATGAAAGCACACCTGAAGGACTCCAAGATGGTGATAAATAAGATTCTCTGGTCTGATGAGACCAAGATAGAACTTTTTGACCTTAATTCTAAGCGGTATGTGTGGAGAAAACCAGGCACTGCTCATCACCTGTCCAATACAGTCTCAACAGTGAAGCATGGTGGTGGCAGCATCATGCTGTGGGGGTGTTTGTCAGCTGCAGGGACAGGACGACTAGTTGCAATCGAGGGAAAGATGAATGCGGCCAAGTACAGGGATATCCTGGACGAAAACCTTCTCCAGAGTGCTCTGGACCTCAGACTGGGCCGAAGGTTCACCTTCCAACAAGACAATGGCCCTAAGCACACAGCTAAAATAACGAAGGAGTGGCTTCACAACAACTCCGTGAGTCGTGACTGTTCTTGAATGGCCCAGCCAGAGCCCTGACTTAAACCCAATTGAGCATCTCTGGAGAGACCTGAAAATGGCTGTCCACCAACGTTTACCATCCAACCTGACAGAACTGGAGAGGATCTGCAAGGAGGAATGGCAGAGGATACCCAAATCCAGGTGTGAAAAACTTGTTGCATCTTTCCCAAAAAGACTCATGGCTGTATTAGATCAAAAGGGTGCTTTTACTAAATACTGAGCAAAGGGTCTGAATACTTAGGACCATGTGATATTTCAGTTTTTCTTTTTTAATAAATGTGCAAAAATGTCAACAATTCTGTGTTTTTCTGTCAATATGGGGTGCTGTGTGTACAATGAGGAAAAAAAATTTACTTAAATGATTTTAGCAAATGGCTGCAATATAACAAAGAGCGAAAAATTTAAGGGAGTCTGAATACTTTCCGTACCCACTGTAAGTAGCTTTTATAAACATGCAATGGCACTTACATGTTTGAAGATTTAATATCCTTAAATCAACTTTAAATGTTCTTTATTTTAACTTACCTTATAATTAGTAACAAAATGCATCATGTAGATTTTATAATTTAAAAGTACTACATCATAATTTAATTTACATGACAAATGTAAGCAGTTTGCTTTAGTTTACCTGTACGCACAGATGCAGAGAAACTCTTCTTCTCCTCAACCGCCACTACCGTGATGTTATAACTCGTGCCAGGCGAAAGCTGTTTTATCTCAAAACGGTTTTCATATGTTGTTTTAGTATAATCTTTTTCTTCATTCTTCCATTCGATTTGAAATTTTTGTTGTCCATTCGCAGCCACATCTGGATCTCCCCACTCGAAGCGCACTGAGTGCGGGCCTACATCAGTGAATCTAATGTGACCTGAGGGAGAGGGAATATTTGGAAAATAATTTAAGGATCAATGCTTTTGTTAAAGATGAAGTGTATAATTTCTCTGCCGCTGACAACAAACAGAACTGAAAATATAATATCAGGTTATTTTGGTTTTAAATGGGTGTTCTGAACCAAACAGATGGTCCTGCCACAAACTCACACAACTGGTTGAGCCAGTGTTGCTGCTTTGGCTTTTTTTTATGCGCAAATCAAGGTTTAATAGAGCCACAGTGTTTACAGTTTTTATGAAAATCATCCCAGACACATGACTTATAGTTTACCCGTAATCTGAGAAATGACATTATTTACATAATGACATTATTACATGTATTCATAAGACATTATCCTATGATGTAAATGATAAAAATGAATTTACTTCTATACCTTCAGTTTCTTCTTCTTCTTCTTCTTCTTCTCCTTCTTCTTCTCCTTCTTTATCCATATATGTTCCTGCATTCCTAGTATACACAAAACAAACGTATTCCAAAAATGTCCATTCAAAATATGAATATATAAAATAAGCTTCTCTCCAGTATTTGATTCTAGTTTACCTTTGAATGCCACTGCTTTCATCCCGGTCCTCCATCTCTTGCTTCAAAGCCTGGCAGTTTTCCTTGAGGTATATTTTTACAATAATGTTGAATGTAAGACATATACTCTCTATGAACATCATCTAAAGATATATACTAATTCAATCTTTCAAGAATGTGGAAAATATTTTAAAAATATAAATTTTTAAATTAATTGTTTATGTACGATGTATATAAGTACATACGTAATTCTTATTTAATATGTAATAATATGTATGCATTTGGATTATGAAATATTTGAAAAATAAAGGACATGGTTGAATTTAAAATACATTTTACTTAAAGCTGCAGTCTGTAGTTTTTCCTCTTTGTCGTCATCTCTGTTCAAAATCTGCAATTGCAGTTATTGGCGTAATTATCAACTTTACGTAGGTTGTGCCTCGGCACGGCACAGTGCGGATGAATCCAATGTTTTGAGGAGAATGTGGGACTGTCAGTCACCGCGCCGGTGTGGATACTGTCATTCACAATCACAGATTCTACTTTTTGGAAGTATGACCAACATACGAATTTTTAACCCGATTTTTAACAAGTAACATCCACTTTTGTTCTGACCAATTAAGGGGAAAAAAAGCATTGCAGTAAATCACGCTGATTAAATCTAACGATTGCTTATCATTTCATGTCAAACCGTGCAAATTATATTTTGTTCTCAAATTGTTAATGTTAACAACATCAGCATTGCGTGACTACATTTAATGCCCTTCCGATATTTACCCTTATTTTCGCATACTTGCTCAAAAATGTATTTAGGATAATTGTAACCCAAAAAAGTTACAGACTGCAGCCTTAACTGTTAAAAAACATGGTCTACAATTACTCAAATTAAGAATATACTATAATACTCACAGGTAGATTCAGTGTATTATGAGAGCTTCATCTTCCTTGAGATTCAAAAGACAAAATGATGGTCTCTAGTCTCTGTCTAATAAATGACACATAATACTAAGCAGCAAAGTGGCTTTCGGTTTTTATTACGTGAGCTCAGTTCCTGTCATAGGTGTGGGGTTTGGGGGGGTTCACTGGTTAGACTGGTTTACACTTGCTGAAAATGAAAAAAATGTGTATGTATTGAATGTTAGATATGAGGAAGATTTTGGTAATGTACTGGGAAAAGAGTGTAAGATGAAAAGAACATAAATCAAGAAGCAAATTACAAACCTGCTGACACAAGCTGATGCAAAGAATGTTTGGCAGTGAGTACACACTTTTAAAGTGAAAGGTCTGTCAAAGTGAAAAGGTCTATATTTGGTTAATTCGAGCTTATTGTGCTTCTGAATGCCAACAGACATTGTCATCATAAAGACAAATTGACTAAAGGTGTTTTTACACATGCAGCATTAAGCAGCCTTTTGTTGAATATATATGGCATTTTTGTTGTAAAGTTGATATAAGTGCTTGCACAAATAGGAACTTAATTGAAATATGATATTGAAGGCACCTTTACACACAGTGCTGATTTGCCATCTTTTCAATAGGCTATTTGAAAACATCATTTATACATGATATTCCTTTTCAAATAAGAAATAAAGTATTTTAATCACATAATAGGAAAATGTAACTTCAAGTACTTTTCTTGTAATTATGATAGCAGATTGATGAACTATGCTGCCCTCACCTGGCAATTGGCATTACACAGAGAAAGTTCTTAAAGGGTTAGTTCACCCAAAATTCTGTCATTAATTACTCACACTCATGTCGTTCCAAACCCGTAAGACCTTAGTTCATCTTTGGAACACAAATGAAGATCTTTTTAATGAAATCTGAGCACTTTCTGTCCCTCCATTGACAGCAACTAAAACTTTCAAGACACAAAAAAATAGCAAAGACATCATATTGTTGCATTGTTGTTGCATGAACGAGCGTTGGAGATTAATATTTTGTAAATAAAGTGGTAAATTGTGTTTTTTTTGCACAAACAAAGCACTCGTGTCGCTTCATAAAATTGAGGTTAAACCACCAGAGACACATGGATTACTTTAATGATGTCTTTACCTTTCTGTGGCTTGAAAGTGCTAGTTTCGTAGTCTGTCAATGGAGGGATGGAGATCTTTCAGATTTCATTAAAAAGATCTTCATTTGTGTTCCGGAGATGAACTAAAGTTTTACGGGTTTTGAACGATATTAAGGTGAGTAATCAATGACAGAATTGATTTACTGATTTACTTTAATATTTTACTGGGTATAAGCACTTCAGTAACATTTCTATGCCCATCTCTATCCCCTATGTTTTTGTTTTTTTACTGAATACACTACCTTTTAAAAAGATGCAGTGTTTTATAAACTGTATAGTTTGTATGAACTCATTCAAGGTTTATGTGATTTTTTTTCTATTCTGGCAAATGTGAATGCTGTCTTTCCCAGAAATGCTTCACTTTCTTTGAAACTACATTTACAAGTATAGTATTACAAATATGTCCTATTGCATGATGTGCTACAGTATGTGAATCCCCCCCCGCCCGCCCCCGCCCCCCGCCCAACTCCGATTGAACTATGACAAAGCACGTGATTTACTGTAAACAGTATTGTGCCTGATGGAACAAGCCTGGTCAGTGATTAGTGTCTTTCCCTCAGTGTGTCCAGTTGTGACCACCTTCATGAGATCTGTGGACAAGATATATTCATATACAGAGTATTACATTCATGGTTTGATTATAATGCATAAGAAACTTTCAAGTCCTGAATGAAAGCATAAAATGTTTCAAGGTGAAATTCATGTTATTTTGACAGATCAATAACTTGTATTTACTTAATGTGAAAACCAAATAGAATGAAAGGACTATGTGAGAACAGTCAGATTTAGGGCAGGTGAAGGATTAATCTGTTTTCCAGTACAAAAAACAACAACTGGACGGTTGCTAAGGCAATGTGGTAACACTTTACAATAAGGTTTAATTTGTTAACATTAGTTAATTACTTTAGTTAACATGAATTAACAATACTTCTACAGCATTTATTAATCTTAGTTAATGTTCATTTCAACATTTACTAATAGTCTACATTACAAAAATCAAATTTTGTATTTCTTAACATTAGTTAATGCACTGTGAACTAACATGAACAAATAACGATCAGCTATTTTTTATTAACTTTTTTAACAAATGTAGACCCATTGCTCATTGTTAGTGTGAAGAGACAAGAAACATTTTACATTTATGACCTATTAGGCATACAAATAAAAGTAGGATATGTGCATATTTTAATGCAAATATAATTTGCAAGTAGTTAAAAATGACTATTTCCCAATTTGAATTTCCTAGAAACACTGTCAAATGTCCAAGACATGGTTATGGCCTTGGTTCAATTCAGTTAATACATTAACTAATTTGAACAAGTGAGACCTTATTGTGAAGTGTTACTGGCAATGTATTAGAATAATGGTTATTGTCAGTATTTAGGAAATTGAAACTCCTTTAGCTGATTTAGGAAGGGATATCGGGGTGTGAGATGATTCCACCTGCTATTTCCGATTCTCAGACTCAGAGGCTCGACAACAGCGTCATCTGTTGGCTCGTAAAACCTGGAAATACAATGCATTTTATCAACTGTGCAACGGAAGAATATTTTCTTTGTAGAATTTGTCATTTCTTAAGTGTGTTTGTGTGTGTGTGTTGGGTACACCACACATTTCAAAATTCAGTCAACCAGACCGTGCAGACAAGCAAAGCCAAATGATTCAACATAATTTGAGGCATCGGATCGTTTGTCATCACGTGATTTTTCTGAAAACAAAATAGGAAATTGCGCATCAGCTGATTCTCTGCTGACGTTAAAAACTAAGGCAAATAGCAAGCAAATTGATTTCTGCAAACATAGGCTATATAGACTTTTTCACTACTTTGACATTAAAAAACTAGGCCTACTTGGTTTGTTTAAATACTTTTGAGTGCAATTTAGAGTTTTAGGCCTAGATTTTTTTTTAAACAGAAATACTGTATTCTGTACAGAATACTGTAAATAAGACTAAACAATGTTTAAATACACAGATATTCATACATGTGAAATGTATTGTGAAATGCTTTAGTAATAGGCCTATTACTCCACGGCCTATTAAGTATGCAAATTATGCAAACAAAATTCCTTGTCAGTAACCTACATTCCTTGCCAGTTGGTGATGAACCATTAATCACTGTTAATTCTAGATAAAGAAAACCTGTGGAACCACAATCCACAACTAAACTGCCAAAAATGAATTGAACACTGTTTAATTCAGACGTTTTCCATTTCTAACCAACTGCAGCAAAGAATAGAGGACCTCTTATATTAGTTTTCATTCTTTTAAATTGAATTATTAGCTGAAAACAACACTGTTACTATTTGCAACTTCGAGATTTTTACTGAAATGGTTAAGTTACACGTTAACTGCTTGATTATTCAAGTTTTTCATGTGTGAACTGATTTTATTGTGCTTGTGGAGACAAGATGCATGTAAATTATTAAGATGCAACTTTTGGTGCTAGAAGGAGGACAACCGAGGTCACTGGAAACCGCACTGATAGCTGTTCTAAGTTATAAATTAAACAAAGATTTCTAATCAAAATGTCATGTTTAATTCAATGTGTTACTTACCATTTCTTTAATTGCTTGTGAGATTTACTATTGTATTAGCTATATACTATATCCGTGGTGCTGTTTTCACTAACAACACCTCTGTGTTGTGAAGAAAGGCACAATATGGTATTTATCAATTTGTGTGTTACACTCACCAGTGTAACGATGACAAAGACATTTCATTTAATTCAATGAACTCTGTTCAGACAAGTTCACTTCATTACATAGGGTTGAGTAAAACTAACAAAAAGTGAGAGTTTTGCATACAATTAATTGTATTAATGACTTGTGAAATCTAATTACATAATATTACACTACTGTTCGAAAGTTTGTGGTGTTAAGATTTTTTAATGTTTTTAGAATACATCAAGGATGCATTTATTTGATCAAGTAAAACGGTAATATTCTTAAATACAATTTAAACTAATTGTTTTTTATTTTAATATATTTAAATGTTTAATTTATTCCTGTGAGGGAAAAGCTGAACGTTTTACTCCAGTCTTCAGTCACAAGATCCTTCATAAATAATACGCTGATTCAGTGCTCAAGAAAAATGTCTTATTATTATCAGTGTTTAAAAACTGTTATGCTACTAAAATTTGTTTGTGGAAGCTGACTTTTTTCAGGATACTTTTATAAATAGAACGTTCAAAATATGTTGTAACATAACAAATGCCTTTATCTCTTAAAAACTTTAACATTTCCAAAAAAAAACATTCGCGTGTTTCCAAAGGCTCGCAAAGAACATACATTTTTTTTAATTATTATAATTTTCTTAAATCTACCTCAGCAGAAATATGCCAACCACACACAGTGTATGAAGACCACACAGCCTCTCTCTTACAGTAACATTGTTTATTTTGCAGACATCTGGCTTTCACAATGTACACTTTATTATTAAAGCAAAACCCTTACTCAGCTCATCGCTGTTATATAACTGACACTGTTCTTTTAAAACCACTGCAGCATGAAAATATTTTGCCATGATATTGATTTTAGGATAAAGCAGTCAAGTCATGTTTTTGTTGTGGTGCTGTGTTTGCTCAAATGCCAAGAAAACATAAAGACACGATCATAAAGTGTACATATATGTAAAGTATTGTTTCTGCTTCATTTGAACACTCAAACTTACAGACACACTCCTCGCAAGGGGAGTCATTTCACATTAGAAATAAAACCACACTCTACAAGGGTCAATAACACTGCATTCATATTTAATGTTTGCACTAGATCAAATCACAGGACAGTAATAATCTAGCTATGTTCCATAACCTGCTGAGCTAGATAGCATTTTAAGGCACTTGATGGGTTCACGTTGAACTCGTTTTTGCATTCCATGGTGCTCTTTAATTGTTTGTCTGTAAACAAATGCGCCAAAGGTAAACACATCTGGCTGCTTTTCAGCATTTCACTCATGAGCACCACATTTTTAAGATGCTGTGTTAAGTTAAGAAGTTGAACTTTCAAAATCCGTCTTGCATTTTACCTTGCGTTCTCCTCTATCAATCAGAATTGCCTCAATTATGCTTGTTTCTCTAGTGGAGAAGATAATGGCTGAGTCTGAAATTGCATACTTCCCTATAGGCCATACATAACTGGTTCAAACTGCTGTCCCACAAACAAAAAACACATTTAAAAAGAATTTAAGTATTCAAATTTTAGATGTTTACAAAGATCCTTCTATTATCTGTTGAAACCCACAATAATATTTATAATATCAGTAAGCTTAATATATAAAATCATCATTTATTGGCTTTCAATTGGGAGGGGGCTGTCCTGAATTTTCATGTCACTACCGAAACAGTGTGTGTTTTAGTCCATTGGCTGTGACTGATTTTAGCCACACTCCTACATTTTTGATCAGGAAATATTCCTGTGTCCCTCTCTCTCATAGCCTCTCTTTCATTGTACCATCATGTTGAGGAAAATGTGTTCAAAAGTCTGATAATCTGGAGGATTTTAAGGAACGTCACTACCAAACACCTTTTTTCTGCAATTAAGCAATCTTTTAGGGTGTTATTCCATGAAATGTATAGTTTTTATGTGTGTACAACTGTTCAGAACTGTGCTAGTTTGAGAAAAAGTATCTAAAATTGTCACTACCGAAACAGTTATGACCGAAACATGTCATCATTGTTTTGGTAGTGACAAAAGGGAACACATAATCATTTATTTGGGGGAAATAAACAAAACTTTAGTACAGTTATGCAAATCATTAGTATCTTAGTATGTTTTAGTATGCGAGTTAAAATTCTGTAATGTGATGTGGTCGCTACCAAAACATTACTGTCACTAGCGAAAATGTGCCGTTATGACCGAAACATGCATGTTTTGTCTAAAATAAAGTATATTGAATTATCAGCTAAAATGTTATTATAGTGTTTGGTTCAATGTATATTCAAACTAATGAATCCTTAACTTTGAAATCAGTATGATTAACTTAATGCCTTTTACGAAGAAAGATTGGATTCAAAATACAACAAATCTTATAAATTACACTTGAAATATTGTTAAAATTGTAATTGTTATTGATTTACCTGTGAAAACTTTTTTTTTTTGAAATAGCAAAAAATATATTTACAAGGTAGATGTAAACAAAATATGAATAGGCCAATATAAGCCTTTTTATTAAATTATTTATTATTGTGTTTTGGTAGTGACAAATTTGGGGAGAGGAAAAATATTCTAAAACTTTCTGAAAATACAATATGATAATTAACTGCACAATTACTAGAAATGTGTACCTTGAATATTATACAATTTGCATACATAAAAAATAAAAAATTAAGACGTTTCCAACTCTGACTTTGAACCAATTCTGTAGAATGGCCAATATATTAGGTGACAAACAGTATCAGAAGAAAAAATATGTCTGAATTTACAAAAAGAGCAGGCAAAAAGTACCCGGATGACCTACTACTTCCGATGACATTCTGAAGTGTGCAAATGATTGACACTTTACTATCCCATGAGGCCACAGGAGAGGATTTGTGAAGGGCATCGAAGCGACACAACTGACGCCGATAAGGTCATATGGTAATGATGACAGCATGGCCAATGTAGTATATGTCCGGATTACATTCATACAGACACACCTATACTATATAGAAGTGGCAAAGTAAGTACATATTCAAAATAAGTATATAGGCCTATAGAGTATGTGATTTTGGACGCATCCAATCTCATTGCGAGCCCAGTGGAAAAAGGAAAAAAAATTAAAACCCATCCAAGATTGTTGTGAATGATGGAAGAAACTAACCTTTTCGAAACTCTGCATTTTGCAAACCAAATGCTTTGGAAACTGATTCACTGTATTGTAACGCTCGAAACACCACTGGCGACACTTGCTTGTTAAATTTTATATCTCTGACTTTTCCCGCTCGAATTCTGAGATATTAAGTCCTGTGAAAAAAAAGGACACCCTACTGAATTCTATGGTTTTACGTATCAGAACAAAAATAAAAACATCTGGTCCTTGGCAGGTCTTACAATTAGGTAAATACAACCTCAGATGAACAACAACACATGACATAGACTGAGTCATTATTTATTTAACAAAAATTAGGACAAAATAGAGAAGCCATGTGTGAAAAACTAAGTATACACACTTACTGCTGCCATTAAAAGCAGTCAGGCACTGCTAATCAAATAAACGTATAGAAGATTTGTCAGTTTGCTGGTCTGGAGCATTCAGGTGTGTGTTAACACAATGCCAAGGAGGAAAGACATAAGCAATGACCAGAGAAGCAATTGTTGCTGCCATCAATCTGGGAAGAGTTACAAGGCAATGTCCAAACAATTTAAAGTCCAGTATTCTACAGTGAGGAAGATTATTCACAAGTGTAATATATTCAAGACAGTTGCTAATCTTCCCAGGACTGGACGTCCCAGCAAATTCACCCAAATGTCAGACTGTGCAATGCAAAAAAACAAGAGCTACATCTCATACAGGCCTCAGATAGCTTGTTAAATGTTAAAGTTCATGGCAGTACAATTAGATGGGTCAAGTATGACATGTTTAGAAGGGTTGGAGAAAGCTTCTTCTCTCTAAAAAGAACATGGCAGCACTGTTTAGGTTTGCAAAGTTGCATCTACAAACCACAAGACTTCTGGAAAAATGTCCTTTGGACAGACGAGACCAAAATGGAGATGTTTGATCATAATGCACTGTGCCACATTTGGCAAATCCAATCTAATGTGAAGCCATGTCCGACAGCTAAAGCTTGGCCAAAATTGGGTCATGCAACAGACAATGATCCCAAGAACACCAGCAAATCTACAACAGAATGGCTGAAAAAGAAAATAATCAAGATACAGTGGCCCAGTCAAAGTCCAGGCCTAAACCTGATTTAAATTCTGTGGCGGGACCTTAAGAGAGCTGTGCATAAGCCCACAAACCTCAAGGAACTGAAGCAATGTTCCTTGAGGTTTCCAAAATCCCTCCAGAACAATGTGAAGACTGATAAAGTCATACAGAAATGATTACATTGTTACTAAGTTATTGCTGCCAAAAGTGGCTGTATACACGCAACTGAATAGCCTAGTTGGTCATCATTGGGTTCTCTTTTGGCTTTATTTGGTTAAATAAATGACACAGTAGGTTAATATGTAATGTGTTGTTGTTCATCTGATGTTGTAATTACCTCATTTTAAGACCTTCTAACGACCAGATTTTTTTTTTATGTCATAATAGGCTTCGTAAAACCATATAATTTAAAAGGGTGTCCAAAAGGGTGTCTACACCTATAGACCGTAGATGTAAAATAAATGTGCCTTTATTAGTCTGTTCATATGACTGCTGACCTCACATCAATGTACATGATTTAAACATATTTCAGAAGTACAATTCATATATTTGTTTACGACTGTTTACTAATTTATTTCTAGAAAAAAAGGTCTTCCATTGATACATTTGTAG
The DNA here is from genome assembly GCA_021554675.1 of Leuciscus idus. Taxonomy (NCBI): domain Eukaryota; kingdom Metazoa; phylum Chordata; class Actinopteri; order Cypriniformes; family Leuciscidae; genus Leuciscus; species Leuciscus idus. The sequence goes on along the minus strand of CM038628.1, from coordinate 31,473,777 downwards.
TTGTGTGAGTCGTCCTGTAGGGAGCGCTGTAGAGAGACGGTATCAGGGCTGGTCCTCTGGTGATGTCACTCACACTGCTTTATACAGGAACACAACACAGCTTTCTCATGTGAGACTACACACAATACAACACATGCAGAGTGTAGAGCGGACAGTCTGACAGTCTTCGGCAAGGTAAGGCGCCTTTTTTCATATTTATGTGTATTGTTGAACGCTATACTAATCTATTACATATGGAGACATTCTTTTAAAGAATTGTATTAAATGTTATATTACTTTCTCAATCAATTGGGAAATTCCGATGACTGTTGCTTTTCAGTCGTGAGAGTAGCGAGTACGGTTGTAATAGTTTATTTCAACGCTGTGACTTACTAGTGGTATCGAATTATTTCTGGTAAAACGTTTTTATAACACTCAACATTACATTTTTAGAATGTCACACAAAAATGTTTGTGGCTTCTCTGCGTTCCATCCTAACCAGTAAGTGTAGCGATAGTACAGCGAGTTCCCCATGTAATTATATTCATAACATGTGTTTACTGTTGTGTTGTTTAGTGTAGGCTATATTCAGTGATTATATGTCTGTGATTTTAAGTGTACCAACTACTAAGCACTTAACTTTATGAACTTTCTGTTCTGATACTGTATCATATCAGATGCCCTCTGTGTGGGAAATATCACATGCTGACTCATTGGTTTATCTCTCTTAATGCCCATCTCTATGCAAACCATTTCAAACACACCTGACAGTGCAATGCTTTATGAATACAAATTTAGGCTACATTTGCTTAAAGGTTTAGGCAAAATATGTAAATATATATTTGAAACAATCTGAATATCAAAAGCAGATTTCCTTCTAGCAAATTCTACAGGTTGTTGTACAGAGCACCAACATTTATGCATAATTTCACATTAAAAGATAACAGTCTAAGATGACTGATTTCAACTTAGAAATTTGACCCATTCTGACTTGTATTATCTAAGTTTATGTGCTTTGCTGACTCACTGAGTCCTCTTCTGTGAGATAATGTCTTGGCACAAATGATTCACAGTGGCTCTTGGGGGCGAGATGAGGTCATTTCCCCTCGATCAAAATGATAAATGAGATTGTTGATAATCTCACCTATATGTTTTTTTGAGCATCTTTCTATGCCTTCGATGATGCATGGCATGTAGCCTTTCAGAATAAGATGCATGTGTGTGTGAAATCTAGCAATCATCTTAATGTCAATACAAATTCACATGCAAGGAGAATATGTCTCTATTTATATATTAATATGTCACATATGTGGAGATTTGGCAGGTCTCTGTCAAAGGCAAGTGGCCAAAACATTTGCCAATCTTACAATGAACAAATCTGTTTTTTTGTTTTTGTTTTTTACATTGCATTTGTATGGTTTGAGGTACTATTCAGTGAAGTACAGCTTGTGGTATTTCATAGAATGATTCAGAATATATAGTTCACAAAAAAATAGCTCACCTTCATGATGTTCCAAATCTTTGTGATTGATTCTTCTTGAAAATATTGGAGTATTATAGTACAAAAAATGAGATTTCTAGAGTATAACCGTGGCGATTTTGATTTGCATTTTTGTTGCACCATTCTGATACTCTAAACCTTTGATACTTTCGAAATATGTAAATATAAAAAGGAATTTGCAACACAAGACCTTAGGGCAGACTTGTCAGCCTCAGGCATTGACAGAAAGCTGCAAAGAAATGAAACAAAATTTAAATGATCAGCTTTTGTTGTGTTTGGATCAGTGTCAATACGTGAACAAATCTGTCATTACCAGCAATAAAGTTGTGCAACAACAACAACAACAGCAATACATAAACATTCTGATTTAACAAAGATTGAACAAGTTTTGCATATAAGAAGGCTTAACAAGATTCATATCAGCATGAGATGACGGCATGATGCAGAAGTACAAATGTAATCGGGTTGACTGTTTTTCCACTTGTTTGCAGAAGGCTGCTATTGGGAGTCCACTGAGATCAGCAGATATTCCTGGTTTTTACTGAATGGATGAATGTGCACTCAGCACCTTCTGCAAACTCCTGTTCCGCACCTGAAGGGTGTATGGATATGTGCGTGTGTCTGTACATGTTTGCTAAGTGAAATCTAATAGTTTAACTTGTCAAACTTTTAATTATACCAACCACTTCTGAATGATTTATGTAGGGCTGCCCCAATAGACAACTAAACATTAGTCAACTAAAAGAGGCTTAGTCGACCAAATTTTAATAAAAAAAAAACTCCAAAGGAAGTGGCGAAGTCACGCAGTCCGTGACGGACTGATCATTAACACTCAAATATGGCTTATCATTTGAAATATGCAAGTATAGTAGCCTAATGTTAACGTGTCCAAGTGTTCAAGTCCAAAAGAACTTAAAATACGGCGTCATTTTTGGTCATAGAGATAAGAGTAATACATAATTCGAAACTTTCACTCAACAACAAAACTTTTGCTTTTGTAAAATAAAGAAAACAAACAGAATGCGTTTTATTCGTCTCGGTCTCCATGAACTTCTTTGATGAAGCGTGTCACAAAAATGTGCTGTTAGCCGACTATTCGCTTAAATTAACAACTAGTCGACCAGAAAAATCTTTAGTCGGGGGCAGCCCTACATTTATGTTTATCTTCATACAACTGGTTTCCAAAGGTTTGAGACTTCTATATATTTAGCTTTTTTTTTAATAAATAAAAAATATTATCAGTCATGTTCCTGGTTTGTCATGTGATTGATTTCCCTGACCCATCAAGTGTCTTGTTTTCATTGGTTCTTTGTTCCTTGTGTCACTTTTTGATTGGTTCATTGTTTCATTAGGTTCTGGTGTTTCTTGTTGCTCGTTATTCTTGGTGTATAAATAGCCCTCATGTTTCATTGTTCCTTTGTCTAGCTTTGTTCCATGTTACTGCTGGTGGTGAGTTTAAGGGGCTGTTTGCTCAACACCGGTTTCAACTAAGAATGTAAAACTTGTTATGCTTTTTGGGCGTTCATTTACACGACAACGGTGTTTTGGGTGCCTGAAAATGCAAAGTTTTGAAAAAAATGGGTTTCAAAGTGCAAGTTTTTGAAAATGGTCTCCTTGTAAACAACAAAAACTCGAAACTCTGAAGACGATGACGCCATGCACATGCTAATTACGTGTTCAATCTATAGTGTTTCATCGCCATCTAATGGCCTGGCAGCAGAATACAGCGTTTTTAGTCGTGTATGCGGATCCGTGTGAATGGGTATCGTTTTGACAATGTCTGTTCGCGGAAAACCCAAAGAAAAAACATCTCCATTTTATGCATGTTGTTGTGTTAACGATTGGGGGCCTGACAATGCAAACTTTTTGAAAACAATACTATTATTATCTCCGCATAGTATTTCTTTACAAAGTGACATCGCCAACTACTGGCCTGGAAGAATAATACAGCATTTTTAGTCGCTTTCGCGGATTCGTGTGAACTGGGATCATTTTGACAATGTGGTCTGTATGCGAAATATGCAAAAGAAAACTTTTCAGTTTTTAGTACATCATTTTAGTGTAAACGTACCATTAAATTAATTTAGATTCCCAGATTTTTATTGTGCTCTCAGACTTTTTTTTAGTACCATCAATCTGTTTCTGGTCTGTTAACTGTTAATTCTCTCAAGCAGATGTGCCAGACATGCTTGTACAAAAATGAACAGCAATTGCATGTACGCTTCTAGCAAATTCCTCATGATCAGAACTTGAAACAACACATAAGACCGAAATATCTTCTGCATGTAAAGAATTAAATGAAAAGTCTAAAAAATGAGAGGCATCTCATCTTAGATCTTTTGAGTTCTTCGCAGTGGTCATAATTATATTTACATTATACTCACATTATACTCTCCATTCATACTTGACCTTGTGTTCAGATCAGTTGTGTATAGTTCTTTTATCACTTAAAGCGTCAGGTTTTCCAAAGCAAACTTCAAGTGCTTTCTCCCACATTTTGCTTCTCCATGTCCTGGCTTAGGTAATGGGACACCTCCGGACTGATTTAATGCGGTGAAGTCTATCGTACACGCTGTGGAATGAAGCCTGGAGGTTGGATTCAGTACAAAGAGTCTATTTGAAAGTTCATTCTGTTTTCTTCACCCTTCGGAATGGTTATTTTGTGATTTTTAAATGAGCTGTCAGTGAATGTAGACAATAGGGTAGAAGCTGGGCAATTCTGCATTGCAGCAATTTCTGGTCAGATATACATGAAACTGCTTATAAATGCAAATGGAGCCTGTCTGGTGTGTCTCAATGTATAAACCATTCATAAAAGGACGTCAATCTAATGGCACCAAGAAAAAACCATTAGGCTACAAACAATTAAGGTAATTATGGCGGTAAAAGCAAAGTGCTGCATGACCGATGCGATTTAATGTGAAGGGTGTGAGAGCTCAACAAGAGAACATTAAGTCTTGGTTGTGAAGTTCACGGGGTGTGGCTGCGCTCCTTTAAAACTTTCTTCTTTTTTCCCCCCAGAATGCACTTTTTTCTGTAGATTGTCAGGCTGCATGTTTTGTTTTTTGTGCCACATTAGAGTGTTCTATTTCTAAATTGCTGTGCTTGGTGTGTCAGTTTGCAGATTCCCCCCCGAGGCTGTTGTTCTTTCTCTTGCGCACGTCCCCTTCGCTCTGCCTGCAAGGATAAAACATCACAGGGCTGATGATTTTCAGCTCAATATGCACTTAATATGCACACGTGTGCTGCAACGTGTGTGTGTGTGTATGTGTGTGTGTACACAGAAAGATAGAAGACAGGTGAAGACAGGCTGGTTTACATATGACAGAAATGAAAGTCCTAGAAAATCAAGGCAGGTGACTCAAAAATGAATCATGATTCATGATCGGTACACTGCAAAACTTACATAAGTGGTTAAAGTGTTGTGTAGGCTCTTAAATTGTTTGGGAGCTAAGTAAAAGAAAATCACTTATTTTTAATAAATGTAAAAATAAACCATAAACATTTTATTGTTTATCAGACACTTTTTTTTTTTCCCCCAAAGCAAATGTCCCTTGTAACTTGTAAGGTTTAGGCTAAATGTCCAATCTTTTACTTACAATAAAATAGTAAAGAAAAGCGTATTATTATAATGCTTTTGAAAGAAGTATATGTTTACCAAGACTGCATGTATTTGATTTAAAAATCCAGTAAAAACAGTGTGAAATTCTTAACAATTTAAAATAACTTGTTCTATTAAAAAAAAAAAAAAAATTAAATGTAATTTATTCCTGTGATGCAAAGCTGAATTTTCAGCATCATTTTTCTAGTCTTCAGTGTCACATGATCATTCAGAAATCATTCTAATATCCTTCAAAAATCATTCCAATATTCTGATTTGGTGCTCAAGAAACATTTCTTATTATCAATGTTGAAAACAGTTGTGCTGCTTAATATTTTTTCGGAATTTGTGATATTATGATATATGACCTGATATGATATATATATATATATATATATATATATATATATATATATATATATATATATATATATATATATATATTATATATATATTTTTTTTGGATTCTTTGATCAATCAATTTCTTTGATTCAAAAGAACAGCATTTATTTAAAGTAGAAATCATTTAGAACATAATTGTCTTTGAATGAATGAATGAATGAAACCTTTATGGCTTTGATTTACCTGACCAGCAGATAATTTACTTTGTCCTGTAGTGTGTTATTGCATTCATGTTGTGTGTTTAACATTTGTGGTATTTCACACACTAGCATAATCATGGCACATAGATGCTAATCCACAAACTGTGTTCTTATCTCTTTAAGAACCATTAGCATTAAACTCTGAGGCAGCTCATACTAACCTGGTAAAGCCACCTACACCTCTTACAGTTGACTTCCATAGAAGGCTCACCATCTGTTTACGCAGACGCTCTCTATCGTGCCTCCACCCTTCACTGGTATCTGGTGTAACTGGCAGTGGAGTGAATCAGCAGCCTGTCCGAGTGATCTCACTCTTATTCAATATCTCTTTCCACTGTCTGTGGTCTGATCCCAGAGGATCAAAACCTTTTCTCCTCCTGTTCTCGTGCATAGACATGTTGACATCTCAGTTAGGTGTAATCACTTCCTCTCTGCTGTATGAAGCGGATGTTACTCTGTTGTCTGCAGGAACAACTTGATTTATAGTAAACCACAGGTTGAATACGTTAATAGAAATTTGTTTGCGATTGTAAATGCTTTGTCATGGGTTTTGTCATTTTTGAAAGGGAAACCGGTTTGTCATGTCACCTTTTATTTATTTAGTGCTTCATTAATACAGATTGCGTCAAAGCAGATTCACAGTGATAAACAAGAAAATAACGATCAGTGATGCAAACTTCATCTAACATTCAGTTTAGAATCGGCTATGTTTTGTCCTCATCCGATAGTGTCAGTGCAGTCAAATCAATAATATTACTGAATATTAAGTGTCTTATAAACCCCAACTAACCAAGCCAACCCAAGCAATTGTACTGAGAATTGCACAAATGACTGTTTTCAAACACTGACTGTTTGGTTGAGCCATTGCCGCTGTGTCGGGCTGGTTTGGATGGTCCGATAAATTCATCAACATTTTAATAGCAACACAGAGTCATTGTGTTTACACTTTTTCAGGGAAATCCACCCACTTATAGCGTATTATACTTGTCTCTACATATTAAGCTAGGATATCATAGAGCGATTTATCACGGAAAACGTTACATCATCTTTAAATCTCTAGATTAACTCCTGAATTATGTAATGTAATGATGGTTTTTTTCCCCATTCTTTTTTTTTTTACTTTCATTCACATAGCCTTAAAGAAGGATTTTGATTTGTCATAGACATAAAGGTATACATATGTTCCCATTAAATTGTACGCTTTTCTGTGGAAATTACATAATTGGGCTTGTATTGTGTCTAATTGCCAGTTTGTCCCAGTGTCTATTGGAAACTTGTCTCGTTTTCTCTAATTATCTATCCTGCACACCTTATGTAATTCTTTTCTCTTTTTGTTTCCACTTAGAAAGATTGCAAGCGTCACTGGCACTGCAAAACTACATCCAGAATTTGATCGCCAAGACTTCGTAGAAAATCTTACAGGTACACACATTTCCTCTCATATTTAGATAAATATATGTAAACAACCATGTTATGTAATTGTGTGTTGCTTTAACTATATGGCACTTTATATCCCTATTAAATATATTAAAGGGATAGTTCACCCTCAAGTAGTTCCAATCCTGCATGAATTTATTTCTTCTGCTGAACACAAAAGAAGATATTGTGTTCAGCAGAAGAAAGAAATGACACAATTTTAATTTTTGGGTGAACTATCCCTTTAATTATTATAGATTTTATTGTTTTACCCTTGTCTCCAGACACAGACCTTCAAACTTAAACTATGTTAATCCACCATAAAAATATTACATTTTTGAAACTAAGATTGAAATAATCTTAAAACATTTCAATAGTCTATAGTACTTTTCTTTTTTTAAGAAATTGATTGTTTTATTCATCAAGGTTGCATTTAATTGATGAATAAATGCTGTTCTTTTGAACTTTCATCAAAAAGAAAATCCTGAAGAAAATATATCACTTTTTCCACAAGAATATTAAGCAGCACAATTGTTTTCAACATTGATAATAATAAAAATGTTTCTTATTTCTAGAAGACATTAGAATGCTCTCTGAAGGAGTAATGATACTGAAAATTCAGTTTTGCATCATAGGAATAAATTACATTTTAAAACATATTAAAATAGAAAATGGTTATTTCAAATTGTAATAATATTTCACAATATTCCTGTTTATGTATTGTATTTTTGATTAGCTTTGGTGAGCATAAGAGACTTATTTCAAAAACATTAAAAAAAAAAAATCTTACAAACCCCACATTTTTGAACAGCACTATGTATGTGTTGTATGTGCAGCACTGGTTGTATAAAGACAACAATGTCAAATCAAGGTAAATATCATCAGTAAACAAAATACTTTTATTGTGCATCATTTCCAATAAATTAGTAATTTTTTTTAATTATGTCAAAATGTATAATATTATAATACAACATAATTGTTTGACTTTATTTAGGATACATTACATACTAAATATGATGATATCCTTAGCAAGACAAATGTTTCAGCTGTTTTATTCCAAAAAAAATTCATTGTCATTTCCATCAAAGAATGCATAATGTGAGTACAAAATTTACATTTGATAGTTCAGAAGCAACAAGTAAAGGTCCACAGGGTCAAAAGTGCACATGCAAAAAGAAACACCCAATTATACACCTACTCAAAAACATCCTTCAGAACCGTGCCAGACTCCCTGGGTTTAGAAAGCAAGTCTCTGCACAAAGTGACAACTTCAAAACGAATGTGCTGATGTCTTTGTTTGCTGTTCCAGCTTTTGTAATTGAAGTGTCAAATAATTCACACCGGACACAATACGCAGCAGAGGATCAGCTGTTGGCAAGAAGCAGAAACGTGTCAAGATGTTGACCGATGAGGTTCCACAGGTGCAAGAGGTCAGTGTTGTCACCGCCCACTCATTAACCATGAAAAATGAGTATGCGTTCATAATCTCTATGTGTTTGTCTTCAGGTGAGATACTGCTTGAAGACTCTGAGGGAGCAAATGGCAGCCAGACAAAACAATAACAACAATAAGGTACAATATTGACATTCTTACCTGTTCTGAAGGATCTCACAAAATCAGTATACATACACAATATTAGATATTTCAAGTAGGCATCCATTATTTCCTTAGTTGCTACACTGTGTATTGCTGGTGTTTTTTCCCATCGGCTTTGAAATGCTTTGTAGATTTCTTCAAATGACTTGGCTAAGTGGTCTCATTTGTAAAATAATCTGTTTTGTTCCCTAGATTCCATCTAATGGCTTTAAAGTTGACGTGCTTGTTAGCAAAGCCAATGGCTCCAATGGGCTTTTGAACGGATCTCACTCTAAAAGTCAGGTAAACTATTTGTCCTATACAAAGATTATTCATTTGCACCATTATAAATACACAACTATACCACAAGAATGTATAGGCTCCTTACAAAAGCAAACAAACGGAGACACTCCCATAGAAAGAGAAAGAAAACATTCAGTCCACTCAGTGTATCACGTTTCAGTTGTTTTGGACAGAATTTAATGCTGTATTATGGGTAAAAAATAGCCCCTTTCCTCCCTGTTTGAAAATGGATGGAAAATGGGAGTCCTGTTCTCCTGTACGGACTCTACGGACTCCCAAATAATAAAGTTAATGTACATGAAGGAACAGAGACAGTTCAGCCCTTTTAATGAGGATACGATGACGTACATGGATAAATAATTTGGCCAAAAAACAGACATTTCCACTTCTTGGTTCATAATTGTTTTCATGTAGATGTGCTGAGATTTGGGAGCGTACACACATTAACTTTTTGCTTCTGCCTGTGAAAAGTCACACCCTTGACATGATGCCTTTGGGAGCAGCAATTGCCAAACTTGTGGCTGCTCAGTAAACAACCTGTCATTCTGCCTTTACTACACACCTACAGCGCCTCCCATGCACAGACTCGATTTTTTTCCTTATTTTATTTTATTTGATAATAATATTATCATCATAAAATATATAATTATAAAACTAATTAATACTTGTGTTTTCTACAAGGTAGATAAAGAATTAAAAGAATATATTAAGTATAAAGAACATTCTAAAAGAATATCCTATGTAAGTTATAATATCCACACACCATGCACACAGAGGATACTTCTACTTATTTTATTTAAAGAGGACCTATTACCGGTATGCTTTTTTTAAATTCGATCTTTCTTTAGTGTGTTTTGTTGCTGTTTGAGCATGAAAAAGGTCTGCAAAGTTACAAAGCACAAAGTATACATCAGTAAGCACTGTCTCTAAACTCCCTGAAACGCCTCGATTGCAGTCTTGAGTTTTCTTCCAGGAATGTGCACTTCATAATATCCCCCAATTTTATTTTAATGGCTGCAACACACTCCAAAAAAGTTAAGACAGAGGCATGTTTACACCTGTGTTACATCACCTTTCCTTTTAATTACACTATTAATCATTTGGGAATTTAGCAATTTTTCAAGTGGAATTTTTACCCAATCTTGCCTGATACAAATACAAGACTGCTGCTCAACAGACCGTGATCATCCTCGTCTGATTGAGTTGTTAGTTGAGTGTTGAAACTTCTCAAAGCAGTTGACCAATCACAACACACCGGTCCAGCTGACCAATCAGAGTACATTGTGCTTTTTTGTAGTGTTGGGTCAGAGTCCTTAACCAATTGAGTTTGACTGGGAGATGTTTATTAATGTCCTATCTTAATTTTATGTTGTTTCTTATTATCCGAGTCTGTGTCAAGTACGAGTAGTCCACCCAAGTGTGTCCGAGGTTATTACTAAACGGAAGGTGCGTCCCAATTTGTGTACTTGTGCACTATTCTATGATGTTTTGTAGTATAAATAGTGCGAGTAGTGTGTTCACACTGAAAATTCCAAATAGAAAAAGTGCACTTTAAATACTCGGATGATGTACTTTAATTAACCGAAAAAACCAAGCGTAGAATGTTGGACGCTTCATGCACTCAACTGTTGTAGATTTAATTACGTAGCGGAGGGGGAGGGGCATCAGACTCCGATGCTGAATGACAAAATAACCTTATAAAATTCATACACTACATGGTTGAGTACAAAGTGTATAAGTGAATAGTGCGCCATTTGGGATGCAACTAGTGCGTTACTGACAGACTGGGAAGAGAGGTGCTGCAATAATGTAAAATATGTGAAAAATAATGTTTTTTTGAACTTTCAAGCATGAAAACCTATTCTAGTGTCTAAATCAAGACTTTGTAAAAGGGCATATTTTGCCTTATTTATTATTACTAATATCTAAATAGTATATTAAGCATATAAATAATATACTAAAAGAATATACAAAATATGAAACTAAGTGCAGCTGCAAATGATGCTACACTTATCTATTGTATTTGATCACCATATTTATGTATTATGGTATTTAATTCTTTTTTTAAGGTAATACAAAGTATTCATGGTATTAAAATTACGATAAAGGTTCCAAAAGTTCATATTGCCATGCTTTTTCTCTGGTATATTTTACTGTAATAGCATGGTACTTTTTTGTAAGGTTGACAGTGCAAAATGAATATATTAAATATAGGTGCAATTTTAACATGATTTCTTATGTTTGCACAGGGTCAGGAGGATGATAAAAACTGTATAGCCTTAAAAGAAGTCACCAAACATATGTACACTCGACTGCAAGAGATGGAGAAGAGACACCAGGAGGAGAAAGCGAGACTACAGGTCAGAAATATAATTAAATGCCAGGCAAATTAATATATAACTGTGATATAAAGTGGTTTGCCTTTCCTAAAGTAAGCACCTTATATTTTGAAATCTACATTAGGCAGAAAACATTGAATTTCAGCGGCAGTTTCTAGAGGATCATAACTCTCACATGCAGAAGGCAGAAACCAAGGCAGAGGAACAGAGCAAAAATGTGGAAGAGATGCAGAAGCGTATGGGTGGTTTGGGGCTGGAAAATGCCACACTACGAGAAAAATTGGCTGCTAGTGAGGCTGAACTCGAGAAACTGCGAGAACTGAAGAAAATGGACAGTGAGGACGGGTGAGCCCTTTTTTTTTTTTTTGCCGACCCAAATGGCTGCTGTTCTTCTATACATAATGCATTGTTCTCATATGTTTAACTGATAACTCATATGTTTAAATATTTTCCACCTGCAATTTAGTAAGCAATAAATTGGCCTAATTAGAACTCTATTAGTTGCATTGTGCTGCCATAGAAACCATCCTTCAATGTCACGCCTCTCACATGAAATTCGACTTGCTATGACTCATTCTTGTGTGTTGAAAGTAGACTCACCCTGTGTTGCAAATGCAGTTATTTCTTTGTTACACACATGTGTTACTAAAAGTGTCATTGTGAGTGTGTACACATGAAACATACAGGTTTTCTGCACTGCAGGTCTGAACAACTGAAAAAGGAACTGGCAACTCTGAAAACTAAAAACCATAACTTGGATGACATGCTCAAAAGTCAACAAAGGAAAATCAGAAACATGATCGAACAGGTAATAATTCCTGTGCATAGGATATTTGGAGAAACACCCAATCAGAGACAAATCATTAAATGCCATTTGCAAACTATTTTATTTATGTAATCTGATGTATTTTGAAGTGAAACAGGATATTCAATGAAAGAACATTTTGGGGGAGGACTGGATTTTAAATCAGGGTTTCTGCGGGTCTTAATAAATCGTATTCACCCTTACACAAATTAAGGCTTTAAAAAGTTCTTAAATCAGAGCAGAAAGTCTTCATTTCATAAAGTCATGGCATGAAATGTTGCATGCACTGCAAAAAAAAAAAAATCTTTGTCCTGTTTTCCAATACAAATATCTAAACATCTTTGATACATTTACTTGAGATGCAAATGTAAATATAGTCTTGAAAAATTGTATTTTCAAACTCTGAAGTTACTAATACAACTCATTGTTTCTCCCTATAGTCGTTTATGTTTAGAGAACACATTGTCGTATTTTCCCTTTAATTTATTCCTTCAATTTTCTTTAATTTGTCTTAATGTCTTAACGTCTTAAATTCACCTTCATAAAACCTGCAGAAACCCTGTGTGTGTATACTATATAATGTATTTGTGTATATATATTTTGACACAAAATATTGATTTAAAAAGGAGTTTGATTTAAAAACGATTGCATTGCTTCCGCTAAAGAAAATAGTCCGTTCCGTCTCTACGGTTAGAATCCTTCATCCATAGCAACGCTCTGTTTTTCATGGCAACAGTGTGTTCTACTTCGCAGCGGTCTGTTATTTCTTGATATATGAATGCATTCTACATTAGAATTCAACCAAGCCATGTAAATAAATAAATAAATAAATAAAATACTGTAAACATGGTAGTCATATTGACTTTTAAAGAAATATGCTCAAAAAGATCAAAAAAGGAAGAAAAGATGAAAATAAATAAATAGGAATATCTTTTTTTGGTGATAAACAGGTTGTGTTTTATAGTGTTTGCTCAGAGATGAGAAGTGAAAATCAACCTCAGTCATAAATAAAAGATTCCCCCGTCATTTCCCTGCTGATCAGCCTCGGTGCACTTTAGATCTCATGTTACGCATAATAGCTTCGCCCATGAACAATGAAATAAAAGCAAGAAAAGCATTATGCTTCATAAATCCAGCTCCTTTTAATGTTTGTAGATTATGCACATTTTATTTCAATAATGACTCCTGATTAACTATATCCTTGAATACATTTCAAATCAGTTTGAGCGTGATTAGTGCTTGCATTCATTTATTTATATGTCCATACTGTACATGTTAACAGGTGCAAAATTCACGAACCGTAATGGAGCAAAGAGACCGACTGATCGCCGACCTTAAAGAGAGGGTGTCTTTCCTTGAAGCTGAGGTCAGTGTCTGTGTTCTTTCAGAGAACCTCTTTATTTTTTCCCTGCCTTTCACTGTGTGACTGTAACATCAAATGTGATCTACAGAATAGAGAGATGCATGACCGGATGGAGTTTTATATGGGCAGTCAAGAGCCTAAACCATATAACTCAGACATGGGGTCCAAGGTTGTCTACAGGTATTTCTTTCTTATAATGTACACATGTAATGAAAAAAAAAAAGTGTATGTGTATTGAAATCTAAGATTGAATCTAAGTAAAGCAATTGGAAATGGGAGGGAAATCTCATTATGAAATAAATGTTTTCTATAATACACATTGGCCACAAATAATGGTACCCTTTTATTCAATACTTTTTGCAACCTCATTTGCCAACCTCTTCTCCTCTAATGCCTGATGAGTTTGGAGAACACCTGATGAGATCATTCCTCCATACAGAATCTCTCCAGATCCTTCAGATTCCCAGATCCATGTTGGTGCTTCTCCTCTTCAGTTTTCTAGGTTCAGGTCAGGGGACTGGGATGGTCATGGCAGAACATTACTTTCATGCTAAGTGACCCATTTTTGTGTGGATTTTGATGTTTGTTTTGGATCATTGTCCTGATAGAAGACCCAACCATGGCCCATTATACGATTTTTAGCAGATGCTGTCAAGAGGATTTTTCTTGAAACCCTTCCAAACAACTTGTGGTGGTGTTTGATAATTTTTTTAGGCTTTCTGACCCCAAGACTCAACTCATTTCTACAATTCTCCAGCTTTGATCCTTGGATAGTCTTTGGCCACTCAAACTTTCCTTCTCGCCATGCATTAAGACAATATAGACACACGTCCTCTTTCATTTCCTGATGATTGGAACTTCTCAATTATCGTCCTGAAACAGGAAGTCATGACTGGTTAATTTCATCTTTCTAGTCACCCTGGTGTGGTAAAAACTGTAAATGAATATACCTTAAATATATTTTACGCATACAAATTTCTAGGGGTACCAATAAATGTGGCCAATATGTAATAGAAAACAAAAACATATTTCAAAATGTGATAACACCCCTCCACGCACACACGCATACATTTCTTAGTTTTACTTCAATGAAAGGTTAGATTTTTGTGATGAAAGATTAAAACGATAAACTATGCAGATTTATTTTCACAGCCTTCTTTTATCATATTTACCAAGGATGCCAATAATTTTGACTACGACTGTATATATTCAAAAAAGTATTCAACATTTTGTATTATAGCAAACCTCTGACGCCAACAAGCCCAGGAAACAGGTCACTGCCATTCATCAAAGTGGTCGAGATCAAGTCTTAAACAACACGAGAAAAAGATGAAGATTACTGATGGATGAGAGGGAGACTGTGAGTGAGAGATGCATTGTGGAAATGGCAACAAGCATTCCTTCTCTCCCAACATTTATGCAACATCAATCAGTTTAGTACATATCTAGCAATTATTTTGTAAATAAGTAATACAATACTTTGTATATAGGACTGTTCTGTCTCGCTTTAATTTTAATGTCACATGTATGTTGGATTTGTAGATCATACACTACATTTTCATGCCTCAAGCAACTTTATTAATTGTATTAGATCTTATAAGTGGTGAAATTCATATTTCCTAATGATCTGCCACTGTGTCTGTGTCATCATGTTACAATCTGATAATGCAGCCATTGTATAATAATGTTACTGACAGCCAATTTGAGTAATCTGATGAAGCCTAAATTTCTCCCATATATAATAAAACACAAACAATATTTCTGTGCTACTTATCTAACTGTGTATGTACATACTATATGCTTATATACAGTTCTGAATTTAACTACATTGCATAGTCTTTTCCCATTGGGAACTGTAATTGTATTGTGTTCTGAAGAACACATTTTTTGTTTTGTTTTTTTTGTTACTGTATTCAGTACTAGACTCTCTTCCATCCATCTCTCATTAAATGTGAAAAATTGTGTAACTGTAGATGGAGTTGTTCTACTATGCACATTTCTCTGGTATTGTATTTAGCTGGTACATGTATTTATCTTAAGGGCTAATAAATAAAACGTATTTAAGACTGCTTGCAATATGTGTACGACTATGTGTGTTACAAGTGTAGCGAGCGTCTTGTGTATTGTAAATTTAAATGAATTTTTAAAACATACAGTGACATTATTTGGTAGCAATTACTAATTGTATTAATATTTTTGTTGGCTGAAATTACTGAAGCAGCCCGTTAATAAGAGGTGGGTATTCTGTGCACTTCCTTTTCTGGGGCTCGTAAACATTCAGCGCGGACCACTAGCGACATCTACTGATGGGACTATGAACTACGGTTACACTGAAACAAATGTCACTGTCTTTCTTTCAAATGAAATACGAAATGAAGCTAAAAATAAACAAAGCTCGTTAACCCTGTAAAGCCACTATGAATACAAAGTTTTCACATCAAATCTCTGTAGTTTTATTTTAGAGGGTCAATGATGCAATACAATACAATGATGATTGAGAGATGTACAACTAAACATTTTAGATGTACAACAAACACTTTCATGTATACAAAGACTTTATTGCATGGGTAAATAGTTTTAGGGCACATTTTAATACAGTATAGGCTACCGTTTGATGTCCCATTTTAAAAGCATTAGTTAGTAAACCATGTATCTAAATGTAACCTAGTGTTACAATTAGCTTGTTTTAAACACATTATGGCCTGGTTTCACAGACAGGGCTTAGATTAAGCCAGGATTAAGCCTTAGGTAAATTAAGACATTTAAGTAGCTTTTATAAAAAACAATGGCATTGACATATTTGCTTCAGGTTAAAACAGTTGGGACTATGCTTAAGCCTTGACTGTAAAACTGGGGGAAATGTTTGTAAGTAAATGGTGACAAACTAGTTAACCTACTGACCTACAGTTAAATTTGCAACCCTGTACCATTTTAATTTAAACAAGTGTCTGTTAATGTCTATTAAATAAATAAATAAGGTTCAATGTCTATTGTAGGCTATAACTTATTAATGGAATTTGTATGCCATAGGCCTACATGCATTTGTCATATAGAGTCAAAGACACATAATAACATAACCGACATCAACTAAAGGGTAACAAATTACATAATTGTGTTTAAGTTGTTATATATGCACTCTTACGTAGTCGTCACGTGGTGGGCTCTGCGAGTGAAGCCGCAGTGGCTGTGATAAACCACGTGACGCGGTGATCCGGGTGTCAGTGTGGAAAAGAAACAGGTAAATTTTGAGTCTTTCGCTTATTGTCTGCGCGAGTCGGTTCGGCCTTGTTGTCGGCATTGGGGAATCGATTTAGGACGCGAAAGAGTTCGTGTTTTGTTTCCTCCTGATTAGGAGGTCGATATTAAAGCCTCCTTCGGTCGGCGTTATCTTCACATTTCTGACATCCAGCCTGGTCTTTGGTTAGTACCTCGCCTGTTAATTTTTTCATCATTTGGGGCCTGTAGGCCTCGGTGAAGCCTCGGTGTCGAGTGCACATGTGAACTGACGAGAATGCGCCTCACCCCGGGGGGCGTGTGCCTTCCAGTTAAAACAAACGCAAATTACTATCGTGTCGATTAATTTAACGGACGATTTGCCCAGTCTTTCATTTACGTTGATAAACTAAATAGTTGATTAACCACCGGCAAAGTTTATCTTTGGGCAGCAGGCAGCATAATGATGCCCGATAACCGGCCATGAGGTTATTATACGCGGTCAGAGCGGAAGCCACCCATTATGCAGAGCATGTATGTATTATTTGACGTATAAATAACCCTTTAAGACTATTAAAACCGTGTGTATGTGTGTGTTCATATAGGATCGTTGGATCTGCTTGTTTGAGTTTATACCGAGTTGCTTTTCCAAGGCCCATCGCCTGGACCAATCATAGCCCTTCATCTCTGAAGATTTTTTTTTTATTAACTAAGTTTAATAGATTACAATTTGCTTACTCCTTGACCGGTAAGTCAATATAGGATTCCCAGGATGTCGATTTAAACACCACGGGTAATGTAGGTTAACTTACCTGTTGGATGCCTATTGTACAGCTTGCTTGGCTACTTTTTTAAATGCACAAGGCGATTTTATGCGCCTTTGAATGGAAACAAATGGCTTTAAGTGCCTTTTATTCTTAAGCAATTTCCATGTTATATCTAGCAAATTATGTATTTGATTTTTTTTATGTACTATATGGTGTATTGTGAAAATAAAGAACATCTTTGATGTTGATAATGTGCCTACACCTTTACCCATGGGCTGTGTGATAGTTTTCACGTTTCCAACATACTCTCAGTGTGACACATATATCCTCGCCCTGTTCAAAGGCCGTTAAGTTTGTTTTTCTTGAGCTTTGTCCGTTCACGCACGTCGTCCGTCTGTTTTCCCGCGGCTGGTCCCGCGTGTTTCTGTCACGCTGGTTGATTCTGTGCGCGTTATAAAGTGCGCAGTTTCTTTCGGCCACCACATGCCCTGCATTTCCTCATGCGTAGAGCTGCTGTGCTGTTTGTTATAACCATACATGTAATATTGCATAACTTGCACCAGGTGGATTGATTTTGGTGCTATTTTGTCGAAATATCTGGCGTGTGGAGTCCCCTCCCCTCGTGGTTTTAAAATATCGATAAAACGAGGATGTTGAGCACCGGAAGCGCGTTCATAATTGACCTGTTGTTGCTTGACTTGTAAACACCGTTTTGTTTTCACGTGTAATAATTGCGCAATATGAAATTCCCGGAATTGAATTTGTATCGGTGTTTTGGTAAAGTTGTGCCGTCGTTTTATGGGTAGAGCGTCAGGTCAGACATGTGAGGTTGTTTACTTCCAGTTTTGGCTAATCAAAATGGCCACACAAGGTGTATCGTGTTTGTTTGCATCCATGTTTTATGTTAAGATGGTTTGCTTAGACCATGTGATGGTTTTAGGAATGTTGTTTTAATTTTTAGCGAGCTGTTAATAACATCTTCAATCTGTTTCTCTTTTAAAGGCGTTATTCCATTGTAAATACTGTTATTTGTATATACTGTAAATGATGACTTCAGTGGGCGGAAGCCGGGCCCGGGGCAACTGGGAGCAGACGCAGGGTCAGACACAGAGCCAGTCACAGCACAAGCAGAGGCCCCAGGTAAGATTACACGCATTACTTTCTATTGACATTTTCACATTTCTGGGGTTCTCAGAAGCGGAAGTTGTCATTGTTGGGTAAATTTCTTTAGCGATGAACAGGAGAAGAATAGCATTAGCTATTAGAAGAATTGCTCCAATAGCAAAAGAAAAACAAATCTGATCGCGTTTGACGACTTTTGAAATAGGAAAAATTATCGAGAGATTGATTACGGCATTCAGAAAAGGCAAAGATTTAAAATTTGCTATCACTCCCATAGCTGTTGTATGAGAGACACTCTGGCATCAGCGTTAATTCATTTATTTTTCTTGTCATTTACTGCCAAGGTAATATAACGCAAAGTATAGCATCATATGTGTATTAAATTTTGAAAATGTGAAACGTTTCATAGTGTTTTGAGAGGTCTTGAGGTACTAAACTAAAGTAGTTAACATTTGAAGTGGATCAAAAAAGTTCAAAGTTGTCCTAAGACAAGAACGGGTATTGTTCTAAATACATGTATAACTTTTAGGGCTTCACGGTATATCGAGTTTGTACGAAATATCGATAAATTTTTTTGAAAAGATAAGGAATGAGGCAATACCTTTTATATCGATACAGTAGTTTGATACAAGCACATCTGAAAAATAGCTGTGGACGCAGTGAAAGTACATACTAGTACAATTTGTCCTAAACATGAAACAAGCTTATATTAAGGGCTTCAAAGTAACTGGTAAGATATAGTTAAGTTTTAAGCAGCTTGCCCTGTCAGATGCTCTGACAGATATTGTTGCTGACTGACAGATAAATACTTGCGCTGTTTAATGCGTTTGTGATGTGGTGTTTTTCTCAGTGCTTAACTTACATTTCACAGGTATATTCTCCATCTGTAAATGTTAGAAAGTCAAACAAATGTCCATTTCACTGTCAGGAGAGGGCGAGCGTTCTGCAAGTGAATCTGTGAATGAGCGCATGCGTTTCTAACAGACAGAGCACAATAGAATAGTAGTGGAATAATTCTGACTAAAATATACATATTGCTAAAATATTTGTTGTTTTAGAATTTTAAAACCTACAAGTATATTTTTATGAAAGCGACCATTATAATGGGGTAATCAAATGCAGGCTAATATAATTTGTTTGTGCTTTTGTTTTAATTTTCATGTTTAGTCTAGCCTTTAGTCAATGTAAAAACAAAAGCATTATTTTTGTTTTTACATTGTAATGTGGTTTTAACCACCTTTTTGCACATAATATATTGCATAGCCTACATTACATTCACTATATTTGTTTCCTTATCCTTCAACATCAACATTGTTTGTAGGATATCATTGGGCAGGATGTGAAATAAATGTAAAAAAAACAAAACAGATTTTCTTTATCCAAATAGAAAAACGTAGAAAGTACCGAGATATTTATTGTATATCGCCATTCAGCCAAAAAATTCAGAGATATGATTTTTTTTTTTTTGGGCCATATCACCCAGCCCTAATAACTTAGAAAGGTTTTGATCCACTTCAAATGCTGACTACTGTAATTAGCTTTTGGATGTTAAAATATGTTCTAAAGAGTAAGGGCCCTTTCACACCTACCTTGTTTGGTCCGGATTTTCAGACTTTTCAGTTTGGTCCGAATCAAAATTACAGGTGTGAAACCTCCCCCGGACCACAGTCCAAACAGACAGTGGCAACGATATGCGTCTGTTCATTCTTTCTTGTCAAAGTTACCCTCTGACTTGACAACACACTGACGTCAGACGCACATCCGCTTACAAACCAATCAATGTCAAGATGCATCCCATATAGATGATGACGATAGGACGCAAGTACGTAATGTAAAGTTCTTTAGTGCGCTCGCATAATTGCAATGTGAAACCAAACCAAAACTAACCAAATGTATACAATGTATCAAAACATGACCTTTGGTTCGGACCTTGGTACGGACTTTCAGGTGTGAAAACGCCCTTAGACCAAATCTGTGATGCGACATTTATGGGCAGGTTATGAAGTCAGTTATGTTCTCGTGCAGTTTCAACGGAAAAACTGTGGCATGAGAACCAGCACCATTATGATGGAAAATGAGTATCCGTGGCATCCATCAGAGTGAGGCCTATGCTCAGAGTCAGTGCCGTCTATCACTCAGTAGGTTCTGAGTTAAATTAAGGGCTCTAGGAATAAATCACAAATCTATGCCCAAGCAAATGCTATGCCTGACCTATTTCTCCTTAGCTGTATTCTAGCTCACTTCAAGCATTGGATTGTTATACAGTTTGACTGTTATGATGTGATTGTAAAAGATTGGCAAATCAATATCCAGAGTATAAAAATTCACCTGCCCAAGAACAGAAGCTGCATTTTCTTTTTTTTAAAAGTCTGTTACTTTAGGCTTCAGTGTCATATTGCCAACAGTTTTATGATTGATCATTTTGGAATATATACAGCTGATTTTAAAGAGATCGTATTTGATCCGTAAACGAGTGCAAAAAATACAAGCTAACCAATAACCATTATACACTAATTTTGATGGTATGACATTTTTTAAAAGTGTTGAGATGAAAGGGAATTATGTATGATTGACAGTTTTATGTTTGAACTTATAATTATTGCTGAATGTTTCACAATTGTCATTAAATCATCCATCAGACTAAACAATTTTTTCCTTTTTGTTTCTTCAGGCCACTGCTGAGCAGATCCGACTCGCGCAGATGATCTCGGACCATAATGATGCAGACTTTGAGGAGAAGGTCAAACAGGTGAGTAGGGATCTCAACAGTTTGGCTCACAGGAAAATATTGGCAGGTTCTGCTTTACCCCCATCCCAGTTTCAAATGGTCCCTACAATACACAAAAAGGCCATACAATATTGTTTTGGGGAAATGGCTTGACCGTAGCTTCTAATTAGTTTTCCTTGGGCTATTTCTGATGCGCTTGTACCTGCAGTTTCATTTTCAGGCACGTGCACACAAAAGTTCCCTCACTGCTTTCATTATAGCTCTGACGGGGACCATATGTGCAAAAGTAAAGTTTGAGCTGCTACCGGATACTCTCTCTCAGTCTCACTCTGAGTTGGAGAGCAACATAAGGCTCAGACACTTCATAGTTCACTCAATGTTTCCATGAGTCCTCTCAGATACTTCTGTTTTCTTTTTGCCTTCAAAATATATGGGCTAAGTCATACACCCATGTGGAGTTTATTAGGGGTGTGAATCCCCAGAGGCCCCACGTTATGATATATCATCATTCTTAAGCCACAATACATATTGCGATTTAAAAAAATAATTGTAAACAATTTTTTTACGTTTTGCGATATGCTGAGTATTGTAATAACACATTGTGATCATTATCCGAGCAGTCCGTGTTCAGAAATATACGAGAAGGTGCTTCGTTTACACTTACTGCACGTGTCTAAAAGAGAAAGCACAGATTTACTACTAGAGCTGTTTGTGAAATTACAGTCTGAATGAAAGATTTCAAATTATTTCCTGCATTGTAAGTGCAGATCTTGGGGTAAAATTATGCACTATACTCACAATTCCAAGCTGGAATTCAGTCCTTAAAAAGTCCATTTTACTTGGCATCCATGCATCTATAAAATATCCCCACCCTAAATATTGTGATGCTTTTATCTTTTTCACCATCACTAGAGTTTACGTGCTGCTTATTGCTCCTTTTCTTTTTTCCAGCTGGTTGACATCACAGGAAAGGATCAGGATGAGTCCATGATAGCGCTTCACGACTGCAATGGAGACGTCAACAGAGCCATCAACATCCTGTTGGAGGGCAGCCCTGACACTGTGAGTTCAGGCTTGAGTTTAGAGGTGTAAAGGTTTGTTTGTAAGAGAAATGAAATTGCAAGAAGGCGGCTTTCTGCTGCTTGCAAAGGGACTCTTTTGAGGAGATGGTGGATTGCTAGCAATTAATTTGCCCCTCAGATTGCACTTACTATGCATTACACTGCACGCTCACTCTCGCTCGTATCCCAGGTAAATCATCATTGTCTGAAATTTTGTTTGACTAATGAAGTCGGCATCAGCTAAAACGCATGTGCATTCACCTGAATCGCGCCACAGTTCCAGTTCTACTGAACTCTGACCACCTCCAACAGGTTGTCTCTGGTTGGGTACCCCGGTGTGCTCCTGGGTCCGCATGACCGCTTTCACATTTCCAACATTTCATGCAAATCGTGCCCCATTTTGAACTAAACTGCCAGTGTGAAAGGACCCCTTAAACTGTCCATCAAAATGTATTATTTAGACTGGATTCAAAGTGTCACATTTCTCAAATCTCTCTATTTTTCAATTCCTCTTAAGTTTCCCATGTTAAATTTGACCTTTACTTTGCAGGACTCTTGGGAGATGGTTGGGAAGAAAAAAGGAGTTTCAGGTCAGAAGGAAAGCACACAGACAGAGGGAGGAGACGAAGGAAAGGAGAATAGAGATAGAGGAGGAGAAAGAGATGTGGCACGTCGCAGAGGAGGGGCCCCGCGGAGGGGCCGTGGAGCCAGTCGCGGACGAGAGTGTGAGTGGAGAGAACGCTTTTGCTGCTACTTGGTGACACTCCCTTTTTTTATTATTTTTTTTTATTTAAGTCTGAAAGACTTCATGACACTATTTTCCTATTAAACAAGGCGTTTTGTTAAATGATGCAACATTTACTTTTTTATTAGTCTGTAGTCAGCCTTTTCTCTGTCTCAGGACAGACAGCAGCACACCACAAACCCATCACTGCTCTCTCTATAGTGCTGAAGGGATAGTGTGTGCCACAGTAAAGTTTGAGCTGCTACCGGATACTCTCTCTCAGCCTCAGTCTGAGATTAAGAGCAACATAAGGCTCATATACTTGATTGACTCAAGTCTTTTAAAGTCATTTTACAAAACTTGAAAAAAACAAAAAAACATGTAAATCAGAAATTTGGGCTGCCCAGTCTCAGTGAGGTAATGATAAAGCAGAATAGATGCTATTATTCCTAAACACCAGAACTAATCATAAAATGTGTGAAAGTTTGCCAACACTTTGTTGCTCTTTGCTCTGTGTAGCAGCAATTTTCTGATGATTTTACTGCTTTTAACTTAAACAAAATAAAGCTTGCATGCCAGTTAATGCAAGTATTTAAGTGCAATAAAAAAAATAAAAAGGGACCGTATTTACATTTATTCTCTCTCGTGTATATTTCTCAACTCATTTCATCCTTTGTTCCCTCTCTTTAGTCCGTGGACAGGAAAATGGGTTAGATGGGGCCAAGGCAGGTGGAGTTGCTGGCAGAGGAATGGAGCGAGGCCGTCGGGGAAGGGGCAGAGGAAGAGGCAAGTACTACTATTGGTTGTGATTAGGGCTAGGTGATAAAACTAAAACATTAATTATTGCAATACAATTTTCCTTGATAATGTGTACGAAAAAAAGTTTGATCTAATGTTTAATGCACCAAAAGCGTAATGAAACGGAGCCACTCATTTGAACTGCAACACACGGTCCATTTATCCGCTCAGCTCAAAGTTCAAACGGCAGCGCATCACGAGCATCAGTAGATGCGTTTACTCGCTGAACGTTCTGTCACCCGATCTGAGACCTGAGAAGCGTTTGAATTCAGCAAAGAGCACAAATGTCTCTGATTTAAACTAGTTTAAAGCCAGATGAAACAGCGCTGACAAACAGGAGAAACACTGCGCGGCAATGCAGTCGGAAGGCTTTTCAATCTACAAATCGCCATACTAAATGTATTTAGGCTACTGTTTTTCATACAAATACCATAGAAACCATATAGCTACATTTTAGCATGGTATTGAGGTGCTATGTGTGGTTTTAACTGGTTATGATCTAAATGTATGCTACTATGGAAGTAGCATAATTTTAATAACTAAATTCATTTTACCATATAAAAATGAGGTTGTTACAATTTTATAGGGTGCAAATAAATAGGGTGATGTGTTTTGGTTTGACTGTCTTCCTTTCCTGCAGGTGGAGCTGGAAGACGAGGAGGGAGGTTTTCAGCTCAGGGCATGGGGTAAGTTTGTGTGCCTCCATCCAGGTCATTCCTCTTTTTGCATGAACACTAATGATCCCCCAGAATGACAAGTTCTGGGAAACGCTGATGGTATTCAGCTAGCTTTGTAAAATTGATAAACTTTTGCTTCATAAACTGTTAAAGGTATTGCACAATTTTTTAGCATAAAGTGCTTTTCTGGGTTTAAGGCCTGCTGGTGTGCTTTTCTTGAGACTGTATGTGCATTCATAGTCTGTAAACTTTTTAAAGTTTTTAATGTGTTTTCCATGCAGAAGTTTAACCAGGTAAGTAAGGCTACGTTCACACTGTCAGTCCAAATCCGATTATATGTGTATCTGATTGGAATCTGATCTAAAATTATTTACCGTCCACGTTTTGTATCAGTTGTTCGGATCCGATTTGTGTGTCCAATGCCACTCTTTAGTTTTCTGGAATATCTGCATTGGTTTCTATGGCAATGAGATTGCGTTAGTTGGTATATGCCAAAAACAACTGCAACATGGAGGGGTTTGCAATACAGATTCACGTTCATTTCATTAATGCTGTTGTCGCTGCCGGTCTCAAAACACGTCTCCGTTATATTGTCACTTTCTGCTCAACCTGCACTTTGCAATGCAAGTCACGTAAACCATGCAAAATCCGATCAGAGCAGTCAGACTGAAGTGGATTTCCAGAAATGCGATTTTTATTTATTTATTATTATTATTTTTTATTATTATTATTATTATTTTTTTATGATTTCAAACCACATAAATATACCTCGAAACGGACTTCATTTCATGTGATTATTCGCCGTTCACACTTGCTAGATCTGATCGTATTTCAATCGGATATGCACAAACTGATTTGGACTGACGGTCTGAACGAGGCTTAAGAGCTATTGTGGGTTTATTTGCTGCTTTTTGGTGCTATGCCCTTTTAGGCTTGTTGATTTACAGCGTTCATTAAATGGTTTCATGGCAACTAGGGTGGGCGGTAGAAAGATCAACCTTTGAAATTTTTTAATTATCACGTTTATGCAAAACGCCACCTCTTGGGTATGGAATGTCTATGGTTTGGAGAGAAAATGGACAAGGTTGTTACATGATGTGGAAGTGAAGCTCTGCTAAGCCCTCACATTTTCTTATTTTCACCATCACTTCCATTAAACATGTAGCGAAAACCAATTATATTGAGTGAATTACCTTAGGGGAGTATTACAATACCGTTCAAAAATTTGGGGTCAGTAAGATATCATAAAGAAATTAAGACTTTTATTTAGCAAGGATGCATTAATTTAATTGATAAAGACATTTGTAATGTTACCTTTTTTTTTTTCTATCCATCAAGGAATCCTGAAAAAACGTATTGTAGTTTCCACAAAAATAATGAACACAACTGTTTTCAATATTGTTAAGAATAAATGTTTCTTGAGCAGCAATTCAGCATCTTAGAATGATTTCTGAATTATCATGTGATGCTGAAGACTGGTGGAATAATGCTGAAAATCAGCTTTGCATCACTGCAATAAATTGCATTTCAATTTTATTAAAGTTAATTTAAAAATGTATATTTCATAACATTATTGTTTTTACTTGATTTAATCAAATGAATGCAGTCTTGATGAGCATGAGACTTCAAGCTGAAAAAAAAATGACAGACCCTATAACAAACTCGTACTACTTTGGGTAAAAGTTCACTATAAATCTGAAAGTCTTTTTGGGAGGGATCTACACAACAACTTATCACAACTGGTTGAGGTCAAGAAAACAATAGACAAGAATTGATTTTCTTAAGAGATATATTATGGAAATAAAAAACAACGAAATGCACAACAATAAGCCCAAAGCAAAGTCACATTGTAAATGTACAAATGACCTAAATCTATCCATCTATAAATACAAATATAAAATTAATGGTTATGATATGAGCCCGAAATGTTGCATGCAATGAATGTTGTAATGCTTATGACACTGTCCATAGGTGAAAGAAGAAACCTTGTAGACGATGTAGATGTAAATTAGTTCAACACTGGTAAGTGTCCAAACCAGATTCAATAATCCAAACAGCAATTCCAGAAACAAGCAGAAAAAAGGCAATAAGATACAATGATTGGCAGTGAGTCCATTCTATTTCCACCAAATACAATGCGGTAGCAAATGTTACAACTAAATGTTACAACCTACCGTAAAAGCAGTCCTTCTACAAACAAAATATTAACAAACATTAGTATAAACTTCAAAAACGATGAAATACGATTTCTATAGTCACTCTGTGAATATACAAAAAAAGGGACCTTACTTTGAGCACAATACGGTACGTTTCCCAATCAGGACATCAGTAACTGCGGCAAAATTCGCTCTCGCCGCCCTGCCAATGACGTCGTAGAAAGATTCGGGGACGCTCTGACGTAGATCGAATGCTTGGTCTTTTTTTAAACTTCATTTAAAGGGGCCGCAAAGCAAACAAGCATGTTGATCGTTATTTTTGCAGACTGACCGAGAAGGGTATATGTTAAACTCATGGAATCTTTTAAATGTGAAGTAAGAAATTGATCGATGGAAAGAACTTAACAATTATAGTGACATGTTTGCAAACGAAATAAACCAATTAAAAGCCATTTATGTGGTCTGTATTTTGTGTTCATGGTTAAGTGCTAATCTAATTTGCATTCCCGCTGAAAAACAAGCGTTCTAGCGCGAAAATGTTGCCTATAGTGTTGTGCGCCGCCATATCAAATTCACATGATCAACCTCTCCTCTATTTTGCTTGAACTAATGTAGTCGGAACCAAAGTTTTCTTGACTACGTTCTCTGGAATCCTCTCAAGCGGAGGACTTCTACATTCCGATTGGTTGCCGCCGAACCGCGTCATAGCTCATTACCATAAAGTTGACCTGACTTCAACTCTTCTCGCTGCTCTCGCCGTCCAAGACGCGCCGCGCCGCCCTCGCTGGAGCTCGCCACCGACTCGCATTGAAAATGAATGACTTCCGGCCACTTTGACGCTCTCGTCAGTGTAAGGGTACCAGAGGGAAGCCATGCTACTACCTACCTGTATTTAAACTTAACAAAAAGTAACAAAAGTAACTATAGAACAGTAGTAACGTTTAACTTTTACAACCCTAAATTTTTGAACGGTAATGTATCTGCATTAGTGATGCATTTGTCAGTTATAGTCACTAAATGGCCACCACACAGTTTTCCCGAATAAAACCTTCATGCTCCACAAAGAAGAGAAGCCTCATTGAACAAATGGTTGAGCAGATATGGTTGATTTTAATTATAAATATTTTTAGTATTGATGGTAGTTTTATTGCAATATAATGTTTAAATAATACATTTACAATTAAGTTATTTTTGTCAGTAGTTTAATTTTTCTCGATATATGTGAAGATGCAGATTTTTTTTATGTGTTGCCCAGCCCTAAGAGCAAACAAGATGCATTAATATCTTAAGTGGCACCGAGTATTGAATGTGTTCAATGTGTCTTTCATGCTTTTTAAAAATCTCTGAATTTCAATGTCAACTTTAGCATCTTAGTTTGGCTATATATATATATTTTTATTTTTTTTACATAGTGAAACTGCAATATCCTGTAGTCTAGAAGTGCTGATATCCCATCTATGCCATACCATGTCATGCCCTGGACTGATTTTCTGATTCTGTCAAGGCCATTTGTGGTCACTCTTTGATGGTTTCCTTCAGGCTTCTTAACTGGCGCCTTTCGCTTGTTTGGTTTGAAGTGTGCGTTTGGAGTTTGCATGTTTGGTTTTCAATTCTGGACCTCCAAGTACAAGTTTAGCCTTGTATGAGTTTGTAAGTCACACCCCACTAGCTTAGGTGCCTATAGAGCAGGTGTGGTGGTTCGACCGGTAATGGACGCAAGCATGACGGTTGCCATCGCGCTCTCTCGTGCACACACACAAGCACACTGTTCACACCATGCACCCTCGTCTTTCTGCCTGTGTTGAGATGCTTGTAATTCTCCTTGTTGTTTCTCCCTAAAGCCAGATTGATAAGGGCCCCAGATATGATTTGTCAGGAGATGAGAGGTGAGTTAAATAAATTTATTAGCGTGTTGGTTTTTGTTTGTGTAGGATCAAAGGGTTTATTAGCGATTAGTTGGTTACTGAAGAATGCATCTGAATTTGAGCTTCATATGTTTAGCTTCCACCGGGTTGGTTTCAGAGTTTGAGAATGATTGGAAAGCCCATTTGTTTCTTTGGTATAATTGCAATCAGCACATTACGACAAAGCAGTGGTTTTTTTTAGGTCATAGTGGAATTGTTGGAGTGATTTTTCACTTTGTTTACTGATGGGCACTGAGTGAATGAGGGAAGCAAGAAATGACTTCAATGTTTGCTCAAAAACTATTTTAACTTGTTTTTTAGTACGTTCAACCCAGCGGACTACACTGAGCCAGCTCAAACAGAGGAGAGCTACACAAGTGGAAGCACTTGGAGTAACACAGGCAACCTGGAACCTGAGGATGGAAACCGTGAGTAATGCTTTAAGTGTCTCTTGTAAACCCCTCATCCAGTTTCCATCAGTGTTGGCATGTATTAAGGCTGAAGTACACTGAACATTCTATTACAAATGTTTTTTTTTTTTTTATGGACTGAGTTGCTATTCTGACACAACTTTGTTTCCGCAGGGCTTGAGTTTACAGGTGGAGAGGGAACAAACTATCCTCGCAAGTTTGACTCCGCCCCTGGTGAGTCTTAATGGCTTGCACAGACTATTTTATAAAGGATTTGTTCACCTGTTGTCATTGTAAGTGAGCTGAGTGTCTGTGTAACAGGTGCTTGGAGAACTGCCACGGAAGAGTGGGGCACGGAGGACTGGAATGAGGATGTGAGTATTTCAACAGAGAACTTCTTTCCATTTTAAGATTGAGTAAATCTAATTCTTGGTCTCTTCTGTCTAGCTGTCAGAGACCAAGATATTCACTGCCTCCAGTGTGGCGTCCATGCCCATTCCACAGGAGAATGTCACCATTACAGCTGGACAGAGGTATGCTGGTGTCTTTTTAAGGAAATATTAAGGATTTAATTGATCTATCAACGGCATCAGTGAACTTTTCAGTTAATGTATGAAATTATTTTGGCCTGTTATTTATCTGCCTACACTGCTGTTCAAGTTAAGGGACAGTATTTTTTAAGTCTCTTTCTCACAGAGGCTACATTTTTGGTCAAAATACAGTAAAAAACAGCAATATTGTGAAATATAATTACAATTTAAAATTGAAATATTTTGTAATGTATTTAATTCATGTGACTGGAGGAATGGCTGCTAAAAATACAGCTCAGTCTTCAGTGTCACATGATCTTTCAGAAATCATTTTAAAGTGCTGATTTGGTGCTCAAGAAACATTTGTTAAAAACTGTTGTGCTGCTTAATGTTGTGGAAACTGTACATTTTTCAGATTCTTTGAATAGAAAGTTCAAAAGAACAGCATTTATTTTATCTTTTGTAACAACAATGTAAATGTCTGTTCTGTCACTTTTTGATCAATTAATGGATCCTTGCATCCTAGTCCAAGTATTCATTTCTTTAAACAAAAATACATTAGTGTTCAAAGTTTGGGATCCGTAATAATTTCAGCTTTAAGGAATGCAATTTCAACACTCAACCACACTGATATGCTTTTACAGATGTGTACATTTTCCTGATGATCTGCTGCAGTCATAGCATTATGATAACCTTATTGATGTAAGCATGTTTGACGTTCAGGATTGATTTGGCGGTGTTGCTGGGGAAGACGCCTCCCTCCTCTTCCTCAGAGGCAGAGCCTGCTTCGCTTGAAGGCCCACAGCCGCCATCTCTGTCGCAGTCTCTGGTGTTTAGCAACTCAAAGCAGACAGCATCACTGTCCCAGTCCTCCTCCAGTGCTCCTTACAGCCAGCACAGCATGGTAAGCCAGATGATAAATGCTCTGTCCTGTCTTAGCTGTTAATAAAATGTGCATTTTGCGGCAATTGGTGTCAGTTGTTTTTCCTTTTTTATTAAGGGTCAATTTGCTGTAATTTATTTTTGGGGGGGCATATTTTAAGTTTTTTTTTTTACCCATAATTTCTGTATATTGACCAGTCAGCGTCCAGAATTGGAATTTAGTTTTTTAATAAACAGTATCCTACCTAAAGTAGCTAGAGGCACCCAGGACTTTAGACGCTTTTTAATTGCTCTTTGTCCTTTCCTCAGGTGAGCATGCTTGGTAAGGGTTTCGGTGATGTTGGTGATACAAAAGGCACCACTGGAGGCTCCACGACTGGTTCTCAATTCCTGGAGCAGTTTAAGACGGCCCAGGCTTTGGCCCAGCTTGCGGCCCAGCACTCACAAAGTGGACCACCCAATGCTGTTCCTTCTACCTGGGATACCAGCCCCACTACACTGGGGCAATACGGTAAGAGGGCCAACATGGTTTGAATGGCTTCTATGATTGTTCAGCCCTCTCTGTGAAGTCTTATTTATTTATTTTTCTCTGTGCTGTCAGATATAAAACCTCAAACAGAGCCTGTGCACAATCCCTTCACCAAACGGCAGCCCTACCAGCCCACCTCCACTTCCTCATCCATGATGGATGCCTTCTTGCAGAACAAAGCCACGCCCACTTCTACCACCTCAGCTCTGCTCCCTCAGTCCACCCAGTCATCTTCACTGCCCCAGGCCGTCACCACCCCTGTCTCCAAGCCCTCGGGACCTGCCCCAGGTCAACAGAACTCTTCCAGCCCAGCCGACCTGCAGGCGTCCAGCCCCCTCCCCCTGCAGCAGCACAAACTCAAACAGCAGAAGAAGAGGGCTTCCATCACCACCAAGGTCATGATTCTACAGTTCTTTCTGGTCTCAGCTAGGACTGTCATGATTATGAAATTTGGCTGTCGATTTATTGTTTAAGAAATATATTTGTTTTTGTTGTAATTGCCTTATTCAGTTGGAATAATGGCATTGATCAGATTAGCCTTAGTGTTCATCAGTCCTTTTTACTCAAATGTTGTTGTGATTTACAGATTCCAGCCCAAGCGGTGGAGATGCCAGGATCTGCGGATATATCCGGGCTCAACCTGCAGTTTGGAGCATTACAGTTCGGCTCTGAACCGGTGCTTCCTGAGTATGATACCTCGGCAGCTGTCGCCACGACGACACCAGGCAACCAAGGCCAGAACAGCCTATACACAAGTGCTAGCAAGTGGGTATCTCGCATCACTATATCCAACGACTGAGACTCTTGAATGATGCAGTAACACAATCACAGCCTGACTATTGATTGGTTTTCTGGTTTGTCCACAGTGAGCAAGCAACAGCCCTGTCCAACCCTAATCAGATGGAGCTATATGAGCCAAGAGCCAGCCAGACACGGCGCTACCCTCCTTCTGTGTCCTCTTCACCACAGAAAGACATGCAGGCAAAGGTGAGACAGAGTTGTCTATCAATGTACCACCATAAGTCTTGTGAAAATTATGCTTCATCTAAGCAAACCTTTTTTTTTTGCCCACAGAATGGGTTCAGTTCGATACAGACGTCACAATCTCTGGAAGGTATGACAAGCTTTAACAAATGGTTTCAAAGTAAAGGGCCATTAACATCAAGGAAGATAATATACATTGCAAACCCATAGTTAACATTGTTTTCTACGATAATATTGTAATTGTGGTTTTAACGATGTCCCTCACTTTACAAAAACATACTTGAATATACACTGCATGAAGTAGCCTTTTCGGTTTAGGCTAGACCAAGGCATGCCCGCAGGGCATTATAAAAAAATGTGTATGTATATTGTATATCTATGGGCATACGAACATACTATGCCATCGTATGCCCTTTCACACGAAAATGCGTTTTTCCATTCAATTGCGCTACTCAATAAAAATGTCCCCTTATGGTAAAAACGTTGATGAAAGTTAAATCAGTTTACACTTATTGGAGCTTTGGGAGTCAGTTGTCCACGGCAGTCCTAAACCTGCCAAAGTACCAGCACAATAACACACTCAGCAAAATTGTCTGATCATTGTTTATTGACAAAATAGACAAAAAAGATTACTGATATTTTCTGGTATCGTGCACACCCCTAATGTTTACTGTAAAAAAGCGTTACCCTTTATGATTAGTGTCTTAGTTTCACATTACATGTAATTACTGTAGATTGTGTATAATTACATGCAACTAACCAAAACCACACCCTAACCCTGTAGTGAGTACATGTAGTTAATTACTCTGTACTTCATTATATAATTACACTAATACAGACACCTTAAAATAGTTAATCATTCTAATAGGAAAGTGCACATCACCGATATAACGGTACAAAGTCAAATATCAATGGAATCCAATTTTTTTTATCCCCCCCAGCCGATAAATGATAAAAAAAAAAAAACTGACAGCCGATCCGAATCCATCCCTCCTTAGAGAGCTCCATTTGAAGCAGCTGAAAGCGTTTAGAACGTCGTTTAGATCCATCGGTGTGGATGCTGATAGTTACTGTTATTATCCCTGCCAGCTGCAGCAGGCTCTGCACTGTCCATGAAACCGGTGTCCGAATCAGTCGTCCCACCATCAGTTTCCAACATAACCTCATTGGCTGACCCCTCATCAGGTCCTCCTTCCCTGCTGACTACATCCAATCAGACGCCTCTCAGTGCTCTCGGGCACGAAGATGCCTCTTCCAGCTCACTGGCCCCTCAACACAATAAGTAAGCCATTTTGTTGTTGTTGCTTCAATTTAGTATGTATGGATCAGAGATGCTAATAATACTGCATGTTTCCCATCAGCTCCCACCCTACACAGCAAAACAGTTTGGCACCTTCAGTTCGCACTTCAAACTCAAGTCTGCTGGTGAGTTTGCAACTAAATGCACTTTTATTTTATTTTATACAAGTATAGAGCAAAGTCAATGCGAAATCATTATTGTCCCTATAAATTTCCATTTATTTAAATTTCCTTGAATCTTTTATTTATTTGTATTAAATGATCTCTTTTGCTCACTGTGATCTTCCTTCAACTTCATCTCAGCACCCAAATGTGGATGCTGATTCCAGCTTGCACTCATCCTTCTCCTCGGTATCTGTGGCTCCATCTTCAGTTCCCCCACCCTCTTCAGCTACTTCAGCAGCCCCCATCTCCCACAGCGTCCCTGTTGCCCCCTCTTCATCTGTCAGTTCGGTCTCAGCGCAGTCCGCCCTGGGCCCCGTCAGCAGTCTGTCCATGGGATTGAACAGTGTTGCTGGTGTGGCTTCAATGGTCCCCCCTTTGGCTGCTGCATCTTCATCTGCTGCCTCTGCCACTTTGGCACCTTCATCTGCCTCGTTGTCTCGCAGTACGGCTGCCTCAGGTAAGAATTGCTGTTATTA
Organism: Leuciscus idus; assembly: GCA_021554675.1. Lineage (NCBI taxonomy): Eukaryota > Metazoa > Chordata > Actinopteri > Cypriniformes > Leuciscidae > Leuciscus > Leuciscus idus. The sequence goes on along the minus strand of CM038628.1, from coordinate 31,439,868 downwards.
GTGTTTTGGATCAAAAATGACATTGTATAGGCCTATACCATTGCATAAAAGTCCTCTTCCTATGATAATGTTAAGTAAGGATCCTTCAGAAAGACCTTTTAGAATTATCTTTTTTTCATTCACTTTTGTTTGGATGGAAAAAAAACCATCTGTGATTGCTAGGAATAAATTGATACATGGTCATTCTTGTCATTTTCAACTTTTACAAGATCGCTTTCATTATCTCAGAGATATGTAAATTTGTGAAATGCTTAATATAACTGGATAAAACCATTTCTACATCTTTTAATTGTATGCTGCTGCTTCAACAGGGAAAGCACCTCCAAACCTGCCTCCTGGAGTGCCGCCACTGCTGCCCAACCCTTACATTATGGCTCCTGGCCTGCTTCACCCATACCCAGTGAGTGTTTGGCCTGAATTATTATTTTTTTTTTTTTGTTGTTTTTTTGCTGCTGCTGCATGCTTTGACATATGTGGTATCTTGATTTATCTCACAAACCTCTTATGTCTTGCAGCCTCAAGTTTATGGCTATGATGACTTGCAGATGTTGCAGACCAGGATACCACTGGTGAGGGCTTGTTCCTGTTTGATAAGCTGAAGTATTTGACATGAAATCAACAGAAATGGGTTTATTTGTGACGCATGAAGTTGTCATTATTTTTGCCTTATGTAGGACTACTACAGCATCCCATTTGCCACTCCAACCACAGCATTGACTGGCAGGGAAGGCGGTTTGACGAGCAACCCTTATTCTGGTAAGATGCAGATTTATTTTCCTTTTTAAATTTGGTTTGTGCATTGTGTTCAGTGTCTGGACAGGGAACTCAGAGGTTGTGAGCCCAAAGCTTCATTATCTGAAACACTGTCTGAAAACTTTCTCTTAGCTGGCGACCTGTCAAAGTTCGGCCGTGGTGACGCCTCATCTCCTGCCCCTGCCACAACGCTGGCCCAGCCTCAGCAGACCCAGACACAAACGCACCACACTGCCCAACAGCCCTTCCTCAACCCAGCCCTTCCACCAGGATACAGCTACACCAGCCTGCCCTATTACACTGGTGTGCCCGGTCTGCCCAACACCTTCCAGTACGGCCCTGCCATGTTTCCGGTAAAAGCTCTTAAGGCATCTTTACACAGCCAAGTTAAAGCTGCTCTGTGCCTGCTCAAAATTCAGTGTAAAAACACAATGGGTCATAAAAGCCAGACTAAATTATGCCTGCTCTGATCCATCTCAGTCCCTAGTATTAAAGTATGTCTTTGGTGGCTTAAACACATTTTCATTGATATGTAAATGTTTATGCCACCTCTGATTTATTTGTTTCACTACTATAACTGGATCTTCCAGTGAAAATTTAATTTTATCAATCATTTAGTCTGCTTAAACCCTTGCCCCTCCACAATTGACTGCAAGCATTTATTTTTGAGTGCACATCTCAATCAGTCAACAACTTCTGAACTGGTAGAGAAGAAATCGATCTCTTTAGTTTAATTGTGACTTTTAAGGACTGTTTCTGAATGTTCCTCCCAGGTGGCTCCTACCTCCTCCAAACAGCATGGTGTGAATGTCGGTGTCAATGCGTCAGCTACAGCCTTCCAACAGGCTAGTGGTTATGGATCACATGGATATAGCACTGGTAATGCATTTTCTTACTTTCATGCAACATTTAAAATGGAGTAAAACATTAAGATGGAATGATGTTCTTACAACAGAATCTGCAGAGAATTAGTTTACCATTTTGCGAAAAACTCTACTGACTAGTAGGTCTCAATGCCATCTTGTTCCTCATGGCTGAGTTTAAGCCATGTTTAGCTAAACTTTCTCAGTCACCTCTAAACCCTACATTGGCCAAGTTTGTTTTCTTGTCTGTGAAGTTCAAGCATGAGACAATTTATCTTATTAAAGGTACAATCCATAGTACTGCATCTTGTTTGGTTTTGCAAAACCAGATGACCTTCGCAATCACAAGTGTTCTGCATGGAGTTTTGTTTTGTGTCGCTAAGCTTTAAACATTGATCCTACTTGTGGGTTAGTTTTAACAATTGAGCATCATACAACTTGACTTGGAGTGTCGTGGACTGAAATCAATCTGCAGCTTCAAGAATATGGCCATTTTTGAACATTTTAAGAGCAATCATCTACTTGAGAATCTGTACAACTATTGAGTCCCAACTGTGGCATTTAAACTATTCAGGGTTTGCCCACAAATAGTCTTAAGCACTTCAAAGTGCCGCCAGTGGGTGGGTTTCTGTGGAACCAGTGAAGTAAGGAGAATGAGGTGGGAGGGAGGTCGCTTGATTTAGGGTGTTGGGTTCACACATGCTTTCCACACGCTGCTTGCTTTTGACCATCCACCACTTTTGAGCACTGTTTTGTTGTACCCTCCCATTCCTTTGCTCTTACGCTCTCCCTCAATCTAACACATCCATCTTTTAAAATATTTTCTCATACTTTTAGATTCTTCTTATTGTTTCTTCATTCTTTTCAAGTTCTTCATAATGTCTTTCCTTACATCTTTTCTTGAAATTACCTTTTTCCTTAATGAATATATCTTCCAGCTTCATCTTAGTCATTCCTAATGTTCTCTTTTTTTGCCCCATTCTTATTTCTCCATTTCCATTCCTTTTGTTGTAAATTGTCCATCACTTTCATATCTCTTCTTAAATGTTCTTAACACCACCAGTACTCCTTTCCGATTAGGCCCCTCCCCCAGCTTGCTGCATCCCTGTTCCCCTTCTCTCCTCCTTCCCTCTGGCCCTGCCTGGTGTGTGTCTAATGCTGTGGGGCTGTGGCTGTGTGTGTCTGACCGTTTGCAGGCTATGAGGATTTGGGCCAGGCTTCGGCAGGGAGCGGGGATTTCTGTAAGGGCGGCTACGGCACTGCCGTTGCCGCAGCCGCTGCTGCCGCCGCCGCTGCTTCTGCGCAAAACAAGCCCGCCAGCTCTGTCACCGGGCCCGGAGTGGGTGAGTGCAGCCTCACGCTAAACCCCCCAATTTCCTTGTTCCTCCTCCCTTTTCTTTCTTAAGCTCTCTCTCTCTCCCCTCATTTGCTCCTAACTTACTCCTGGTCGAGCTTGATGAAGCCGTCACATGCCTCCTTGTCTCCGATGGAAGGAGATCAGGAAACTCTGAACCTAGGAAGTTCTGTACAGGGTGGAGGACACTGAATTCACACTTCCTTTAGGTTGAACATCAGGGTTGTTACACTTGTGACTTTTAAGACAGGGACAGTCTTTTCTTAAACACTTTCAAAAAGGGTTTCGATGCAAGAAGCCAACTGCCCCAAAATGCATTAGATCAGATTTAGTGGATTTGTTTGAGCTGCCTTTTTCAGTATTTAAAGATATTTATTAAATATCAGCAAGTTGTTTCTCTGGAATGGACTACTGTTTCTTGTTAAACATGGTAAAATATCAGTTCTAATGAGAGCAGAGGTGGTCTTTATTTATTTATTTATTTATTTATTTATTTATTTATTTATCTCAGAAAATGCTTTATGCATTATATTTTGTTAATAGGTTTTGTTAATCTTGTGAACATTTTGTCAGCTTGCTTGATCTGGGCTACATTTGTGTTTCTCAGGTTGTTTTTTATGAAAGCTGGTTTATTTTATTTTTTTATTGCATAATGGTCAACAGCATGCTTTGGTTAAATTAAACTAAGATAAGTCATTTAGAAATTATTAATGGAGATATTGGTGAATAAAGAATATAAAGATGCATAACTTTTTTTTGTTCTAGTACTTTTCTACAGAATTGCTCTAAACCATGAGACTAAAGATGAGCTTTACGTTCAAACATTGTTTTCAAATGTACCAAAAATACTGATATTATTTTATGCTCAAGGGAATTGTTCTCGCCATCCTTAAATGTTTTAAATGTTTGAGTCCTTTTATTTTAGTTTGTGTGAAAGACGCTATTATTTGTCCATTAAAATTAGCTAAAATTAACCCTAATTAGCTAGCCACCAGGGTGGTCCTCCAATAATTAAATATTCCCCTAGAACATTTTTTCTGGTTGCATTCGTTCCGCCAGTAGGAACTCTGACAGACTTACGTCCTGCCGCTCTGGTTGTTGTGCGGGACATTAATTTTGATGGCGGGCAGGCATTTATTTTGACATCACTGAGAAAGGCTGAGCCTGTGCACACAGCAGTCACACTCTCCGTCTTCATTAGTTTATGATCTGTTTAACAGTCCTAACTTATACGCTGTTAGATCTATTGAACAAAGTAAACTGTATTCAAAAAAGGATTATAGTGTTGGCTGTGTGGTTGATGACCAATGTCGCTAGCTGAACAGAAATACATCATGTTTTGCTTGGTCCCTTCAAAGTTGTGTTGGATTTCCTCTTGGACTTTGACGTCGGTCCATCTATCGCTGTTTTCCATGTTCGTGAATATAGGTTATAAACTGGTGGGTGCCTGTTTTTTGCATCGTTTGGCCAATCAACGTTCACTTGCGTCACTGGTAGTTCCTGTTGTGCTGGGTTAGACCCTCATCTGAAGTAGGAGATAATTTAGTTCCCCCAAAAGTCAGTTCTCAGTTTCTGCATTGCGAACAAGCCAAAAAGCAGATGCTTCCGCCATTAGTTATAGGAACTATGAAAATATTCCTCCCGGTGTGAAAGTTAGAACCCCTTACAAATTGAAACTTTCAAATCCATTGCTTCTGCCAGTGTATTTTTCAATGTTTCTTTTTTTTGTTTTGTTCAGAATGTACCAAAATTTGCATGATTGTCGAGTACATGACTCCATCTTCCAAACTGTGTTTTTGTCTTGACTGAATCCCTACGATATGCCTATAAGTGTTTATATTGGGACTATTTTAGACTTGCTGGGATTACAACCACTGTGGAGTAGCCCAGTACCTGTGAGACTTGTCATACACACAGGGTTCGTACAAGGTGCTTAAAGTGCTTTAAGTACTTTAATTTGACTTTTTGAAATGTAAGTCCTGGAAAACATTATTATGAACATATTTATGAAAAGGCACTTAAAGTTTTTTTTTTTTTTTGTTTGTTTTTTTTTTTACTACAGATAAAACACAAATACAATCTTTTCACACACAATTAAAACTGCAGCCTGATACTGCTCAAATATGTCCACGTATATGATACAGCTTTCATTCTTCAGGTCAATCATTCATGGAAATATGAGTTGAATGAGAAGTAGTTCCGGCTACAATGTTCTTCCGCAAGACGCATGCAGTTTTGGTTAAGTGCTAGAGTACCAAAAGTAACAGTAATACCCTTTTAAGTTATTTGTATTTTGATGGTTATGTACCATTTTGTGCCTCATGCACATTGCATGACATGTATGTGTGGATTTTCATTTATTTGCACACCAATGCAAATAATATTTTGCGCCTTAATGTGTTAGCCTTGAACTGGTACCGATCTATGACAGAATGTGGTTCCACTGATAATGAGCAGTTTTTACACACAGCTGTCCACCTATGAGCTAGGGCTGTGCAATTAATTGAATTTCGATTTCGATTTTTGCTCCCAACGATCACCAAAATAGTATAATCGAGTAAAAAACGATTATTTTGCCATGTTCTGTTTTGAAAGAACGCTCTTATTTTGTCTTGTGTTCTGAATGACGCGCGCACGCGCACATCCGCCCCTCCCGATGCCATAAACTCTCATCTTGAATGTTTAAACTGATAAAACTTAAAACGAAGTAAAAATGATCAACTTTAGTTACGATGCAATGCTGGCCCGATTGTACAAGTGACAATTCCATCATGTCCCGACTCCTGAACGCGAATGTGTAGTTTCGACGCTTGCCTTGTCCAGCGCATTTTGAGAGACAGAGAGAGAGAAGACGCATCACCGCTGAACACTAACGCGGTTTGTGAAATTGCGTCTTGGAGAAAGTTTTAAAATTATTGATTTGATTTTATAATCTGTGTGGATTCATTTAGGCTACTCATACAATCTACATGCTAAAGTGAATCAATGTTTGCGGGGGAATTTCCCGCATTAGGCTATAAGTGGTAGACCTGCGGGAATATATTAAAATACTATATTATTTATTTTAATAGTTCAAAAAGTACAATCAATGTTCAAATTTCGATTTTTTAAGAATTGTTGAAAGGTGTCTTTGGTAACACTTTACAATAAGGTTCATTAATTAGCATTAGTTAACAATAATGAACAATACTTCTACAGCATTTACTAATCTTAGTTAATATTAATTTCACCACTTACTAATAGGTTATTAAAATGAAAGGTTGTATTTGTTAACATTAGTTAATGCACTGTAAACTTAACATAAACAAACAATGAACAGCTGTATTTTTATTAACTAACATTAAAAAATATGAATAAATACTGTAACAAATGTATTTCTCATTGTTAGTTCATGTTAGTTAATACATTAACTAATGTTAACGAATTAACATTATTATAAAGTGTTACCGTGTCTTTTTAATAAATGCAACACGTTCCCAAAGTCATGTGAAATAATTGCGTTACATAATCGTGATTTCAATACTGACCAAAATAATCGTGATTATGATTTTTTCCATAATCGAGCAGCCCTACTATGAGCAGTTAAGGGATATATTCCTTTTAAATGTCACATTTTAGCATTCCTCACTTGTTGAATTTGCTAATTTTTACACTTGTTTCTCCAATCATATGCAAGTCAGAATTATAGTGACTTATCTAATTCACATTTATTTGTGTAGCGCTTTTCACAATACAGATGCATTTTCTGTAAAGCTGCTTTGAAACGATGAGTCCTGATGTTTTGCTAGTTTCAGTGATCACCATGTCATGTGTTTTGACTTTAGGAGTCTCTGTGACATCAAGCAACACGGGAGTCCCTGATATTTCAGGGTCTGTTTACACAAAGACACAGGTGAGCACCCTCGTCAGATTTTAATTTGATTAACTTTTAAACTAAATTGAGGCGCCAAGCATTTGGTTTCACAAATGCTAAAGTGTCTTATTCTGTCCTCCAGTCTTTTGAGAAGCAGGGTTTCCACACAGGAACCCCCAGCGCTTCCTTCAGTTTGCCCTCAGCACTTGGGAGTGGCGGTCCCATCAACCCTCCGGCTGCAGCGGGGTACGCTCCGGCCCCTTACATGCACATCTTGACCCCCCATCAGCAGCCACACTCTCAACTGCTCCACCACCACCTGCAGCAGGACGGACAGGTGAGCTTGAGCCACGCTGCCGTGTGTTTACCCATCAGGCTCAGGAAATAAAAATCCTTCTTTAATGCTTTTTTGTTCTTGTTGATTCATAGTTTTATTATTATTTTTCCCTTCCAAATCAAAGCTTTTCATGTTGTTTGAATATTCTTACTTTTTTTAATAAATTATTACTATTAGAAGTATTTTTAGATTTATTATACCTATTATTTTCTCCTTCAAGTCAAACACGACAAGCTTTGATTTGGGAGTACTTTTGTTTTTAAAAAAGTATTCTATAATATTTTTTTTTTTTTTCATGTCCTAGTCAAATTGTATTTATAACTAAAGACATAAATAAAATGTGGTCCTTATCATAACCACTGTTTGATTTAAAAGGGAGGAAATAATAGCCATTTTAATAATAATAATAATAATAATAATAATATAATTTATTATTATAAAAAAAATAGAATACCTTTTATTTAAATGCAATTTATTAAATCAATTTAAATAACAAAAGGTATTATATTATATTATTCTATTGTTATAATATATAATATTAGTTGTTATATTTCCCCCACCCCCCAATTCAAACCTTTTTGTAATGTTTATGGCTGTTTTTAAATCCTTATGGTTAAGAAGTCTATAAAAAGTAAATATACTTATATAAAGTTAAATATAAATGTATAATTTTAACTATTTGAAATTAATTTTATTTAAATTTGATTGTTTCTTTCAGGGTGGCTCTGGACAGCGCAGTCAGAACGCCTCCATTCAACAGAAATCGCAGATCAACAAGTCTGCATACAACAGCTACAACTGGGGAGGCAATTAACCCCCCCTGTCCTGTCCCGTCTGGTGTTCCAAAGGCTGGATTAGTGGAACCTTTTTTTTCTCCCCAGATACCTCCCCCTTTTCTTTGTCCTCCACGGCGCTCCCTCTCCTCTCTCTGCACGGTCACCCTGCAGTACCAACCCCATTCCACTGGTGGCACTGTCCCGAGAGAGAGATAGCACTGTAAGGCGCCGCTTGAGGAGGGGGCACGGGGGAGAAGTCTTAACGGGGAGCGTGATATCGCCAATATATGGATAGTTACTTAGGCCTTCATGATCGGAGTATTGAGTATTTGGAGTTTGTATTGTTCAAAATGCATAAAAGCCCAGAATTCCCCCCCTCCTTTTTTCTGGAATATGTAACATAGATCTGTTTTCTAAAAGGACAAATGTTTAGTTCTTTTTTTCCCCTTTCTTTTTCCTTTTACTGATGCATATAATAAAAAGAGAGGGATTTGATAGAGGGAGAGAAGACAGGATTGTTTTGTTTTCCTCACATCGTTTGTTATTTCTTTCCTTTTCTGCTGCTTGCTTGATCAGCACCTGCAATCCAGATGTACTTGCACCTCCTCTGTTTCTCCCCCTTCAATGAGTTTTTACCAAATTTTATTTTGGGAAAAAAAGGAAGATATCACTCTAAATCGGCTAGTGCAGTTGTGAAGTTTATTTTTTACCAAATATAAATAGATATATGAAAAAAAACAAAAAAAAATGTATAGGTGAGTTCACAGGCTTTGGTTCTGTACTGCGTGTGTATGTGCATGTGTGTGAGTTTGGCTTTATTTTGTGTGTGTGTGAATGAAAGAATGAATTGCATCATCAGGGTGGCCAGTATATGAATGTTCTACTTATAGAATAGGCTTCAATGTGTATTCCTTTTATTGGAGCCTTATTGTACTCTCCAGATGTGAGAAGTGCACTGGTCACCTTAACTTAAGACTTATTTTCTGCAAACTTTTTTTTTTTTTTTTGGGTCCTCTTTACCACCCTTCATGTTGCAGGGAGATTGGATTACGTTAAGGCATGATTTTTGACCTCAGCGTTTTGCCATAAGCGTGAAGTTTCTCATTTATTTTGGGATTGAGGTCACTTTTTTTTTTTTGGCCACCCTGTGTCTTTCCACAGCCTTTGTCCTTCTGTCATACCTGCAGTCATTCTCCTCCTGAAACGCCCCACCTTCTGTCCCCAAATAAATTCTTTTAGTAATATGATTATTAGGAAAGTGCTGATGGACAGAATTGTACTATGGGTTTTTTTTTTTTTTTTTTTGTCAGTGACTTTCTTTTTGTACTGTGCGTTTTAAAAAGATTTAAATGGATAAACTTGTCTTGTACATATATATACATATATATATAAACACAAGTACTGTAGTCTGTTTGATGGCTTCTTTTCTCCCCTCTCGAATCCTTACACAGACTTGTTAGCATTTTTGTTTTGTTTCATAATGTTTTTTATTTTGTAAAAAAATATATAAATATTAAGTAAATAAACAAGAAAAAGACATTTTCATCATTTTTGGATGTGAATGTCTTTTTTAAGAAAACTATGTTTGTGTGCCTTTTAACTGCAGTCTGCTTCTGTGTTCTAGTTTTTAAAGTTCTAGTTCTGTGTTGCTTTACAAACAAGAAATGTAGGAAAGTAGCCAACAAATTATCTTTTAAACTCAATATGAGGTGTTGATGCAGCCCATTTTAAAATGTCAAGTTTATAGGTTCCTCAGTTCATTCTTTGCATAGAAAAAGGTTTAGAGAATTTCTAACTTGCATCTTGTGATATTAAAGCTAAATTGTTGCCATACATAAAACCTGTGTCTTGCAAGAGGTATGATTAAAATGCTAGTTGGGGGTTTGATTTTGTGATTTGATTGTAGCAGCTGTTGAGAACTAATTTGCTTAATTTTATATATTCAGTTTTTTTTTTTTTTTTTTTTTTTTTTTTTTTGCCCTTCAAAAAAACATGGGTTTATCAATGGATTACCCATAAAGCCACACTTTGTAGTCAAGTTGCTTCACATTTCATAATGTTTACTCACATCATTTTATGCATACATAAACGTCCATGCAAGTGAAGTGGAGGTATTCTTTTATGTGCTTGCTAGTGAACTTAAAGTTCAGAGATTTATTTATTAAAGTAACTAGTGGTGAAGTTTTATAAAACATTATTATAAACATGTTTCCCCTCATGAATGTTTAAACTGACGTAAACGTAAAAAGCTGACAAACTTTGCGCAAGTCATATTTCTCAACGCATTATAATGCTACTGGATATTTATTTCATTTAAAATATTTATTCTTTAAGTGTTATTTTTAGTTAATTTAAAGTTTGAAAAGGTATTACGTAGCTTGTTTTATTAGTCGATAATGACGTAGAAGGCATCCGTTAATGCAATGTAAGGACTTTTATTTTGAAATCTATTTTCCGGTGGAAAGATCTCGTAGTATTTCCTCGGTGTCCTGGATCTCTGATGCAACTTTGTTATGGTCTCATTTGTGAAGGATCACTGGATACTTGCTCATTAAATGAGCGTATTTGATCTGTTTCGTGGGTTTTTCGGGGTTCCCGGTGGTCATTATCGTGGTGATGGCCGCAGGTGAGTCTGCCTAATGTGGAAATGTTACACAGTTAACGTTAACTCTTAACAGCTATTATGTCGTACATTATTATAACAAACTAATACTGATAAGATATAAACATTAACATTGTGTATAGTGTTATAAAGTAACATGCTTCACAATATTTCTCAACTCATATTGTTTAATGTATGGTTGTTTCTGTAGGGTAACGTTAGGCTAATTGGTGTCAATAGAAATAAACGCTTGGTGACTGTTTTATACAAATAAACTTTATAGAGCATTGTGCTATTTTAAAGTATTTTCGTTTGTCCGCACAGTTATAAATGATTTTGTAATACATTTTGTGCTGTTTTGTCCTTCCGTGACAAATTGTTAAAATACGTGAAGCCATATGGAACATAATACACACACTCTCTTTCAGTTTTACTTTGACACATAAGGACATAAATAACAGTGGGCTGATGCTAAAACTTAGTAATACACCTATGAATACATTTCTTACTTGTATCATAGATTTTTATTATTATTATAAAATGTGAAAAATATTAATAATGACGAATGAGAAATCCAGCCTCAGATGACTCATTAACAGATTATTTTAATATCCTATTATAAAAATATAAATAAACTGTATCTGGTATCTAATGCACTTATTTATATATATATATATATATATATATATATATAAAAAGTTTCCTGTCACTTTGAGTTTACACATCTTTCTTTCTTTCTTAATTAAATAAGCGTTTAATGTTTTATGAAAAATGTAAAGATTGTTTTTCACATGTATATGAAGTATTAGTTCTGAATGCAAATATAGACCTTGTTGGCCTGGTGTATTTATTTTTCCTGCACTGTTCCTGATTAATACACTACAGTGACATTGTTTAGTTCAGATTGGTTTGCTAATTTGAATGTGTTTGGATCAGGGACCCCTTCTTTGATGGGATGATTCATGAAGATGATGATGATGATGAAGATGAAGACAATGACAGTGGATTTCACTACGATGACTTTAATAGGCCACGTCGGGACCCGTTAGATGATGCCTTCAGATTTGGTTTCAGCGTTGGGCCCGGCGGGATGCGCTTCGAGGAACCTCAGCTCTTCGGCCAGATCTTCAGGGACATGGAGGAGATCTTTGCTGGTCTAGGTCGATTTGATGAGCGCCATGGCTTTGGACATAGAGGTACGTTTGCTCTGTTCTCCAAGTTTATGTTTATTTGCAGTGATTTTCTGTTTTGTGCAAAGTATTTTTCTTTGCATCTGTACATCTTGCATGATTTAAGCAGATTAGATGATGGTTGAGTACATTTCAAGTAGTCATCTCAGTAAAATCAAATTAGAAAGTAAATAGATAGAAAATACCTATATAGCCTACTGTATAAATCACAAAATTAATAAGCTCTATACATGTAATACACACAGATAAAACACAATGTGTTAGGCAAACATAGTTATACACTCTAAGAGTAGGTTTACACAACAACGATGTACTTAAAACGAAAAGTTTTTCTTTTGAGTTTTTCGCATACAGACAACAACCGTGAAAACAAGGATCTGTGAAAACAACTAAAAATGCTGTATTATGCTTCCATGCCAGTAGGTGGCGATGTCACTTTGTAACGGTTTGACGTCACCGTTTTCACAAATTCATGTTTTTGTAGTTTACATGGCGACGATAATGGTATCGTTTTCAAAACCCATTTATAAAAGTTCTCGTTTTCAGGCCCCCAAAACGCCATTGTCGTGTAAATGAACGGCTAAAATGCATAAGATTTCCGTTTTTAGTTGAAGGGTAAGGATGACACAAAGATATAATAGTCTACTTAAAGGTGCAGTGTGTGATTTTTAGCGGCATCTAGTGGTGAGGTTACGCATTGCAACCAACAAAAGTTACGGTGGCCAATAGGAAAAGATGTCATCGTCTGAGACAGCAGAGAGTAGCCAGTTAAGCAATGAGGTTTCTTTATAAAGATAAATTAAGAAATTATGTTTACTTTATTATTCGCAAACGATGTTATTGCGAATAATATTATAGTTACTTGTTCATTATTGTGTCAGTGTTTTATTCGCTGACTTTAGCTTGCTTCTTTGCACGAAGAACAACATAGTGACGAAACGCGCTCTGTAGTTTGTCCGTTTAGGGCCACTGTAGAAACATGTCGGCGCAAAATGGCTATTTCATTGTAAGGGGACCCGTGGTGTATGTAGATAGAAATGGCTCGTTCTAAGGTAATAAAAACATAACGGTTCATTATGTAAGGTTTTTATACACCACTGAAAACATAGTTATGTATATCATATTGCATTTCTGTCTACAGATCCTCCTAAATATTACACAATGCACCTTTAAATTGAGGGTTATTATAGTTAACTAAAAGTAAAACCATAAAACACAAACATTTTCATTACTTGAAATAAAATGAATATTAACTGAAATCAATAAAATATACAAAATCTTATTTTATTTCAGCTTGTTGCAGAGGGAACATTCCTTTTTTTCATTTAGTTTAATTGATGTAGTAAAATAACATATATATATATATATATATATATATATTTATCAAATTTAATAGTATTTAAATGATACTAAATAACAATGCTTAAAATATTAAAAGGGCTCCAAATTATAGAGAAGAGTTCAGGCTTCTGTCCCACTGTAACTCGAATCTTTTCCATTTTAAAAGCATGTTAAAAAAAAGAATTCAAAAACCCTATAGTGATAGCAATGCATTTTAAATATATGTTGCTAACTCCTGCTGCTCTCCGCTTCCCCTGCCCAACAGATGTCCCATCAATAGAAGCTCCGCCTCCTCAGGAAGGTGTCGAGAAAGGCAGGAGTGGGTCAGGAAGTGGTAACCCGTTCAGAGATTTCATGTTGAAGTCTCCTGAGAGCTCACCCTACAATCCACCCCTCCCTCCCCCCTCTCTGGCACCAAAGGACAAGGATTCCTCATCTCCGCAAGGTCCCAGCAGCCCCTTTCCTCAGTGGAGCCCCTTCTCAAAGGTGAATCAAAGTGATTCGGTGGACTTTTAGAGCAAGGGTGTCTAATCCGGCTCTGTCCTGCAGAGTTTAGCTTCAACCCCAATTAAACACACCTGAACCAGCCAATCATAGGCTGCGTCCGAAATCGCATAGTCTTTTGAGTAGGTACTCATTTTGTATTAGTAATCACTTCACGACCACTAAAAAGTACATTCTATGTAAATGTGTTGTATTACATTATTACACCGGGCGTACTCAATTTATTGTCATGATGTGGCCTCATGGGATAGTAGAGTGTCCATCATATGCACACTTAAGATTCTCGCCAGAAGTAGTAGGTCAGCCGGGGACTTTTTGCCTGCTTTTTTTACTTCTTTTGTCACATACTGTTTTTCACCTACTATATAGTAGGGATGTATGCGATTTCGGATGCAGCCAAAGTAGGCATACTAGAAACTTCCAGGCCAGTGTCCTGAAGGATATTGGCCATTCAGGAGCAGGTTTGGACACCGTCACTGTTTCAGAGTCTTTCTATACTGTATTCTCATCTGATTGTCTTCATTTAATTTTTAGTTTCATGATCTTTGGAAAGATAGTCTATTAAGACCGAAGGAGAACGAGAAAAAAGAGGATGGAGGTAATGATCTTTTTTTTAATGATTTTTAAATGCAAGTACAGACAGTAATGTTCTAAAAAATAAATAAAAATCATCCCCAATTATTCAAGTGAAATTAAAAACAATGTAATTCATGAAGAAGTTTAGAAACTTTAATCTATTGTTCGACATGAAAAACTTCAAATAAAAGAATGGTAGATCACTGCAGTTTGAAAATTCAGACTTAATAGGAGTTGGAAAAAAAGAAAATTTATGGGGTTTAAAAGACACTTCATACTCAATAATATTATTGATTTGACTGCACTGACACTATCGGATGAATACATAACTGAATTGAGCTGGATGATGACACTAGAGCTGTTTTATTGCTGAATCAACTTCATTTCATAATTGACGAACTGTGCAAATTTGACACTGTTATTGAACTGAATGAATCAACATTGAACTGACTCGAGCTGAATCATGACTATTGTTTTCTGTAGAGCAGCTTATAGCTGAATAGAACTCATTTCATAACTGATGAACTTTACACAGTTATTGAACTGAAGCTGAATTACTGTGAAGTGCTAAATAAAAAAAAGCTGACTTGACTTGACAAAGAAATGTTATTTTCATGTTATCCTTGGTTACTGTGCTGACATTTCAACCTTTGAATGAATAGGCCTTGATTCCCTTATTTCTTGCCTGATATCATTGATGCAACTCCTATAAATTGTCTTTGGTTTACAAAAACCTTTTGTCTTCTGGTTCCACCCTCAGATCTGGACTCGCAGGTGTCTTCAGGCGGGCTGGATCAGATCTTGACTCCAGCACCTTCACAGCCAAAGACGAGGTCATTCTTTAAGTCTATCAGCGTCACCAAGGTGGTCAGACAAGATGGAGTGAGTGTTCCTGTATAATTTGATCCTCAAAAGTATTTCTGATTACAAATATCGTAATAATGTACAGCAAGGCTCAAAATATGCCACACATGTCCAGATGGTGTCTAACAAGTAATAATCGAGATTGTGTATGTGTGTGTGTGTGTGTGTGTGTGTGTAGACAGTAGAAGAAAGGCGAACAGTCAGAGACGGTGAAGGTAATGAAGAGACTACAGTGACCATCTCAGGGGGTTCTGGTGTCCAAGATGGGCCGCAAGATCAGTCTGGTCCTCTCATGTCAGGTTAGCCATTTCTAGCTAACTCTTTTCCCCATGTGTGGTCACAAAGGTAAAATATAAAAATTGTATTTAATATAAACATTGTAGAATTTTGAGTATTTAAAGCGTATTCTGGTTAATATAGTATATTAACAGTGTTAAATTCCTCAAGCTTTTACAAGATCAGTTTGGATTCTTGAATCACCCAGTGATGTATTTTCTGCATCTTTCAGGCGGTTCTGACATGCAGGATGATTTCTCAGTGTTTTCGAAGTTCTTCAGAGGCTTTCGAGGCTGAAAGGGCTCTGGACACAAACCAAAGGACAATCTCTTTCTCAGCAAACCTATCAACTGCAAGCTACAATGATAATTAGAAAATATTTTCATTCTTATGTCTGATTGAATTCTTCAATGTATATGTGGAGATCCAGTCTTGATGATATGAGTAAACAACAATTATTTTCTGCCACAAAACGACCCTGATAACTTTGCCTATCTTTCTTTTGAAATATAATTTCCATTAAGGATGAATAAATAATTATATCAATGTCCTAAACTTTGGGGCAGTTGTTGAAGCCACAGTGCTCTGAAAAGGAAAGACACATATTTTTAGTTTGTTGGTAAAGAAGATCCATTGGATTTCGTGAGACAGCAGATGATGGGCCACAGTATAATATATAAATATACAATTTTATTTTTAATGGTGTTATCACTCAGAGTGAAATAAAGGGAAAAAAGTGATTTGCCTTGTTTTTCTTCTTTTGTGCGGAAGGTGGGATGCTTCGCAGTCTCAAGTTGGTCATTTCCTTTAAAATAACACTAATTTAAGAGAACAGGTCAATATTGATAAATAATAATAATAATCTCTCTAGTCTAACAATAGTTACACTGATGCAAAAGGGTTAAAAACTAGTGAACAGTTCATTCAGCTGTATTTTTGTGGCTTGTTAAAATCCTTCAAATATAATGGTTTCTTGTAGAATGTGAACCTGGATGTAACCTATTCAGAGACTTTATATTCTATTACAGAATTCAATGTTCGTGTGGTGAAAATCCAGCTATGTGGTGTTTTTAATATGCTTTAAGAACAACCATGTGCAAATTCATGTCAACACCATTGCTGAGTATTTTCACCTTAAAACTGCAGTGATTCAAAGACAGTCTCAAAAACGTGGTTTGAAATCACTGGTGTTTCTGACGTCACAAACTACCTTGTAACTAATTATGTCAACGTGTGATCGTCAACCAGTGGATCTCTGAGCTGGTGTGAGTGAGTGGAGGCGGGGCTAATTAGCATATTCTTAGAACAGCATACTAAATGAGGCAAGGGTGTAGAGTTTTTCAGGAAAAGTTTATATATGTCATTTAGGTGATCAAATGTGAGTTTTAAGGGATAACATGATTGACTACAGGGTGACTTTAAAATAAGTCAGTAAATGCACTTAAAAATAATGTAGCAAACAAATCTGGAAAAAAACTGTATATATGAAGAGTTCAGATGCAAAAGTCTCTAAGTGCCATCTGAAATTTTCTTCTAGAATGATAATTTTTATCAAGCTCGTATATTTAAGTTCAGTAATTTCACTTAAATGACAATTAAGTGAAATTACTGAACTTAAATATACGAGTTTGATAACAATTATCATTCTAGAAGAAAGTTTCAGATGGCATTTAGAGGCTTTTGCATCTGAACTCTTCATATATTGTTGTGCAGCTGTTTCAGGTTCCTGTTAGTCAGTGTCTTTCCAGTATATGATGTATACCAGTATGTAGTATGTTTAGCAACACAAGCTGTTTCATTTAGAATCTGGCAGTCTTGTTTCACAACAGGCTCACCCAGTTCTGCCACAGACTTACCAGTCTAGAGATTTTCTATCTGTTTTAATAAACTGACAGTCTGTGGCATTTAGAGCAATGCTGACAACGTGAGCTAATAAGAAAAGTAAACAATAGTTCACTAAACATTTTTCATTTTTAACAGGTATTTAAAGTGTCTTAACAATGAAGAGAAAAATCTCACAGTTGAACACCAAGACTGGTACACTACCGGTTATGGTGCGTATCACCTTGCACCCAATTTGATCTTTATCTAGTGGCAGATGAAACACGAGTGACATCAGCTTTATGGAGATTGACTTTATACTCAGTTATCTAATGTCTAATGATATAAGTTTACCTCAAAACTGAGTTTATTTTTTTCAGATCAGCAGAGTAACCAGTGGTGTAGAAAGTGTCCGAATTATGTTTATAGGCCACTTTTCTTGTCAGAAATTACTTTTTTTATTTTTTATTTTTTTTTATTTTCAAGACTACATATAGTACATATATAATGGGAACACTGAGAACAGCTGCACGGACACATTAACTATTCTGGAGGCAATCATGGACATCTGGGTCAAACATTTACACGTCAGATGTGTAGCTTTGCTTAATTGACTAGAAAACTAGTTCATTAAGAAAAACACTGAGGAAATGGGGCCTGAGAACAAATTTACCAAGAGATAAAAAAAACATCTGTATTTGCTTATGAATGCTAGTTATGAGACAACATAAAAAATGGTTAGATATTGGTTAATGAATAAATGCGGGGTTATCCAAACCTGCTCCTGGAGGACCAACGTCCTGCAGATTTGAGCCCCAACCCTTATTAAACACCTGAAACCAGCGAATCAAGGTCTTCAGACTCACTAGAAACTTCCAGGCAATGGTGTTGGAGCTAAAATCTATAGGACGCTGGTCCTCCAGGAGCAGAATTGGAAACCCCTGCATAAATGCTTCAGCTGAGAACAAGGCATCTTCTGTATTGCCCTATTGCACTCTGACTATAGAAAGGGAGAGGTATTTTGCATGAATTGGCAAAAAAATAGAACCTTTTCTTTTCTTTCAAAATAAACAGAGTAGATGATTTATGCATATATCTGAGTCTTATAAGCCAGCAGTGCATCACAGATAAAAGTTAACAATAAACTACTCGTCGTTTTATTACAAAAGGGCAATGTACCACATGTAATTGTCATTCCTTCTCCTGATGCGCACATAAAACACACTAACCACAACAGATAGTCTGAGTTTACCTATGTGGTGTGATAATTATCCAAACAGAAGACCATGCGTTCTCTAAGGCTCTGACTGGGACCTTCTCAATGAAGCCCTGAGAATCATCTGTCTGGAATCCCCAATCTCCCGGCCTGCATTTACTCTTCTTGTAAGCGAACAGAAAAAAACAGAAAGTACAGAGGGCAACATAATGGATCGTCTGCTGAGGAGATGCCGAATCAAGAGCAGCTTGGTCAGAGAATGTCTGGCTGAATTTTTCGGAGTCTATGTTTTGATAGTAAGTCTGTAATCTTCTGTATTTTTAATATGGAAATATGTGCCATTAACCCTGTAAAAAAATTTTTTTAAATAAAACAAAGATTATTGGAGTACATTTTACAAGAAAATACTTTTTTAGTCATTTAAAATTTCATGTTTAATCAATGTGTTACTTGCCGTTAAAAAAAATGGTGTAGAAATGAAGAGATTGCTAGTAAATTTTCACAAATAATTACAGTGTACTTGTATCTTTTCTGATGTGATTTTCTTTGGTAATACTTTACAATAAGGTTCCATTAACTAACATTCACTGACAGTGACAATAACATTTGCTACATTATTTATTAATCTCTGTTAGTTCTTTTAATTGCTTTGGTGCAATTTTCACAAGATTTTAACTACATTTGTCAAAACTCCTAGTGCTAATATCACAGCAGTTCATCAAAAGTGCACTTTTTTCAAACATTTTTGCATATTTTCATTTGTGTTAGTACAATCCACAAAATCACAAAGTATCCTTTTCTCACAAAATAATTTTCATATAAATGTTTCATTCACAGTAACTGCATTTCATGAAGCTTTTACTATCAAACTTTTGATTTGCATCTCTTCTCGTTAAGTTTAATACATTTGTCTATTATTGAATCCAGTTGAATGTAATGGTTCAATGAATCATTTGGTAACCTATAGATATCTGCAATTTCCGATATAGGTAACCAAATGTAATTTAATGTTCTCTTACGAGAGGTCTCTCGTACTGCGTAAGATATCTTACGCTAGGGGGAAAATCCTTTTCCGCGAGATATTGAAGCCAAAAATTATCCTTAATTTTGTAATAATGCAAAACGCGTTGCAGCAGCAATGCAGACATAGGCGAGATAGCTCGCGCGCCTATTGGCTGCTCTGCGGCAACTGCAGCAGCCTATCGAGCGAGGCCTGGCGTGACGTCAGACCCAATCAGGGCACTTCGCGCCCGCTGCGTCACGTCCCGCCGAAATGGGCGTGGTCTAGGCCTATAAATATCGCTCGCAGGCAGCTATTATCTGATTTTTCATCCTTCAAGCGAAGCACACGCATCGCTGGAGCTGGATTAGAAGCCGCGCCGTCGAGAGAGAGCACCTTCAGCGGGACGAAGTCGCTGGCCGCGCCGCCTTGCTGCCTTCCTGCTGCGCTTTCCGGCGCTTATATCCTTCTCTTTTATTACACTGTATTTCTGTGTGTGTGTGTCGCCGCCGCGACACACATTCTAAAAGAGCTAGCGTCTTTTTAAAGATGCCTTCCTGCGGCTCGTGCAGAGCCACACTCAGCGACGGGGACCGCCACGTGATCTGCGTTTCCTGCCTGGGTGAGGAACATGCAGCTCTCGCGCTCGCTGACGGCGGATGCCCTCACTGCGAGCTGATGGCAATGGCGACTCTGAGGACTCGCCTAGCCGTCTTCACCGAGACTGCTCCCCCGCCCGCCGCGGCGTCGCGCCGTAAAAAGCGCCGTGCCCAGCGGGCCCCGGAACCCTCCCTCAGCCGCCAAAGCTCGCCGGTTCGCCCGCTTGCTTCCCCGGCTTCTTCTGTTTCGCTTCCTGACGGACAGCGGCCGCCGTCTGCCGCCGCTTCCGTTGATATCGCGGATGAGGAAGCCCTGCTGGGAGAGGATGATTCCTGCTCTATCCTGGCGTCAGGCAGTGAGGATTGGGCGGGCTCTGAGGACCCCGCACCCCCTGCCCGCACGTCGTCAGGCAAGAGAGCTTCCATTGAGACGGAACTCATGCGAGTACTCGCACAGGCCGCGGTGAGCCTCGGCCTCGAGTGGTCTTCGCCTGAGCAGCCCGCTCACAACCGGCTGGATGGATTTTTCCTGCCTGGGGAGCGCGCTTCGCCTGCGTCCAGACCGGCGCCTTTTCTTCCTGAGTTACACGAAGAAGTCGCCAAGTCCTGGAGCGCCCCCTATTCTGCTAGAGTGCGTCCTGCTGTTTCTTTGGCATTCTCCGCCGTTGACGATGCCAAGAACAAAGGATACCTCTCGCTGCCGCCGGTTGAAGAGGCGATAGCAGCCCACTTATGCCCGCCCTCCGCTGGATGGCGCGCTAAGCCGGCCCTGTCCTCTAAAGCTTGCCGCACGACGTCAAGCCTGCTCCGCCGCGCTTTCTCCGCCGCCGGGCAAGCTGCGTCAGCGTTGCACACCATGGCAACGCTCCAGATCTTCCAGGCCGATCTCCTCCGTAAGCTGGATGAGGAAGGACCTGACGCGATCTGCGTGCCGGACTTAAGGAGTGCCACGGACCTCGCTCTTCGTGCTACTAAGTCCGCAGCACAAGCCATTGGATGGACTATGGCTTCTCTCACCGTGTCTGAGAGACATCTTTGGCTGACGCTCTCGGAAATGGCCGAGTCTGAACGCACCGCGTTCCTCGACGCCCCGCTTTCCGCCACAGGCCTCTTTGGATCCTCCGTCAAGGACTTCGCGGAGAGATTCGCAGAGGTACAGAAAGCGTCTCAGGCTATGAAGCACTTCCTCCCGAAGCGCTCCAGCTCTGCAGCAGGCCGTGCGAAACCGTCTGCTCAGAGCTCACAGCCACAGCCACCGTCCACTGCCTCCACTTCACAGCGCCGCCAGGCCAGAAGCGCGAGACCGCGCTCCCGCTCATCCGGTCGCCGCCCCGCAGGACGTGGCTCGCGACCTAGGATCACGGTGAAGCCCGAGGCCCCGAAGTCGTCCTAGCACAGCTAGGAAAACGACGGTGTTCCAGTCCCGCTGCGGCCGGACTCACACCAAAGCTATTCGCTCGTCCAGTTCCAGAAAATGTGACTGTTCCAGTGTTTTCTGCAGCCAACAAGTCGGTTCTGTTACCCGCTTGCCTGCACACAAATGCCGTTTTCACGGCTACCCAGATAAATCCCCAAAAGAGTGTATTTTCTGGTGTCCCGGCCACGGCCGATGGTGTTTCATGTGTAGTAAGAATGCCCACTGCCCAGTGCCCATCCCTACACACAAGCACAGCCTGTCACACAGGGCTCGCGCACATAAAACCGACTCAGATCGGTTGCGCTTCAAACATGGTGAACGTGCCCACTACCCAGTGCCCACTAACACCACGTTATGCATGTCTCACGGTTTCTGTAAAAACGAAACCAACGTGCACTCGCTTCACGCAAGCGAACGATGCTTTCGGTGTGATAAATGTGCCCGCTGTCCCGCGCCCACATCCACACATAGACATGACAGTTCCCACGGGAACCGCCCAGCCCTCCCCCTCGCGGTTAACCACCGCAGAGGAGTCGAGCGCGGGCAATCTGCCCGCTGTCATCAGCGCGCCCCATGCCTCAAATGTCACGAGCGCCACGCTTGTGTTACAGCACACCGAAGCTTCTCCATCGCTGAGCGAGCGGAGCGCGCTTCGTATTCAACCCCTAGCTATCCATGCAGACGCATGGGCAAAGCTACCCGGGGTTTCGAAGTGGGTGCTGAACATTATAGAAAGAGGCTATTCGCTGCAGTTTCGCCGACGCCCTCGCCGCTATGTGGCGCGCGTCTAGACCACGGTAAAAACAGAAGTAGCACATCTACTTCGAGCCGAAGTGACGAAACTATTGAGCAAAGGGGCCATAGAGCCTCTCTCTCAAGATCAGAGCGAAGGAGGGCTATACAGCAGATACTTCCTGGTACCGAAAAAAGACGGGGGTCTCAGACCCATACTAGATAGATCTAAGGCAACTGAACAAAGTGCTTGTGAAGCGACAGTTCAGGATGCTCACGACCAGGCAAATCCTTGTGCAGATTCGCCAAGGAGATTGGTTTGTGTCAATAGATCTGAAAGACGCGACAGATAGCGTCACGTCACAGGCGATATTTGAGATTCGCCTTCGAGGGCCAGGCATATCAGTACAAAGTCCTGCCGTTCGGTTTGTCCCTAGCACCCCGTACATTTACGAAGTGCATGGATGCGGCGCTCGCACCCCTCAGAATGAGAGGCATGCGAGTGCTGAACTATTTGGACGATTGGCTGATTCTAGCGCAATCTCGCGCAGTGCTCATAGAACACACGACCATTTTACTCGATCACCTCGAGGATTTGGGTCTGAGTGTCAATTGGGCGAAGAGCTCCCTGTCACCCAGTCAGAAAATATCTTTCCTGGGCACAGAACTGGACTCACTATCCATGATAGCGCGACTATCACAACAGCGCGCGGTAGACATTCGACGCATAGCGAACTCTTTTCGCTGCGGCGCGTCTGTCCCGCTCAAGAGATTTCAGAAGATGCTAGGTCTCATGGCCTCAGCATCTTCAGTGCTCCAGCTGGGTCTGCTCCGCATGCGCCCGCTGCAGTTTTGGCTGAAAGCGCGAGTCCCACGCGAAGCGTGGGCACCCGGTTTGCTTCGCCTCAGGGTCAATCAGAAATGCGTTACAGCTCTGAAACCCTGGAAAGCGAACGACTGGTACCAATCAGGTGTAAGCCTGGGGACTTCCTCGAGGGTGAAAGTGGTGTCCACGGACGCGTCCACCTCGGGATGGGGAGCGCTGCTCGAGGGCAGACCGTTCTTCGGCCAGTGGTCAGAACGAGAGAAGCTCCTGCACATAAACTGCCTCGAAATGCTGGCAGTAGACAACGCGCTGACGCGTTTTTGTCCCCAAATAAAAGGTCACCACGTCTTGGTCCGTTCGGACAACATGTCTGTGGTGTCCTACATAAATCGCCAGGGCGGCATCAGATCCGAGAAACTGTACAGGCTGGCAGAACGCCTCCTGGTATGGGCTCAGTGCAACCTGCGCTCGCTCAGAGCAGCGCACGTGCCAGGGATCTTGAATATAGGACCGGACAGACTGTCCAGGAACAATGTTCCGGCAGGCGAGTGGTCTCTACACCCACAGACAGTCCATCTGCTGTGGAAGAAATTCGGCAGAGCGGAAGTGGACCTGTTTGCGTCTCAAGAAAACGCTCACTGTCAAGAATTTTTCTCCAAGAGCAGGAGCGCGCTGGCCCATGTGTGGCCCCGCCGCCCGCTCTATGCTTTTCCCCCCGTCTCTCTCCTGCCTCAGGTGATAGAACGGATCAGGGAAGAAGGATGCTCAGTACTGCTGGTAGCACCGTTCTGGAAAAACCAACCTTGGTTCCCAGCCGTGATGCAGTTAGCAAGTACTGCCCCGTGGCCAGTACCAATGAGGAGAGATCTCCTCTCACAGGCCCGCGGCTCGATCTGGCATCCTCACCCGGAACTATGGTCCCTTCATGTCTGGGCCATCAACGGGTACATGTTGGACTCCCTAAAGGAGTATTAAACACGATCACGCAGGCTAGAGCTCCGTCTACAAGACGACTCTATTCTTCGAAATGGTCGGTGTTTTCGGGCTGGTGGGAAGCCATGAAAGGTGAGCCATTTGAGCCTTTACAGTCAATCGATTTGAAACACCTGTCTTTCAAGACGGTGTTTTTGCTGGCTCTCGCTTCAGTGAAGCGCATAGGGGATCTGCGGCGTGCATGGAGTTTGGGCCCAATGACTCAAAAGTTATACTCAAACCTAAGCACGGTTATGTTCCAAAATCCCTCAACACACCGTTTAGGGCGCAGGTTATCTCCCTGTCAGCCCTACCGGTCCCTGATGAGGAAAGAGACGCGAGCCTCCTTTGCCCAGTCAGGGCATTACGAGCTTATGTGTCTCGCTCGTCTGTTTTCAGACAGACGGAGCAGCTCTTTGTTTCGTTTAGCGGACGTTCTAAGGGACTAGCCGCGTCGAAACAGAGCCTATCCAGATGGATAGTTGATGCTATAGCGCTGGCATACGCCTCCAAGGGCATGCAGTGCCCATTGGGTGTCAGAGCGCACTCCACGAGAGGCATGGCCTCTTCGTGGGCCTGGTCAAGTGGGATTGCCTTGCAAGATATTTGTATGGCGGCAGGCTGGGCCTCCCCGTCTACATTTATAAGGTTTTATAACCTAGAGGTTCCCGCCCTGCAGGCCAGGCTGCTGTCGGTCTAAATTACCAGTATTATCTGACCTGATGCGATCAGCTCAGAATGCTGCGTCTGCTGAGCACAGCTCAATGTTCGACAGTATAAAGCTGGGCAAACTGTGTAAGACCCACATTTTCCCCATCAGTTCAGGCCGTACCCCGCCCTGTCTGTATGATGAAATTCGCGTCCCATCGACGCTACTATAGGTGGAAAAGTGAGGCTGCACCCCTCCCTCTTCCCGGACTCCCTGTGAGTTCCCTGAGTGATTGTGCACTATATGTACCCCGGGCTTTCGCCCTTGGGTCTTTGGTGTCAGATCTCAGCATGCACGGCGTTTTACATTGGGTCCCCTAGCGTAAGATATCTTACGCAGTACGAGAGACCTCTCGTAAGAGAACGTACTCGGTTACTAACGTAACCTCGGTTCTCTCTAGAAGAGGGAACGAGTACTGCGTATCTTGCCGTGCATGCACACGCTCTGGTTGCTTCGATGATGAAAAACCAGATAATAGCTGCCTGCGAGCGATATTTATAGGCCTAGACCACGCCCATTTCGGCGGGACGTGACGCAGCGGGCGCGAAGTGCCCTGATTGGGTCTGACGTCACGCCAGGCCTCGCTCGATAGGCTGCTGTAGTTGCCGCAGAGCAGCCAATAGGCGCGCGAGCTGTCTCGCCTATGTCTGCATTGCTGCTGCAACGCGTTTTGCATTATTACAAAATTAAGGATAATTTTTGGCTTCAATATCTCGCGGAAAAGGATTTTCCCCCTAGCGTAAGATATCTTACGCAGTACTCGTTCCCTCTTCTAGAGAGAACCGAGGTTACGTTAGTAACCGAGTACGTTTTTACATAAGCGATTTATCTTAGATGATAACCACTGTGTTCAAAGTGTGTGTACGCACATTTATATATACTATTACAACCATTATGGATTAAATTACATAATGTAATTACATAATGTTATAATGTAAGTGTATTTTCTAATCTGTAGCCGTTACTGTAATTAATTCAGCAATAAGGGCTTGCATTGTTTGTTGCTGAATGGACTGATTGTTGAAAGTACTAAATTGAAGGATCATACTGTTATGTTTTGGTGATTAAACCAAATGTTCTCATTATATATTTGTGTTTTGAAACAATAATTATGTAGAATGAAAATAAGTCAAACTAGAATGAAACCATGCAGGTTTTGAAAGATTGACTGTTACAAGTGTGATCAGTTTGGAGTTTTGTACTAAGCGTTTTTACATCTTGTGAAAATAGTACCAAATATTTTTGTTAACTAATGTTAGCTCAGGCCCAGACAGTAACATGTGTAGGCCCAGATCCGGCCCACATCGGGCCGTGTGGCCGGGCCGACACATGTTACTGTCTGGTCCATTAAATAATATTAACAGATACAACTTTTGATTTTAATAATGTATTAGTACATTTTGAAATCCATACTAAGATGAATACATTTAGGGAAAGTGTTTTTCCTTGCTAGTTCATGTTAAATACAGTTTACTAATAAAAGGAATTTAAAGTGTTATGTAAATGGTAAAGCACTTATAAAAATCTATAAAAAATATTTTATCTTCATAATATCCTATTATCTACTGAAATGCACTGCCTTGTGTACATTACATCTCTTCAGTAGCACATGTGCAAAGAATTTCAGCAATATTTTAGAGGTCAAACTTTGAAGACTTTGAATAATCTTTTGCCTTCTCAGGAACTGCAGTCACCATAATGCCCAACAATCTCATTGTGCCATAAAGCTTTAAATTATAGACATCATGTCTGAGTACACGTTCACAACAGATAAAAAAAATGTCTTGATGTTACTGTCTCTACACTCCAGCTTTTTGGGTGTGGCTCAGTTGCCCAGGTGACGACCTCTCAAAACACTAAGGGCGACTACCTGTCAATCAACCTCGGATTTGCACTGGGCACCACATTTGGAATCTACATAGCAAAAGGGGTCTCAGGTATATAAACTCTCCAGCACAGCTGTGTATATTAATTATGTCCTTGTAAAATAAAATATTTCTCATCTGTTTAAGGAGCTCACCTGAATCCAGCTGTTTCCCTCAGCCTGTGTGTCCTGGGCAGATTCTCCTGGACTCGTTTTCCTTTCTATGTGTGGTCACAGCTTTTAGGAGCATTTCTGGCTGCAGCAACTGTTGCTCTTCAGTATTATGGTGAGTGCATGTTGGCCTATATGTCATCTCTATATAAAAATACTGTACTTACTGTACATCCAAATGAAGGCACTTATTCATACAGTATGTATTTTGTTTAGATGCCATAATGGATTTCACTGGAGGGCATCTGACAGTTAGTGGTGCCACTGCCACAGCTGGTATCTTCTCCACTTACCCAGCAGACTACCTGAGTCTATGGGGGGGAGTGGTAGACCAGGTCAGTAACATATAAAACGGTTTTATATCAATGCTTACAGTGTACTTACCCTCTAAAGTACTGAGGAATAAGGTAACTATATAGGTTAATTTAAGGTTTAAGGGTAGGCTCACGGTAGGCTACCTAGTTATTACCAGTGTCATTACTACAATAAGTACATATTATGTTCATGCAAAACAGGACTGTAAAATAAAGTGCTACCGACAGACTGCATAAAAAAAAAAGCAAATATTCCCTCAAACATGATAAAGAATATCAACTTCATGATATTCAAATTTCACTTGTGTAATACATTTGAAAGGAGACTGAGTAGAGGTCCACAATATTTCACTAAGGTCCATCCTTAAGGAGATTTCTGGCCTTGTAACTGATTTAGCTGAACATTTGTATTTAACTGTTCAAAACGCAAGACAAGAATTCATAGGTCTGTTTAGCTATTCACAACTATATGTACAAGTTTCGTAATCCTTTATTCACGCACAATTATATGCCCATGACGCTGACACTGCTAATTATTACTGATATCCTGAGATTGGTTTAACATAAATATAGAGGTAATAAGTTCCAATGCCAGTAAATATTAGCAGAACACTAAGTAATGCATTTCTGTACACCTTTAAAAGGATGATTGTTCGTTTGAAGTAGTTTGAGTAGATAAATGACCTCAGGAGTCACGACACCAGGATCACACTGACCTCCGTTTGGCTGAATCAGGAAAAAACTGTTCAGCTCAGGTCATGGAATTCCATTTCTGTTTAAAGCTTTTGTGGTGGTGATGACGGTATTCCAGTATGCTTTGCAATTTAATGAGTTCGAAAAGGTTTGGGTCCAAATACACTGAAGTGAAACGGGTTTGCAAGTGTGTTCTTTGTTACTTAAACGTACAGAATGTTACCAATGTTATAAAGCTGGTCGTGTATGTGTGTTACCATTGTTGAGATTTCTAGTCCCAGGAGTGTAGTGCACTCTTCAACTTAAAGGCTTTACAATGCCATCAATGGTTCCATGTAGAACATTTAGCATTCATGGAACTTTCCATTGCACAAAATGGAACTTTTAGATTCTTCAAATGTTCTTTAACCTGAATTTTAAAATAGGTTCTTCTAACTGAAAGGTTCTTTGGGGAACCCAAGATGGTTCTTCTATGGCATTATTGTGAAAACCCACTTTTGGAACCTTTATTTGGTGACTTGTTGAATGTAGGGTTTTTATGACATTTTGACAAAATAACACCTATGCTCTGCTTGAGAAATTTGTACATGTTAGTTTCCTTTACAAAATAACAATATAAGAAAATATTAAGTCATTCATAATGCTTTAAAAAGATTTCTTAAAAAACTTGTGCTTGTCCTGCAGATAATTGGCACAGCCGCTCTTCTAGCATGTGTTCTTGCATTGGGAGACCCTCATAACACACCAGCACCTCCTGGTCTGGAGCCTGTCCTGGTAGGAGCAGTTGTCCTGGTGATCGGAATTTCAATGGGATCTAACAGTGGATATGCCATCAACCCGGCACGAGACATCGGACCAAGACTCTTCTCTTACATTGCAGGCTGGGGAGACGAGGTGTTCAGGTCAGTGTAACATACACGCAATGTCAAAGGCTTCAGATCAGTTAATTATGCACTCACATATTTTCTTTGTTTGTTATTTATACTGTATTTTACACCACTGTTCAAAAAATTTGGTGTCAGTAACTTTTGTTAATGTTTTTGAAAGTCTCTTATGCTCACATAGGCTGCATTTATTTGATCAAAAATTCTGTAAAAATCTTTTTTAATATGATTTAACATGTAAATAATTCCTGTGATGGTAAATCAAAATTTTCAGCAGCAATTATTCCAGTTTTCAGTGTCACATGATCATTTAGAAATTATTCCAATATGCCTATTTGGTGCTCAAGAAACATTTCTTATTATTATCAATGTTGAAAACAGTTGTGCAGCTTAATATTTTTGTGGAAACATTGTGATACATTATTTTCAGGATTCTTTGATAAATAGAAAGTTAAAAAGAACAGCACTATGATAATGTTAATTTGCTTAGTTTCGGTGGAATAGATCTGCTATGCTGCTGCTGTTATTGCTGCTGATGCAGAGCAAGTACGGGACTTGCTAATACATACAAGACATACAAGACATGCAAAACATACATTAATTACCTGTAGCAGATCTATGAGCTCGATCTCATGAAAGTGCGTATCTATAGCACGAATGATATTTCTTGTATCATTTATACGCCTAAAAGAGTTTTTGCGTACATATGATACGCAGTTTTCGCGTGCATACGCACTTTATGGCGTGTAATACGCACGCACTCCTCACCCCTAATCCTACCCAAGGGGTTTACAGTGCGTATCATTTGAACACAAAAACTCTTTTTGGCATATAAATGATACGAGAAATATCATTTGTGCTATAGATACGCACTTTCATGAGATCGTGTTGGATCTATACAAGTGGAGCTGGGGAAGGTGGAGGGTTTATGAAAGCACGCTGCACTGCTACAGAAAACGCTGACCAAGTATTCGAAAGTTGGCTGCCAATACAGAAGGAACCAATCAGCTGTTCTCTATAGAGACCGATGTGATTGCAAGCCAATTGAGTTAAGGACCTATCAGTCTGTGCCATCTAGAGTTTCGTGACAGGACTTTGAAAATAGAAATAGAAATATTTTATAATATTATAAATGTCTCTACTGTCACTTTTGATCAATTTAATGCATTTTTGCTGGATAAAAGTAATATTATATAGCTCCTTTTATAAAAAAAAAAACTTATAGTCCCCAAACTTTTGAACAGTGGTGTGTATATATATATATATATATTTACAGATAATAAAAAAAAACTTTTGGACACTAACATGAGACTATTTGTTGTCAGGGCCGGACATGGATGGTGGTGGGTACCGTTGGTTGTAACATGTGTTGGTGCTCTTCTGGGTTCATTACTTTATGAGCTGCTGATTGGAGTACATCATCCAGACTCAGAGCCAATGGATCCCGAAGGCCTGACAGCGAAAGGCCAGCAAACTCTGGAGTTAGAGGGAGTGCAGTCCAAGTTTGACACCATTAAAGAAAACGGCAAGGAAAGGATCTTTTCCATAACCTCAGCGGATATAAGATAAAGTGAAAAGAATCGGTCAAACGCGTGATGGAATCAGATTTTTTACTATTTATATGTTAAATGTATAAAAAAATAAAAATAATTGGAAGCACAATAATTGTCAGGCAAAGTTTTATGAACTACATGACCTTATTGTGGTCTTCAACATCTTTTTTTGTAGGTTTATAATCAAATATATCAACAATGGCGTTGAATCATGGTTCAGTAAAGAGTACTTTATATTTTCTTTTGTTAGCAAAAATCTAAATATACTCAATTCCAGTTCTAATAAAAGTTCTAAAGCAGTAAAGCTTTACAATAAAAAATTGTGTTTGTTTGTTAATGTTAAGATGAATCATTTTAACAATAATCTACTGACATGAACAATGATTAATGCATTCAAAATCGAGGCCTTAATTTTCTACCTACAAAAATTATTTATTTTATATGTATTTTCATCATTAATTGCATTGCATTCAAAGATTTTGCTAATGTTGATATTAAACTCTGTGCATTTTACTATTATTAGTGTTTCCCAGCATGCACAGGGACATAAATCATTAAGGACACCATCATCTGTACCGTACCAATTTACTGTTTTATTTAGAAATAGAACTGACACAGATGTACGGCAGTGAAACAGGCAGGTCATCACAGAATAAGATGGCTGTCTATAGACTGTCTATGTATGGGATGTATACATCTATTACTGGAGAAAGTCACACTCACACAGATGATTCACACGATCACAATATTATTTTTAAGAAATGTGGTTTTGGACAAGCACAGAACTTTCTGATAGAAAAGACTCTTATCAAAGAAAAAAAATACACAAACAACATTCATATTTGTACATAATTTGCCATAAAACACACAAGCAATCCTTCAAACTCAGTGTCGATTTTTTTCAATCAGATGAAGTCGTAAAAATTACATCAGGTCCCGAACACAAAATGTCACTAGTAGCATTTCAATATCACCTTTCAGCTAAAAAAAAAAAAAAAAAAAAAAATACAGACTGAACTTATTCACATTTTCGTAACAACCATATCAAACTGATGTACTGCATTTATACACATG
This sequence comes from Leuciscus idus, assembly GCA_021554675.1. Lineage (NCBI taxonomy): Eukaryota > Metazoa > Chordata > Actinopteri > Cypriniformes > Leuciscidae > Leuciscus > Leuciscus idus. Next base: position 31,408,734 of record CM038628.1, on the reverse strand, counting down.
TAAAATGTGCTCAAGTGTATCTGTGGCTGAAATGTTTGCATGTTTACTTATATTGACCTTTTTTGACTATTTAAACTTTACAATTCTTCTTTGACCTCATATACGTGTTCTTCTTGCACAAATGAAACTTTTTCCACTCACTTATTTTAAGTTCTCAATGATTATCAAAAGACTGATGAATGCTTCAATATAAATAAATATCAGTACTACAATGTCTGTACAATATCATTACATTTTAAAGTCAGTGTTTTCCTTTATTTGTTAAAAAAAAACCTTCACTAGCACCCTTTTTGCTTTAATGCTTTTGTGGATTGACGCTCAGCTCAGCAAAACCCAGCAGACGCCGAATTGCTCGAAATGTAAAGTAGTTTTCGAGCAATACAAAGCCTGTCTGAGATGCAATTTGACCTTGTGTAAATTTATTTCAAAGGCTGAGGATGTTACAAATAGGGAGCGATTGGAGGAAAGGGGGAAATAACTTTATATCTTTGTATTTCGGAAGACAGATCACATTACAATCATAACGACAGGTTCAATTTTCCAAATTATATGCATTATTTTTAAACTCGTCTTATTGGCTGGTTCAAAACCGTGTCCTGTTTTGCAATGGCTTTTCCTTTCTTTTCTTTTTCCGTTTGATTTATTCTACAAGGGCTTGTCGGTCCTGTGTGCCGTGATGAAGGCCATGCCATGCGTGCGGAAGTGTGTGTTAAGGTCCGAGGTTTTGTCGAAGCGCCGGCCGCACACCCTGCAGCTCACCCCTCCCTCCCCCTCCTCGCCCGCTTTAGGCGAGGACGGCGAACCGTCCTGCGGAGACGCGCCAGGCGATGTGTTTCCACCACGACTGTCCTGCTGACCTTGGCGCAAGCGGTGCGTGATGAATTTGTGTCGGCTGAGAGAGCCGGCCGAGGCGAAACAGGCTCCGCATTGCAGGCACTGCTGAGACGCGTTCTCCGCATCACAGTGGACGGGAATGTGGCGCTGGAACTCTTCCCAATCCTGGGTGGTGAAGCCGCAGGGCGTGCAACGGAATGTGCCGTCGTCTTCCTCCTGCTCGACCGGTCGGTTTTCAGACGCTCGAGTTCTCTTCGCTGGACCAGAGGCGTCCTCTCCCGCGACGTCATCCGTATCGGTGCCGCCCCCTCCAGCTGGAGCTCCGCTCTCATTGTCAAGCTCAGATGAACTGCCCGCCCCGTCACCTGGAAGTGAACGCTTTCTGGTGTTTGGAGCGCTCTGAGAGAGGAAATTAAAATGAATGTGTGGATAATTAAGATTAATAAACTCTAAAGAGTGTCCAAACTGACCTGTCTGTCTGTTGTCTGTCGCGCTCTAATGCCATGTCTGACCCGAATGTGCTTCTCCAAAATCAGACGACTACTGAATGTACGCTTGCCCTCTGAGCAGTGCCTGAAGAGAACAACATCATAATCAAAAAATAATCATTTTAGGAAGGAAAAGAAAGATTCAAATAAATTGGTGGTTGATAAATATTTGACTCACGGGCAATGGAAGACTCTCTTGACGCCCTCATGTATTATTCTGACATGACGACGAAGGCTGTTGGCTGAACTGAACGAACGCTCACACAATCTGCAGGGGAACTTCTTCATTAACTAGAGGAAGAAATTAAAACATATGGCAGAAATAAAACAAATTTGAAGAATTGCCTTTTTTATTTAAAGTAAACACATTGTATATATATATATATATATATATATATATATATATAGGTCAAAGATGGATTGTAAAGTTTAAATAGTCAATATTGAAAATATGTTCGGGGTCAGCAAGAATTTAAAAATAAACGTATACTTTTATTCAGCAAGGACACATTAAATTGATCAAAATGGACAGTAAAGACATTGTTAAAAAAATGTAATTTAAAATAAATGCTGTTTTATATGCCTTCAAATTAGGGATGTCACGGTACCAAAATTCCAGTAGTCCAGTAGATATCATGGTATATATCGGCTCCAGACAGTGCTCCAAGTAAAAAAGTTAGTCTGGAGCCCCGCGCATAGACAAAAACACAGAAGCGACTTAAAGCAGCTGCCTATTAGTGGGTACCGAATGTACCCGGTTACTACAGAAATGCTGGTATCGACACATTTTCAGTACCGACTTGGTACCGAAGTACCGGTATTTTGACAACACTACTTCAAATAAATGCTTATGAACTTTCTATTCACAAAGAATCCCCCGCAGTTAGCATATTAGAATGATTTCTGTAGGATCATGTTACATGTTACTGGAGTAATGATGCTGAAAATTCAGCTGTGCATCACAGGAAAAAATAACAATTTAAAAAAAATTGAAATAGAAAACAATTATTTTTAATTGTACAAATATTGATGTTTTTACAATATTTGCAGCCTTGGTGAACATGAGAGACTTCAAAAACAGAAGTCTTTTGTAGAAAAGTAAATTAAAAACTACTGGGAAAAATAATGAAATTTAGAATTTTCTTTGTAAATTGAAATTAAATTGATCAAAATAAATAAGCTATTTCAAATGCTATCAATTATATTTTTGCATCAATTACAAATGCATGCACAGAAATATATATTAGAATCACTTATTTATTATAGAATATATCTCTTAGCTAAAATATATAATAACTTCTGTGCTTGCGTTTTCTTGTGATTACTTCTTGCTGTGATTGTATGTTTTCAAGAGTACCAACCGTGTCGTGGTCGTTCTTCATGTGGTCGATGTAATCCTCTCTCTCAGCAAAGCGTTTCTTGCACTCCCTGCACCTCCACTCCATATTCCCGCTCTCTGGAGAGCTCGGCTGATCTTCCTCCTCATTCTCCTCCTCTTCTTCCTCTTCTCTCTCCTCCCCTTCCTGCTCTCCCTCCTCTTCTTCCCCCTCCTCTTCCTCTTCTCCCTCTCCCTGTCCCTGGCTCAACTCATCTGAATTGTTTTCAGCTGGTTTGGGTTTAGTGGTGGAGTTGTTGGCAGGAGCTGAGACAGGAGATGAGGTGGTGGGCGGAGTCTCTGCTTTGACGGACAGGCCTCTATGAGCCGTCTAAGGGGAAATAATGAAAGGCAGCGCTGGTCAAAAGCATGAGTGAGACAGACAGGAAAATAAGACAATTCACATTGAGGTGGCTTTTGTACTTGGTATGAGCTTTAGACAAGGTGATAGACGGAAATCACCCAGTAAAAGCCAAACCAAGAGTTTTACTGTATGCCTTTGCTGACACCACATACTTTAGGGGAAGTGAAAAGAATGGGTAACACAAAAGGCAAAATGACAATTCATTCATTTAAAACTAAATCAATTAATGTACTTAAATGGCTTGTTTAATAATAAACTAGATCATAAGCTTATAATTAATATTTGAATTATTATTGTTAAGATAACTACCTTGATGTGTTCCATCATGGAGCCTTTCTGAGCATAAAGTTTAGTGCAGTCTGGGCATTTGAACACATGCACCTTCTGTTTGGCCAGGTGAGTGTCAAAATGCATGTAAAGCAAAGGTTTCTGGGTGAACACAGTGTCACACATGACACACTTGTAGATCATCCTGTAGAATGAGCATAAGAATATAATGAGGATCAGAGTTCATATCTTTAAGGAATTTATTTTTAATATCAAAATATTGCACATCCATGGCACTGTTCATGAAAAGCTGTGGGTGATGGTTCAACCTACTTGGCCTGTGCAGCTGTGAGGGCGGGATGCTGGGAAGTGATGTGCCCCTGGGCGCTCTGCGCAGATTTGAAGGCCATCGGGCAATTGGGGCACTTATGAAACACCTCACAGTGAGCTGTCTGAATGTGGGACTTGATAGAATTCAAACCTCCGAATACAACTTGACAACTGGAGCACCTGGAATAAAGGAAGTAGATTTGAGCATGTGGAAGTATAAGTAGGTAAGTTCTTTTTATTTCTTTGCAGGAAATCTCACAAGGAAACTGCTTGCAATATTACAAAACACTGATAGGAAACTGAAAGCCAGGAACCTGTAGCCGATGCGCCTGGCAAAGTGCAGGCAGGACTCTTCCAGATGGGTTTGAAACGTGGCCTGGCGGGCAGTGCCACCACACTCTGGGCACACATGGGGTGCGCGGTGCTTATGGATCCGCTGATGGGCCGACACACTGCACCAGTTAGGCAGCATCATGGGGGGAGAGCAAAGCATACAAGTCTGAAATAAAAAAGAGACAGCAGGGGAAATATAAAGGAGTTAGTAATTTTATCTAGTTCATAGAACTTATAACTTACATTCTTATGTAATTCACATTTCATCAAAAGTAAACATTAAATGCATAGCATTTCTTATGCAACAATTTACAGTCTGATTGAATGCAAAAATATGTCAATGATCCTTATTTATTATATTATTCTAAACATATTATCCTTTTATAGGTTATTTTGGAGATTCAATATGAAAGTATTACAGCATAACATATATTAAAAAAACTTTAATGTTAGGTGAGATTACAGAAAAATACTGTTTTTTTTATTGATTGACAGCACTAATTGTTATATATATATATATATATATACACACACACAGTCATTTATTATCTGTCAGAAAGATCTGAGATTACAGAAAAATACAGTTTTTTTTTATTGATTGACAGCACTAATTTATACACAGACACATTTTCTATATTATTTTTAAATTATATAATATATAAAATGTATTTCTGACAGATACCAAAATATGTTGCAAAATTTAAATGAAAGTATAATTTTGTGGTGAAGTAGAAATGCTAGTAGAGCATGTAAAAAAACAAACAGATTTTTTCATACTCATCAGAAAGAAGATCACTGTGTTTACAACATGTTTACAATTTTGCAACTTACCGAGTTAGGAGTAGCTCTGATTTGCTGGAAATGGGTCACTAATTCAGCTTTGCTTGAAAACTGGGCTTGGCATTCAGGACACTTGAAGTTGTGATATTGCAAGGCCTCGCCTTTCTTGCAGGGCAGCGGCATCAGGGCTTGGGGACTTTGGGGTCCTCGACGGGCAGGGCTGGGCTGGGTTGAAGCCGTGCCTGGAGAGGGGGAATCCTTCAATGGACTGGAAGTGGACGGTAGAGGTGTCGCCCCTGTTGGGGTGGCGGAGGATGACAGAGGTGGAGAGGACAGCGATGGAGAGAGCATACCTAAAGGAACGAGAACATTTATTGTTCAATATTAAGATAAACAAGTCCTATTCAAATCTTGACAATAATTACAGCATTTTTCATAACTTACCAATGGGAGTAGTGTCTTGCTGGCCAATCATCTGCTCCACTGTAACTGGTCTCATAACCAAATGTGAGCACTGCATGACCAGGCCTCGTTCCTTGTGCTCCCGAGCATGTAGCAGCAGACTGCACTTATTGAAGAAAGCCAGCCGCTTTGCGCAGTGATTACATGTCACTTCTATTCTCAAAGAGCGCCGGTCGTAGTGTCGTGCCAGGCTGCGCTCCAAAGCGAAAGAATCTCCGCACTCCAAGCATCGGTAGCCAGCAGCAGGCAAAGGAAGACCCCATTCAGGGGGTGGGGGGGTCGAGAGGTCCGGGCGGTAGCTGGGTAGCAGGTTCTTGCTATTCAGGATCTTGTTGAAAGCTTCAACCAGGCTGGACTGGCTACGTGAAATAACAGCACCTGTGCTGTTGACGATAGATGCTGGCTTACATGGCACGGTACCTCCATTGGCGGTTTTAGCAACTGTAGGGCGCACGCTTATTCCACCGACAGCTGGAGCGACTGGTAAAGTGGTGGCTTTCGTGATGCTCACTGCTGTGGCAGAAACTTTCATCTTATCGGATTGCACTGTCATTTTGTTTTGGACCTTGCTGGCAGCTGCTAACATGGCACTACTGGCTTCTAGAGTGGATACTGGTAAGGTTGAGCTTTTTACCACTTGACCAGCAGTGGTGTCATTTTTTCTGGCGCCTTTCGCAGTGCTGGCTCGATTTCCCGTTTGGGATTTACTTCCATCTTTGCCTGCATTGGCAGCACCTCCCTTACCGGCTACTCGGGTAACTGTGCGGGTGATGCCTCCTGTAGATGTCTTAATGGTCTTTATGCGGACTTTAAGTGGTCTGGAGGGAACTACAGCTTTGCCACCAGTGCTTGGTGATGAGCCAGTGTCCGCTGGGAGTGACTGCGCAGTATCTACCTCCAATTTCTCTCCATCCCTTTTCCCACTGTCCTTACCATCCACATTAGCCACATCTTTTCCATTCTCTGTAGACCCTTTGTCCACTTCCATCTCCTCTTCTTCTTCCTTGGGTTCTCGAAGGGCAGCAGATGGTGATGAAGATGCCACCGCTGGGCTGCATGATCTTTTGGTAACTGCAGACGTTGGCATGGAGGACTTGGGCATCTCAGGCTCAGGGCTCTCTGGTGAGTCTCGTTCTTCAATCACATGCTCTGGGTTTCGCTCCTCTTGGGGTAAACTCTTTCCAGTTCCTGTTTGGACTGGTGTGGAAAGCCAGTTCTGTTGAGCTCGAGGTGAAGCAGGTGAAGCCAAGGGGATGTCACCTGGTTTGGGGTAAGCGCTAGGTGATATGGACGTCGAGGGAGGGAGAGAAGGAGACTGTGAATTGTCTGGAGGTGACCTCAGCCTGCGTGACAGTTTCGGAGGGGTGGGCGAGTCCGGACTCTCATGGATGACTAGAGATCCTCCAGAATCAGGATCTGAGTCCTCTTCATCCGAATCTACGCGTCTGAATGCAGACGAACTAAGACGTGGTGTTCCGTTAAACGGCTCTGTTAGAGATGTAGCAAGGGGAGACGATGCCACAGCCCCAGAAACTCTGGAACCAACTGAGGGAGAGGATGATGACGGTGAGGAGGATGAAGCTGTGGAGGGAGTGGAAAGAAGTGGTTTAGGTGGGGGAAAGAAAGGAGATGCTGCTCCACTTGCCCCACTAGGAATTGCAGGGGCTTTTGCCTTGTCTGCACCTTCTGTGTTCATCTCCTGCTGCATATGCTGCTGTTGCAGAAGCTGCATTTTCCGGGCCCTTCCAACAGAGTCTCCAGCACCTTGTGCCATTAAGGGCTTCAACTTATTGAAGATGTTGCTGCCCTGTTTGGAACTGCCGGAAGATCCAAGGACAGATCCTGCGGCCTCTGGAATCGTCTTTGAGCTGCATATGGGCCACTGCTCCCCATTCGACTGGCAACGGGTTTGCGACATTTGTACTGACCCACCGGATGACACAAAACCATTATGGTTGAGTGGGTCTGGTACAGAATTGTCACCACCATCAAAGGGCTCAGGGCGAACACGGTTCTTCACAATCACGCTAACAATAGAAGGGTCACTCTGAGAATCTGATGATGGGCTGGGTGATCTTATGGCTGAACTTCCACCTACTGAAGCATCCCCAGACTTTATGAGTGATCCTCCGCTTGCTCCTTGATGCCCCTCCACCTCATCCGGTGCTGACTGGATAGCCTCTTTGGCATCAATGTCAGGAATGTCAAATGCTGCCAATAGGTCATCGAAATCGGGGGTTTTCATGTCCCCCATGCCGGGTCAGTGGACTCAATCCTAGAACACAAATAAAATGTCTGAAAAAAGTGTGTAATAAGAATTGCATTAAAGAGATAGTTAATAAAAAATTACAATTCTGTCATCATTTACTCACCCTCATGTTGTTCCAAACTGTATGACTTTCTGTCTTCTGTGGAACATATAAATAATGGAAGTCAATGGTCACCAAAACAGTTTGGTTGCCAACATTCTGCAAAATATCTTCTTTTGTGCTTCACTGAAGAAGGTCATACATGTTTGGAACGACATGAGGGTAAATTATGACATAATATTCATTTTGGGGTGAACTATCCCATTAAGTCTGTGTTGACATTATTTTCTATTTAAAAAGGAAATAAACACCCAGTATTTAATATTGTTCAAATCACAGTGTGATTTAATGGGGTCTTTCATACAGGCAAAGTGTAATGTGTTATATTTTAAACAATATCTCATAGCAAGTCATCTGTTTTCATAAGGTGATTTTCGTATATAAAAAGGCTGTTGTGCTAGGTTATTAAAACATTTCAAGTATTCCAGCTATTTGTAATCCTAATAAAAACGGCTTCGTGTTGAGGCACCACTAAGGTAAAATTGATAATGATTTTAGCCACATGCATTCTTCTGTTTTACAAATTGCCCATTATTTATTTATTTACAACAACAAATATATACAAATATATAAATACATCGCGCTACAGCAAAATGACATCGAACGGCTTTTGTTAGCTTTGGCTAACAGCCACGTAATGGTTCTGTATAAACTAAGCATTGATGTCTGAACTGGAAGACATATTCACTTATGTAATATAAAATATATATATAAATATTTTCTTTTTTTAATATCATATGATCCAACACTTATTTGTTCTTTGCTTAACAATGGATCATGTTCAGGTAACAGAACTGTTTAGCACGCTACAGCTGCTATGGTATCAACAAGAGAATCCAAACAAGCCCTCTTATATTAAATAAAAACATTGCATAAATACATACTTGGCCAATAAAGAAAGACAATGATCCAGTAACCATTAAGCACGTTACAGCGATCAATTTGGTATAAACAAAACAAACACAAATGCCTGAGAACGGCTAAACCCTGCATCTGACCTGGCTAACTACAAATGGGGACCGAAATTGAATCGCTAATGGTACGATTAAAGGGCTTTTGTCACATTTTGTCCCTTAGTTGTGGTTTTGCTGTTGATATATTGATAAATAAAGAGCTCGTGGGATGATAAACAGATATACGAGGTGTATTTTGGGGTTTGTTCTGTCATGACGGCGGGGTCCGTGCTGCCCCGTCGCGAGGGTCATTTAAGCGCAGGCCACTGCATGTGCACAGCAACATTTACCTGTTTATAAATAACCTCACATGGATGCCACAATATATCTTTAGGATCATGCATTTTTATGTACGTGTGTATTATTTTTGTATTGTGTATTTTCATGCACGGACAGTGATTTTGTTTACCTGTTTTTTTGAGATTCCCGACTATCCTCGCTCCAGATGAAGCGCCTTAACTTCCCGTCATCGATCGAGTACGGCCAGGTCTTGGCAGATAACAGTGAAAATAATGGACAGGAAAATTATTTTCGGTCTTCTTTGGTTATATTGTTATGTTTGCATGAATAGGTCTGGTGAGATTTAGCTTTTTATAATAAACTCAAGGAAAAACATGAACATTATAATCGCATTTTATTGATGTATAGACGATGTGTATTTACATCCTTCCAGGATCTCATGTTTCACTGTCTTTAGGTTGATTTGGTTTAGGCCTTTATTAGAAGGATTGCGTTTTTTCATCCCCCAATGCGCAGGCTTCATGTTTATCATAGTATCGTATAGTAGTATTATTGTTTAATAGAAAACAGTCCAGTTTCTTTTCCTATATGCTTTAAAAATGTTGTTGCCATTTCATACATTATCCACAACCTATTATTGCATTTACAGACATCTCCGATAATAATCAACTATTTAATCAATAGATTGGCAACCAATATGAAAGACAGTCAAACTGTTATTGTAATCGTTATTATGAATAATGGGTACATTATACATAACATAAATCTTTAATTTGTAAATCACCAGTCCTGTTATTTGATGAAAAATCTTAAAATCGTATTATTCCCAATCTTGGGACCAAGTGTATTGAAATGCATAAATATACACAGCAAAAGCAATTACTCGAAAAGCAGCAATAAACAGAGCTAAATTTATCTCGTCTGATGTTTTCATAGACTAGGTTTTACTGCCATCTAGTGATCATTGACGACATATGCACAGTACTGGCACATTACCTCTTCCAGCATTCTTTAATTCGGAATAATTATTTTTTTGGGGTTGTCGTTATAGCAACTGTATAAAGAAATAGTATTATGTACAATACAAAATGATATAAGGAAAAATAAATAAAGAGGTCAGAATCAGGTTTTTAGGGTTATTATTAATATTATTATTATTATTTGTAGTGAATAAATATCAAAAGAAACTATTTTTTGTATTGTATACAAATATAATACAATATATTCCAAATGCTAGGGGGAGGTATAAACAGTATTATATGAATACTTTAGTTTAAAGAGTGTACATGCTTGTAAAATTCTAATAGCTTTTTGTTTCTTCAAGGGCAGTATTGACTAAATATAATGCTTCACTTCATTTTTTAAATGAAAATCCCCCCCCTGAAAATGTACATTTCATGAATGTGAAATTTAGTCATCAAAATAAAATAAAAAATAATAAAATACGTGCGGGGTTTGTTTATCTTTGGATTTTACAATAATACCTAATAGAACATTTTAGTTAAAGTTAGTTAAAATTTTCATCAACATTTCCAACAATGAAATCAAGTATATTTAGCCAGAAAACTGAAAGTGATCATAGAGACTTTTATTTGCGCAACGTAATCACTGACCGACTTAGTGACGTCTTTACATCTTGACCAATAAGAAATGACTTGTAAACATTCGAACGCTTATGGGCGGGATTCGAATTCGCTGAGAGGGAAGTTCAAGCGCCAGTGAGTGAAACGTAAGTTTGGAAAAAAATAGCTTTCACGCTCAAACGAAAGTATTATTTGATGAAGTAAACGCCAAAATTATTACATTTTCAAGAAAGAAGAAACCGTAAGTGTTATGAATATAATAGTCCATGATAAATGTTGGATTTGCTGTTGCGTTCATTAGCTAGAGTGGCATGAGCAGCTAGCAGCAGTGCAGCACTGTAGGAAAAATCTGATTCCTGTATGAATAAAATCTCTACATTTATTGAGAAATAAAACTGGTATCTACTGTTGTGCTTTAAATTTAAAAAGTATTAGTTGACTGCACATACACGATGTAAAGTTTACGACATGTCAGTTATTCCATCTGTTTATTATCCAGAAACATCACGCCATGTCCCACAAGCAGATTTATTACTCTGACAAATATGACGACGAGAAATTCGAGTACAGGTAGGCAAATATTCAGTCCATCTGTACCATTTACAATTATTGTTTTCCGCTGTTATGTTTCCAGTGTTCCAGAGACCACAGTGATGTAAAGTTAGGCTACATGTACAAATAATAATAACTATAGTGTTCCAGTGCTTAACCAAAAATGAGAAGAAATTAAACGTTAGACAACAGTTGAAAATTAGTTTTCATAAGTTTAGTAAAATGCATGATATGCAAGTACTACTTTTCTGATCTATTAAAATGACATCTACAGACATAATGAGGGTAAAGTGCAATATGTTGTTTTCCATTCATTTTAGGCATGTCATGCTTCCTAAGGATATTGCTAAAAGAGTTCCCAAGACCCATCTCATGTCGGAGACAGAATGGAGGAACCTGGGTGTTCAGCAGAGTCAAGGATGGGTGCATTACATGATCCATCAGCCTGGTATGTGTGTGTGTGTGTAGTAGGTGTCAAGAACATGCTCAGATATTACTGTTTCACTGTGTGTTCATGATTTTGACTTCTTTTCTTTATAGAACCACATATCTTGCTCTTCAGACGTCCTCTGCCCACTGTCCAATCCCACTGACCCCAAAACCACCGGAATTCTGTAGCATGGACACAGTCTGAAGATCTCTGAGAGATGCACCCCAGATCAGATGGTGTCGATATCATTTGTGCTGCTTCTGCATTCATTGTAGACTATTCTCTGGGTCAGACTATTACTGTGCTTAATCTCTGCCTTAAAGGGTCAGTTCAACTTTACTCACCTTTGTGTCGTTCCAAACCCGTAAGGTTGTTTTTTATCTTCGGAACACAAATGAAGATCTTTTTGGTGAAATCTGAGCTTTCTGTCCCTCCATTGACAGTCCACGCAACTACCACTTTGACACTTCAAAAAGTTTGTAAAGAGGTCATAAAACTAATCCAAATGAATTGAGCAGTTTAGTCTGAAGAGACACAATCACTTTATATGATGAACAGATTTAATTTAGTCTTTTATTCACATATAAACATTCATCAACTCACACATCAGTTATGGTAAACAGAGGCTCAAGCATTTTCACTTGACGTGCGAGAATCAATAAGACACGTTTGAGCTTCCACAAGAACCAGTGAAGTTTGTTGTCGCACATCAAGCAAGTATGGTTGAGCTTCTGTATATGTTTGCTGATCAATGTTTATATGTGAATAAAAGCCTAAATATAATCTATTATTTAGAGCGATCGTGTGGACTAAACCACTCAATTCATATGGATTAGTTTTACGATGTCTTTATGAACTTTTTGAAGTGTCAAAGTGGTAGTTATGTAGATGGCAAATGGAGGAACAGAAATCTCTTGGATTTCATTTTAAAATATCTTCATTTGTGTTCCGAAGATGAACGAAAGTCTTGTAAGGTTGAGTAAATGACAGAATTTTCATATTTGGGTGAATTATCCCTTTAATTGAGAGTTGTGCACAGTTACCTACTGCACATATATTTATTATTACTACTTATCAAGCCTATGTTGTCATGATTCTGCTTTACTTTATGAATTTACTGGTGGCCCTGAAAGGTCAATCAATAGTGAAAAGGTTACTGCTTAGCTCAAATAAATTTCCCTTAAAAATAACTACTGTTTCTACAAATATCTGTTTCAACATCACTTGGAAGCAGCTGAACCGATTTTTGATTTATTAAAAAAACTCCCACAATATGTATAACATTTGACTGATAATATATTAAAAATAGCAAATTACATGCCTCACCTCTAAGATTGTTTCTGTGTTATGAGTATGACCAGCATTCCCTGCAGTTGTAATTTGCATGGCTGTGTGTGTGACCACAATGGCCACAAAAGCAAACCTTCTTTTCCATTATACTTGGATATACATTGAGTTGCATAATCCCCATGTAATGTTGGATCTAGACATGAGTAAATTGTATTATAAGTAGTTTTTAAATGGGTTTCAGGCTATTGTTTGTCATACAAAATGTAGAGACAAGGGATGTTATTTTCCCGCATTTATAGGGATTTACATATTTTCCGACCGTAAAATTATGATCCACGTGAATCACGTAAATCCGAGAAAAAAATGTACGAGCTCACGGCGCAATCTGCGGGACAGATAGCCTGGGTTCAAAGCGCCAATGCGAGTAAAAAATTGACGCCGAAACGGTGGTAGGCCTACTCTCCAGTTCCCGGAACTTTTAAATGAATTGACAATGCATGGTTTTGAGAATGTTATATGGCTTAGTGCGATCACCAAATCCCAAGTTGTGATGCAATTATATAAATGTATAGTCTGACGAGCTGCATGTTTCGAGTAAAACACAGCTTTCGGTTTCGATTCGCAGTAAATAGTTCTCTGCAAGTGCTGAGTGTTTGAGTCACTTATAATTTGCATTTGGGAACGCAAAGTGCGCCAACCGTCTACCCTAATTCTTAACGTGAAACGTTTAGGCCTATATGTCTGTTGTTGTCAACAAAGAGAAGCGTTAAGGTCTCTCCTGTGTTTTTATGCCAAAATAAATGCTTAATACGTTTGAGAGCAAGAAATTAAGACATCCTAGTAGGCTAATATTGTAATTTTACAGTTTTTCTATTAAACAAAAAAGATATACAAAAACTCTCCCATACTCAATTATCAATACTTATATTGTAACAAATGCCTATTGTATAATGATGTAGTAGGCTTTTATTAATATCACAAATACTTTAAATTTCAGTACAATAGTATTAAGACATTTCCTTCGTTTTTTTTTTGTTTGTTTTTTTGTCATAGCTGATCACATGCCTGAGAAACCAACGCTACATTGATGAAATAATGAAATAAGCCAGGTTTTACCTGTGTTTTCAGAGTTTGTATTGAAAAATACCAGAGTAAAAGCTATCCTAAAAATGTATAAAACTGTTACGTTCTTCTGTTTTATTGGCAAAGACAAGATTTGGGCAAAGACTGTAGGGGAATCTTACTATTATGTCAGGAGACCCGTGAATACCACCAATATTGTGATCACAAACTACTGTCATTTTATGTGTATTTTGCATACTTTCAGTTATCAGGAATTCTTATGTCTTCTACGCATGTGTCAAAATACTCAACTAGAAAACAACATCCCTTAAGAGAATCTCTGTCTAGTAAAGAAGGATACTGCATCATTCGACTTGTCTTTATATGTTAAAGGTTTTTGTGCTACAGTAGTTTAGCATAAAAGTAATAGGCCTACAATATATGTATTGGTGTATGTTCTTTGTTTACTTCAGCCTATAAGGTCATGAGAAGACAAAGAATGTGCAAAGACTTGTGTTTCCTGATTAACACACTTGTATTTATTTTTACAATAAGTGAAATTAAGTGTTCTCTTCTGAAAAACTAAATAAAAGTCTAAATCATAAAATAAAAATGAATTAGGAGAAACTGGTGGCCACAATTCACAGATTGTGTAGCACACATACACATCCTGTAAGCTGACATATGCACCACATGCTGGTTCAGGGTGAAAAAGAAATTGCTGTGTGTGTGTGAAACTGCCAAATGAAATTATGTAGAGAGTTAGTAATGAGATGCATAGAAAGATAGTCAGAAATCTGATCAAATGTACAATAAAAAAAAGGAAAAATGTATCACCATTGAATTACCGTCGCAAACAGCAGGTGCAATAATTCTAAAATACTCAGATATGTGGGTAAGATTAGGGCAAGTGCATGTTGGCATCTCACTTACACTGACTGCACGAGGAAGCATTCTGTTGGTCTTTGGGTCACTTCCTTTGATATGAGACAAGAGCACACAAATCTCAAGCAGCAGGAAGAGGAAAGCAGCACTTCAGATCCAAGCCTTACACCTGACGTATGGCAAGCCGTTTTAACATTTAATCCTTAAAACCTACCAGTCTCTATTTTCATGCTACTAGTACTTATTTTTTAGATACTAGTATCTATTCCATTAAGTACTAGTACTTATTCATTACCTACAAGTGCTTTTTCTTTAGGTACTAGTGCCTATTCTTCAGATACTAGTACCTTTTTAAAATATGCTAGTAGTTATTCATTAGATTCTAGTGCCTATTAAATTGGTACTAGTACTTATTCATCCGATACTGGTACCTATTAAAGGGGTCATATAATGTAATTTTTGTACAAGCTAATATGATTCTTTAGGGTGTAAATTAAAAGTTTGTAATATACTTCAATTAAAAATTCTCATTAGTATTGTAAGAAAACACACATTTTTCCTGGTCAAAAACAGCTGTTTTCAGCACGCCGTTTAAGTGCATGTGTCTTTAAATGATAATGAGCTTTGCTCACCCCGCCCCTCTGTTCTGTGCGTACACCGTTTGTAACACAATAACACAATAACCATAACGCGTTGTTCATTATAAACGTGGGATTATGAATTATATTGAGAACGTCATACATAGAAAACATGCTGTAATGTACCCTGAGTGTAAAAATAGCCGCATTCATCGTGAAGTGTGCAAGCGATTTGCAAAGATTAATATAAAGATTAATATAAAGGTCAATAAAACGTTACACTCACTTCAGTTCTTCTGGAGGTGCAGCAGGAACACGAATAGTTGGTACTGATCCTTTTTTCAGGAGCAGCTTCTTAGCAAATAACCAGCTTTTTACTGATCCTCGTTTGTAAAGCAGTCTGGTGAAATGATTCGCTCAAACATGAAAGCATTGACGTTGATCGTGGGGAACACTGTATGGATTTTTATCATTTTATGATGGTTGTGTACAGGCACTGCCAACACACAGAGAAAAGATGGCGCCCCTGTATGTGGCTAGCCGTCTGCCTCTGCTACCTGTGCTGTGTATTGTTTTGTTTTTATTGTTTTTGATTCGTGATGTGTCGCCGCTACTGGTGTATGATCGCTTCAGCGGACGACCAAACACACCGCCGCCTCTGCTGGCGTCCATACCTCCCCACCTGTGGCATTTTCCTAGCGGGTCGTTGCGCAATAGCCGCCGCAGAAGACGAGGAAGGAGAGGTGGATTAAGTTGCAGATTGAGAGCTCATGGCCTCGTCCTCCACTCATCGTTTGGGCTTTCCAGGGAGTGCGTCAGCTATTACATACGAGGATCGACCGATCCCTGCTACCGGTGGCTGATACCGGCTGTTCCCGAGGCCGGGTACCCACGTCCACGCTGCCGGCCCATGAGGATCTGCAGACGGGGCTGCGTACCGGAGAATCTTCGTCCGGTCGCTTATGCCTCCGAACGGACGGACCAGAGTTTAATTCGCACGGCTTTGATCAACACTCGGTCGGTTGTGAATAAGACTTTTATCCTCAATGACTTTTTTATTTCTCAATCCCTGGATTTTCTCCTGTTGACGGAAACCTGGCTGAAACCAGGTGAAAACAGCGCATTTTCAGAGCTCCTCCCACCCGGCTGTTCCTACTTCAATTCCCCACGATCATCTGGTCGTAGAGGGGGTCTTGCTGCTGTTTTTAATGACAGGTTTAAATGCCGGCTTCTTCCCACAAATGCTTACTCCTGCTTTGAGCTGCAATTGTTTGTGATGGAGCTTACGAGTCCTGTTTTATGTGCCGTTGTTTATCGCCCACCCAAATATAATAAGGATTTTATTCATGAGTTCTCTGAGTTTTTGGCAGACATTTTTCCAAAATATGATAAATTCTTGATTTGTGGGGATTTTAATGTTCATGTTTGTTGTCCGTCCGACCAATTAGCCACTGATTTTAAAAGACTTTTAGAAACTTTAAATTTAATTCAATCAGTGGATAAACCCACACACCATCTCGGGCACACATTGGATCTCATCATCTCTCTTGGGCTTTCAATTTCCCTTAAAGGGATCTCTGAGACTGCCATCTCAGATCATTTTCCTATTGTTTTTGAATATACAGCCCTCCCTTCAGCTAGAAACTCTTTTGCTCCATCGTGCAAGCGTCGCATTATCACTTCCACCACAGCAGATGAATTCACTGCTGCATTCAGGGACTCTCAGTTTTTTGCCTTGAATGGCATGGTTTCTCCGATCTGTCCAGACAATATTCTTTCTTCCTTCCACTCCACCTGCTCCGGGATTCTGGACTCTATTGCCCCTTTTCGGCATAAATTGACTAAACCAAGAACGGATCCCTGGATCAATGACAATACTCGTACTATTAGGCAACGTTGCAGGCAGGCTGAAAGGAGATGGAAAATGGATAAACTGCATGTGTCTCTAGACATTTTGCGGGCCTGTCTTGCCGATTACCAGAGGGCCCTACGGGAAGCAAAATCTCAGTATCTCTCTGATATAATTTCTAGCAGCAGTCACTGTCCTAGGGTCCTGTTCACTACAATTAATTCTTTTGTAAATCCACCTATTTCTGCTCTGGCTAATGTCTCAACTATCACCTGTGAAAATTTTCTCCACTTTTTTGTTGACAAGGTTGACTCTGTCAGACAGAGTACTAGGAAAGGTTTTAATAGGGATTTTTCTGTTGCCCCAGCTCATTCTGCTGTGTTTGAGGAGTTTGAGTTAGTTTCTTTCTTTTCCCTTGGCGACACAGTGAAATCTTTAAAACCTACAAATTGTCCACTGGATATTGTACCCGCTAGAGTGCTGAAACTGGTTTTTAACGCTGTAGGGCCTGGGCTTGTGGTTTTTATCAATAGCTGTCTTAGTTTAGAAACCGTCCCAGCTGCCTTTAAACATGCTGTGGTTAGGCCCCTTCTTAAAAAGCCTAACCTTGACTCCTCAGTGCTATCTAATTTTAGACCAGTTTCCCATCTTCCCTTTCTTTCTAAAGTTTTGGAAAAAGTTGTTTTCATACAGTTACAGTCCTTTCTGGAAAACAACTCTGTCCTTGAAAAATTTCAATCCGGGTTTAGGCCTCGCCACAGCACTGAGTCTGCATTATTAAAGGTACACAATGATATTGCGTTCTCTGTTGACACCAAGTGTCCTGTTGCCTTACGGTACGTTCACACGGGGCGTCAGCGTCAACGCTTGACGGAAGGCGTGGCTGAAGTTTGGCACTGACGCCATGGTCATAACAGCGTCAGCCAATGAAATTAGACAGATTCACCAACGGCCTCTGCCACCTCCTTCCACGCCTGGTCTCTCCGGTATGAATCCCGGTACATAAAAAGTGATTGGTCATAAAGGACCGGGTGATTGCCCACCGCAATAATTAGTTTCTCCTCCATTTTAAAATGTATCCTCAGTTTGCTGCTCTTGAACAGGATGAACGTGATGAACGTGATTGGCTGCCGCCTGGCTACTGTATTTGCATAGAGCGATCCTGATTGGCTGACGCTTCCGTCTGCGGCGCTTCACTGGCGTTGCTCGCGGCAGAAGTTGAAAAATTCTCAACTTCTGCCGCGAGCAACGCCAGTGAAGCGCCGCCGACGGATCCACAATTCTTTTCGGCAACGCTTGACGTCACCCATTCAAAGTCAATGGGAAGCGTTGACGCTGACGCCCCGTGTGAACATACCGTTAGTGCTGCTGGATCTTACAGCAGCCTTTGACACGGTAGACCATACAGTCCTCTTGTCACGCCTGAAGCACTATGTTGGCATTCATGGCACTGCACTTAAGTGGTTTATGTCATACCTATCCAATAGAACTTTCTCTGTGATGATTGGTGATTTGTCGTCTTCTTGTGCTTCTCTCTCCTGTGGAGTCCCGCAAGGCTCCATTCTTGGCCCTATTTTGTTTTCATTATACATGCTACTACTAGGGTAAATTATAGCCAGGCACAACCTATATTTTCACTGTTATGCAGATGATCTGCAAATCTATCTGCCACTCAAGCCTGGTGATGTACAAGATACCTTAGTTGACTGCATTGCGGACATTAAGCAGTGGTTTGCCCAAAATTGTATGCACTTAAATGAGGATAAAACTGAATATATTGTGTTTGGAGAATCTGTGTCTAACGGATTTGGTACCTGGCCTTTAACTGCCAGGCAGACGGTAAGGAACTTAGGACTTTTGATAGTTCTTTTAAATTCAACAAACAGATTGACAACGTTGTCAAGTTGAGCTTTTTTCAACTGCGCCTTCTGGCAAAGGTAAAATCCTTTTTAAACCGTCATGACCTTGAGAAGGCTATTCACGCTCTAATAAGTTCCAGACTGGACTATTGTAATGCCCTGTATATTGGTGTCTCCCAGTCTTCTGTTGGCCGTCTTCAACTTGTCCAAAATGCAGCTGCCCGTCTGTTAACGAGCACTAAAAAACGAGAGCACATAACTCCGATTCTTTATTCCCTCCATTGGCTCCCGGTACATTTTAGAATTCATTATAAAATGTTATTGTTTGTTTTTAAAGCTCTTAACGGCCTCGCCCCATCATACATATCAGACATGTTGACCATTCGTAATTATGGTAGGACTTTGAGGTCGTCCAATCAACTTATGTTGGAAGTGCCCAGGTCAAAACTTAAACACTGGGGAGATCGAGCTTTTTCAGTTTCTGGACCTAAGCTCTGGAATAAGCTCCCCAGTGAGATGCGTATCGTTACTGACCTGGGCCTTTTTAAATCAAGACTTAAAACGCATCTTTTTAAAATGGCTTTTAGTACCCAGTAGTATGGTGGCACTTTTATACTTTTATATTTATTTTCATTTTTTACTTTAGTTTTTTATTCTCTTATCTATTACTGTACTTGTTTTTCGGTGTGTTGTTTTACATTGTTGTTTAATCTGTTGTAAAGCACCTTGGTTCACCTATCGGTCGATGGAAGGTGCTATATAAATAAAGTACATTACATTACATTACACATTTCAGTACAATCAGTTTGTAAAAGTGCATGTACCATTATATGACCCCTTTAAATAGATACTACTTCTTATTCATTAGATACTAGTACTTATTTCAATAGTGACTAGTAACTATTCTGTTACAAGTAACAAATCTTTTTTTTTGCCATTGACTTCTATGTGGATCTGTCATTCAGATATCAACTATTCAGTTCTGACTAGTATGTATTACAATTGTGACTAGTACATATCTATTAGATACTAGTTATTATTCATTAGGTAATAGTACTTATTTTTTAGATACTAGTACCTATTACTAGATACTAGTATTTATTCAATAAATACTAGGACTAAATCATTAGATTGTCACGGATTGGTAAAATAGTGAAGCGAGGATTCATGTGCAGGAAACTCAGGATCTTAATTAAACAAAACAAAACAAAACTACAAACCAAAACTTCCCGTGGGGGAAAGACAGGCATATGGCATCAAACAAGAAACACGAGGGAACATAGACAACGAACCTGCACAGGACTGCAAACACAGGGAGACTAAATAGGGAAGCAAACAAAAAAGGGTAACGAGGAAAGCAGGTGTGGCAAATTAATCAATAATCAGGTAACAAGATGGGAGGGGCTAGACAATTGACAGGAGAGCACATGGCACAAGGAAATACATGACAAGCCATGTGCTCACAACAAACCAGACTATACACAAACACATGACAAACCAGGAGTGTCAGAGCTCTGTCACCAAACCAAGATACAAACCAGACAGAAGTGACAGAACCCTGACACCAAAACCAGACAGGAACATGACAAAAGAACAACAGACGAGACAGGAAGATCAAAACACAGAGATAACGAGGGGAGGGAGGGGAGCTAGGGAGATTCAGGCGGGTCAGGATTCCTGGCTGCGGGCCAGGGTGGAGCAGGCAGCGGCCAGGGCTGTGCAGGCGGCCAGGACAGGGACGACCCTTTGGACACCCATGGCGCACGAACAGACACCGGCGCAGGAACAGACTGTGCAGGGGACCGGGACGGGGACGACCCTTTGGACGGCCATGGCGCAGAAACAGACACCGGCGCAGGAACAGACACCGGCGCAGGAGCAGGAACAGACACCGGCGCAGGAGCAGGAACCGGCTCAGGAACAGACACAGGCTCGGCGGCGGCCATCTTGTCCTGAGACACTGGCTCGGCAGACGTGACGTGAACAGTCTCTGGATCGGCAGACGTGACGTGAACAGTCTCTGGATTGGCAGACTTGACATGAACAGTCTCTGGATCGGCAGAACCCATGTGCTTCCTCCATGCATGCAGAACGGCCAATGCATAGAACGTGAAGACAGCCCTCTTGGCCATGGCAGGACTGATGGTGGAAACGGTAGGCACAGGAATAGCCTCCATGGCCATAACAGGGAGCTCTGGAAACACAGGACATGGGGGCTCGGGAATCACCAGACCAGGTGAAAGGAAAGCCTTCCTCTTCCTCCTCAGTTTACGACAGCGCGGCGATACAGCAGCCTCGTTGGCCACCACTGGGGCCATGACAGGGAGAGTGGACAGCTCTGGGACAACTGGGTCAGGGACCACCGAAGTCGGGTCCTCCTGGACCACCGGGCTTGGGACCACCAAAGTCGGGTCCTCCGGGACCACCGGGCTTGGGACCACCGAAGTCGGGTCCTCCTGGACCACCAGGCCTGGGACCACCGAGCTAAGGGAAGCAACAGGAGCCCTCCTCCTCCTGTGCTGGCGAGTGCGAGGCGGTGTGGGAATAACCGCCTCTGGGGTCTCTGCAGCTCCTTCATCCACCCTAGGATAGGAGGCAGATGGGTCCGACCTTTTCTTCCTCCTCCCTATCCCCGAAGGGGTCATCGGAGGACCGGGGACGTGGCAGTTTGTGAGGTAAATGGGAGGTGGGCCAAGAGGCAGAAGACCACCCTCCCATCCGTGATGGTAAACATACCCCACAAACTGCCAGAATGATACTATCCCCAGCATTCTCATCTCCCAGACAGGCACAGGCTCACTAAGGCTGGTGTTGAATATGTCCTTGAGTACTGCGTCGCTGACGTTGAGCCCCTCCGCTACAAACACTAACTGGTGAGCAAACTCCTTCACACTGGCTCTCCTTTGATGGAGAGAAAGAAGTTTGCCATGTTGCTCCATCTGTTGAGCGGAGGGGCAGGGAGATGGGAAAAGGAAGATGCCCATTCTTCTGCTGAATCCTTTATTGGCTGGTTCGTTCTGTCATGGATTGGTAAAATAGTGAAACGAGGATTCATGTGCAGGAAACTCAGGATTTTTATTAAACAAAACAGAACCACAAACCAAAACTCCCTGTGGGGGAAAACAAGACAGGCATATGGCATCAAACAAGAACCACGAGGGAACATAGACAACAAACCAGCATAGGACTTCTTCTTCTTCTTCTTCTTCTTCTTCTCTTGATTAATGGCGAATTGCAACCAACTTTTAGGTGCATACCGCCACCTACTGTACAGGAGTGTGTAACATCATGCTATTTAATTATTCTCATATTCTGCTCATCAACCCTGTATCTTTAAGAAATTTAAAAAGAGCCGTTCTGGAGCTTATTATCCCTTCTCCCTCTCCTTCTGTTCCCAGTATCCCCATCAGATTCCACTCCCGCCCTGCTTCCTGAACCCGGTCTTGAAACACCTGTCTTTCCACCTCATATAATATACAGTGTAACATGATATGTTCAGCATTTTCTTTAACCCCACAGTTTTCACAGTATTCACTATTCCTTTTCCCCATTAGAAACTAGGTGCCATTCAATCCTGTGTGATCCACTCTCAGTCTTGTCATTATGATTTCCTCCCGCCTAGTCCTTTCTTTATAATTTTGAATATTGACAGATTTTAATATTGTATTTTATGATATCCCCTTCCTTTCATGTCTTCTTCCCACCATTTCTGCCATATTTCCATACCTTTCTTTCTAATCACTGCTTTTCCTTCTCCTTTTCCAAGTGGAATTGGAACTGTTATTTCCTTCTGTAATGCATCTTTTGCTAGTTTGTCTGCACTCTCGTTCCCTTTCACTCCCTCATGTGCTGGCACCCAACAAAATTGAACGTCTATTCCACCCCAATGTAATCTTAGCAGACTGTGATGTAGTTCTAAAAGTAGATCTTCTCTGGCAGATTCCATTGACTGTATGCTTTTTAGAACAGATAATGAGTCTGTACATATTACTACCCTATCAGGTCTTACTTCTTCAACCCATTGTAATGCAATGATGACTGCCACAATTTATGCTGTGTATACAGATAACTGGTCAGATAATCTTTTGGAAGTATTTATTTAGAATTCTGGTATATGTATTCCAACTCCCACATATTCCTGTTTGCTCTTGGATCCATCTGTATACATTTTGAGACAATTATTGTAACTGTTCCTTATATAACCTACTTATCTTAATTCCCACTTCCTCCATTCTCTTTTCTTTTCCAGGATACTAAAATCTGTTTTTACCTCTGGGAAAAACCATGGTGGAATATTACTAACTGGGGTGGACGTTGTGAAAAGGCCGGGTTCACACCGGACGCAGAAGCGGCGCGGAACGGAAAATCACGCGCGGTCCGGCGCCTGCCTGTTCACACCAGACGCGTATTCTCCGCGGCGGTCGACAAGCGCTTCTGCTCAGTTGTTGTTTATTCAGAGCTATTTTTTACATCATGGGTAAGTAAATAACCTCATAAAATGAATACACCATGTTTCTGTAACCAAGAAGTTTGTACACTTCTTTTATTAATCCGTTGTCGAGACACACGCAGCCAGAGAGAGAATATGGTAGACAGTTTTTTTCTTTGTTTGTTTTCATCTTTCTAGTCTGTTTAGATACACAAATATGATCGCATTTGTCACTCGCGGTATTTTAATTTGAAAATTGCTTTTATTTTGACAATTGACCAGATGTCTCGTGTTTCTTGGTGTGACTTCCTGCCGGAATGGACGCGGATCACTCGCGGTCGCGCAAAAAATAGACCAGACGCCGAAACTGGCGCTTCACGGCGCGGGCCGGCCGCGGCATGCCGCGGCGCTCCGCGTCTGGTGTGAACGACACCATAGGTTAACATGGGCGCCGAAAGGAAGCGGCCTCCGTTCCGCGCCGCTTCGGCGTCCGGTGTGAACCCGGCCTTACCCCTCATTTACACTGAACACGTCTGCGGCGCATTACGGCTGCGACACGGCTACCGGAGCTGATCGCGCCCATTCTAGTCAATGCTTGTGTTTACACCGGCCGCGACGCGGCGCGTTTCAGAAGCTTCCCAGAAGCGGCTCTCCGCGCCGCTTCGCTAAATATAGGCGCCAGGTCTATTTTTGACGGACGCGCGTCCAAGTCGCACCGGGAATACAAAATAAAAGTAAAAAAAACATTGTCAAATTCAAAATAAACACCCTGTGCAAACTCCCAAACGTATTACACACCAATATCCTTGGTAGAAACCATAGACTGTATGGTAGAAACTCAAAAATCAAGAAAAACCACGTCGGACAGGCAAATCACGTGGTCTTGCGCATCCAGTCGCTCCGCTTCTGAAATGCTCCTGGTGTGAGTTGGCACCGCGTGGAGGACGGAATAAAACCTTGTCGCAGACGTAATGCACCGCACACGTGTGCTGTGTAAATGAGGGGTTACGGCCCATTCACACCGGCCGCCGAAGCGGCGCGGAACGGAGGCCGCTTCCTTTCGGCGCCCGCTTCCTTTCGGCGCCCATGTTAACCTATGGTGTCGTTCACACCAGACGCGGAGCGCCGCGGCACACCGCGGCCGGCCCGCGCCGTGAAGCGCCAGTTTCGGCGTCTGGTCTATTTTTTGCGCGACCGCGAGTGATCCGCGTCCATTCCAGCAGGAAGTCACACCAAGAAACACGAGACATCCGGTCAATTGTCAAAATAAAAGCAATTTTCAAATTAAAATACCGCGAGTGACAAATGCGATCATATTTGTGTATCGATAACAGACTAGAAAGATGAAAACAAACAAAGAAAAAAACTGTCTACCATATTCTCTCTCTGGCTGCGTGTGTGTCTCGACAACGGATTAATAAAAGAAGTGTACAAACTTCTTGGTTACAGAAACATGGTGTATTCATTTTATGAGGTTATTTACTTACCCATGATGTAAAAAATAGCTCTGAATAAACAACAACTGAGCAGAAGCGCTTGTCGACCGCCGCGGAGAATACGCGTCTGGTGTGAACAGGCAGGCGCCGGACCGCGCGTGATTTTCCGTTCCGCGCCGCTTCTGCGTCCGGTGTGAACCCGGCCTTAGGCTTTTATTCCATATTCCTCCACTCTCTTTTCCCCGTTCCATCCAAACCCACGCCCCTGATACTTGTAATACTCCCAACAATCCTGTATGGTCTCCTTAGTAGGGTTCTCTTTCCCACTTCCTTTCAATCGGATCCAATAAGCTAATGCAAGTTTTTCTCTCCTTAACTTCAGTGGTGTCTCTCCTGTTTCTTTAAGTATTGCGTTAGTGGGTGTTGACTTAATAGCTCCAATGCATACACGTAATGCTCTATACTGTAATCTGTCAATTATTTTCAATGATGTTTTTGCTGCTGCACCATAAATTATACAACCATAATCTATTGATGATCTCATGCATGCTCTATAGATGTCAATTAGTGATATTTTATCTGCTCCCCAATCTTATCCAGCCACAGCTCTCATTAGGTTGATAACTTTTTTGCATTTAGTTTCTAAGTGCTTTATGTGTGTTTTCCATGTATATTTACTATCAAACCATAAACCCAGGTACTTAAATTCATTTACTTTCTCCATTGGTTGCTGATATAATGTTAACTTTCCAACCTGACACTTGCGTTTGTTCGTGAACATCATGTAACAGGATTTATTTGTGGATCTTAAAGCAGCACTCAGTAGCTTCGGGACTTCTTCGCTGTATTCTCGCTTTTTGCTCGCAGGTTTCTCTCTAGAGCTCCCCCCACAGCTTCGGAATAGATATTTGACAACACTGTCGTAAAAACTCGTTGGTGATTCTCAGACACCAGAGGCTATAGATCAACGACATCAAAGCAGATGGGACGTTCTTTAAAACGTCTTCTTCATTCGGGTTCGGACAGCGTGAGGGAGCGCAATAATGACCGCATTTTAGCAGATTTCTTTTGGCCGTAAAGCAATTGTTTACATCGCGAGACCTGATATCACGCGAGACTTCCTGATGCAGCGGCCGGCGGCTCGCCGGCTCAAAGTTGCAAGTGCGTATTTTCCGCTCACGGGCACCAGGGGGGTGCGAAACGACCACCATTCAACCCGAAATAAGTAATATAACCATTCCAATGACTCCGAAGCTGTTCAGTTAAGGTAAAAAAAGTTACTTAGTTCACCTTTAAATCCCCACTCATATGACCACTTTTCTTCTTTCTCTGCTGCTTTCCTTATGTTCTCTAACACGTATGCCACATTCCTTCCTCTCATCCATATGGCGCCATCATCCGCATATAGTGCTGATTTGATGTGTTGGTCTAAATTTGAAAATATGTAATTTATCATAATGTTAAACAAAACTGGGCTGGTTGCACTCCCCTGTGGTATACCATTGTTTACATTAAACTCCATGGATACCTCTGATCCAACTTTCACTCTTTCACTTTCACATTTTCCTATTTGTAAAAAAGTCCATTATCCAATTATACATCCTTCCTCCAAAACCCATTCTACTTAGTTTAATAAGCAGACCTTCTCTCCACATCATACGCCTTCTCTATGTCGAAAAATACTATTGTCATCAGTTCTTTCATTTTCAATGCCTTTTCCACTTCATTACTTACTCTAACTAGAGCATCTGTTGTGGAGTGTCCTTTTCGAAATCCACTTTGTATGTTAGTCAGTAATCCTCTCTGTTCTAGTACATGCGATATCCTACGAACTATTACCCTCTCCATCCATTTGCACAAGTGAGATGTCAACGCTATAGGCCTATAATTACCAGGATTAGTTGGGTCTTTTCCAGGTTTATTAAATGGTAATATAACTGCACTTTTCCAGCAACTGTGTATTATTCCATACCTCCATATTTTATTGAAGAATCTTAGTACTAAATTAAATGATTCTATTGGTAACTGTCAAAACATGGCATTACACAGTTGGTCATGTCCTGGAGCTGTATATCCAGTGCCTGATAAAGCTATGTTAAGTTCAGACATTATAAAATCCACATCTAACGTTGATATACCATCCTCCCTCTTAAGCTTCACATCCTTATTCTCTCTAAGTGCAAGATCTTTCTGTTGCTTATGCATATCTATAAGGTGATCACCACTGTGCACTGCCGGAAAATGTCCTACCCAACACCGCAGCCTTTTCTTTGTCATCCACTACCACCTTTTCACCATCCATCAAAGCTGAAACTTTAACATTTTTCCTTTTCCCACTCATTCTCTTAAACATTGACCATACAGTATATCCCCTAACTCTACCCCTCTACCTATGGTGGAACAGAACTCTCTCCAGTTTCTCTTTTTAGTATATTTAATTATCCTACGTGCCACTGCTCTTTTC
Source organism: Leuciscus idus (assembly GCA_021554675.1). Taxonomy (NCBI): domain Eukaryota; kingdom Metazoa; phylum Chordata; class Actinopteri; order Cypriniformes; family Leuciscidae; genus Leuciscus; species Leuciscus idus. The sequence continues at coordinate 31,381,522 of CM038628.1, read as the reverse complement.
TTTTGATATTCCATAATATTCTCTTGTGATAGATTTTTCTTCAACGTTCTAAATTCCTTATTTCGCTCTTTTACCGCTCTACTACATTCCTCATTCCACCAAGGAACCACTTTCTTCCTACGCTTTGTTGTACTTTTTGGAATACTCAAAATTGCTGCATTTAAAATGTGTTCAGTAATTTGCTTTGTGCATTCCTCTATGTCTCCTTCCAATGTAACCAGGTTTACTGACTTCTCAGCATGTCCTAAAGATTTCCCAGTCTGCTTTCTCAAAACACCATCTGTTAATTGTACTTCCTTCTTGAATACTTATGTTTGTGTTAACTATAGTGAGAACTGGAAAGTGGTCACTTCCTATAGTAGAATCACTCTTGACATACCAATCACATATATTTACCAAATTATCTGATACCAACGTAAGATCCAAACATGATGTATTACCTCTATTCACATCTATTCTTGTACCCTGTCCATTATTAATGCAGACCAATGATCTTTCTTCCATAATTTCTTCAATTATGTTCCCATTATTGTCTGTGTGATTGCTACCCCATAAGCTGTTATGAGCATTAAAATCACCACACCATATTTCTCTCCTGCATACAGTCCCTACTATTTCATTAATTTTGTTCATATCTAAATTTTTTGCATGGATTATAGAAATTAATCAACTTAATATTTCCCTCTTTCATTGGACTACAGATCTCAACTATTACACACTCTATATCTTCTGGGCAGGGGACCTCCTTATAAGCTAACCCATCTTTGATAAAAGTAATACACCCACCACCAATTTGATTGTTAGGTCTATCATATCTTATAGAATTAAACCCTGGGATCACAAAATCTAATTGGGCTCGTAACCAAGTTTCTTGTATACACAATCCGGAACAACATCTAATTCATGAATGTACTTTTTAAATTCTTGACCATTAGCTAAGGCTTCTGGCATTCCATTGTAGTATGTGAATTACCATAATTAATGTCTTAACCCTCAACTTGTGTAGTATCTTCATTTTCAGTTACTGTCAACAATGCATGCATCTGATCTGCTTTGATATCTCTCATGTCAAGGAATTTTCTTGCTGCCTCTACAATAGCCTTTTTCTTTTTTCACTTTTCTTTTTTAACTGTGATGCAACATTGATAGTGTGACAAATAAAACCCACAAAGTTCACTTTCTTCACTATTAAGGTATCATCATCGACTTTACATTTGTGTTCACAACCATTCTGCTATAGGCTATGTCCTGGAATCTGGATTTGTGATTGATTAACTGGTGTTGTATTTCTTTGTACCATTTCACTGGAGTTTATGTGATTAGATCCAGTTTCTCTTACTTTCTTTAGTGCTTCTGCATATGATACCTTTTTCAGAAACCTAACCTTCTGGGCTTCTCTGGCTTCTCTTTGTACTTCACATCCTCCAAAGGCTGCACTATGCTCACCACCACAGTTACAGCATTTAATCTTTGCATCTTTTTCACATTTACCATACTCATGCTGACCTCCACATCTAGCACACCTTAGCTTTCCTTTACACTGTTGTGCTGTGTGCCCCATTCTTTGGCATTTGTAGCATCTGAGTGGTTTAGGAATGTACTCTCTCACGCTGTAATTCATTTATCCCATTTGAACTGACTTTGGGAGGGTTCTCTCGAATTGTACTATCACAGATAACGTTTCTTTTAATGGTCAATCTCGTTTAGTTTGAATCCGTGTAGCTTCAACTATTTTTCCTCCCTGGATCTCTTTTTTAACATCTTCCATTGACATACTTAATGGGACTCCTGAGATAACTCCTCTCACCTTTGCCATTGCTCCTGGGATGTGAGCCTTCATTCTTTCCCCTTGAAGTGAGGACATACTAAGAATCTTTTCTTGTTGTTGCTTGTTGATTGCATGAATCAGTATTCTTTTATTATTCATAAACCTTCTTCCTAAATCTCCTTCTCAATCACCCTGGTAAGTTTAATTGGGTGGTAGTGTCCACCATCCTGGTTAAATTCAATTATAACTTTCCAGTCGTTTTCTTGTGCTTTCTCTATATTCTCGGTTTTTTGTTTATCAAACTGGTTAACTCTCAGTTTCTTGCTAGTGTTTCCCTCACCAGCCTCGCTATGTTCCGACCAACTTTTCCCTCTATTTCTTTCTCTCAAATCTCTTTTCATTTTTGAAGATCTGGCTATCATCAAATCCATTTCATCCTCATCTGAACTATTTGACATGACGTTACATTCACAGTACAGTTTATGCAGATCCGCCAAAACAAAAACAAAAACAAAATTTTCCCACGTAGCCTATACGAACTCACCGACTGTCCCGCCACGTACTACTTCCCCAGGTCCGCGCCCACGTCCCAGCTCTACAGCTCCCAACCCTCCCACCAGCACAGGACTGCAAACACAGGGAGACTAAATAGGCCAAAAAAAAAAAAAAAGGGTAACGAGGAAAGCAGGTGTGGCAAATTAATCAATAATCAGGTAACAAGATGGGAGGGGCTAGACAATTGACAGGAGAGCACATGGCACAAGGAAATACATGACAAGCCATGTGCTCACAACAAACTAGACTATACACAAACACATGACAAACCAGGGGCCTGTACCATGAAGGTAGCTGAACAAACTCGGGGTTACAGGATTAGTTTTGAGTTGACAAAACCAAACCGATGCAATCAGGCTTTATTGGTACCATGATGCAGCTCATCAACTTTCTCTGTCAACTCAGGCTTTGATCCTTAAGCTATGATTACTCCACGCGCGCGTGCACATAAAAGAGTGACGTCGACACTGAACAACCAATCGCGGGTAGAGCGAGAGCGATATATTTTCCCGTGGAGGAGCAAGAGATAATCATTCAGAATTACGATGAATTTAAATATGTATTTCAAGCTCGAAACAATACGGTCTCTGCTGCCAAAGCAAGAGAAGACTGTTGGAGAAAGATGGCTGATTGTTAATGTGTAAGTTAAACAAATACGTTCTATATTTATGTAAAATTATGTATGCATGTGTAGCCTATATGTGTAATATAGCCTATAGCCTATTTTTATAATATATAAAAAAATTATACATGCACATTTTTTATATATTATAAAAATAGGCTATAGGCTATATTACACAGGCTACACATACATACATAATTTTACATAAATATAGAATGTATTTGTACTACTAAGAAAGCTAGGGAATCCTATCATAAGATTAACAGAATAATTTAAAATAATTCTTAACATGTATTATATTGTATAGTACATTTGTGCAATTTGCTTTTTGAAAAAATAAAATAAAATGTGTTCATGTGATGTCACCCTATCAATATATCTTACCGGCAATTTTATAAAAGCCCTCTTTTATGGACATGGCCGATAAATGTCCGGGGAACACTATTAATGAAACTATTCATGTACTCCTGCAGAGCGAGGACCACCTTACGAATGGTTCGACAAACCGTGTTTTCCCCTATAGCTTCTGTGCGTCACCCACCGTGCAGGAATGTACCACTTGCAACAAAAAAAAAAAAAAAAACGCAACGCAATATTTGCGGTACAGTAAGTGCATGAATTCGACGTGTTAAAATCTTTATGTGCGGCTCAAGAAGTTCGCAAAGATAAGACATTCCTTCCGCGGAAAATCTGTATCTTTCATACAAGTAACTATCAGGAAAGGCAAGGGGATTTTGTCTGGCTAAAAAGTGCTCGTCAAACAATTTGCGCTGAGATGTCCACAGGATTTGGAAGAAAAGGTGAAGTCATTGTAACAGACACTGGGAATAAGTTACGTCACCTATATGTTTCTTTGCTCTCAGCTGATTGGTCAAACTTCAGTCTGAGATCTTGAATCCAGAACATAACCTGCCCCGGAGCAGGTTAGCCGCGCAGCGTAAGATACCATGGCAACGAACACCGATTCAAGCCAAGCTACTTTCATAGTACCTAAAACCCAGGGTTGGCGGAAACTAAACTGAAACATAGCTGGCTAGCCACCTAAACCGGCTTCATGGTACAGGCCCCAGGAGTGTCAGAGCTCTGTCACCAAACCAAGATACAAACTAGACAGAAGTGACAGAACCCTGACAAGTATCTGTTAAATAGACACTAGTACCTATTAAATAGATACTAGTACTTATTCAATACTAGTACTTATTCAATAGATACTAGTGCCTATTAATTAGATACTAGTACTTATTAATTAGCTATTAGTACTTATTCAATAGATACTAGTACCTATTTATTAGATACTAGTATTTATTCCAAATGTTACTAATAAGATTTTTTATTTTACTAGTAAGATTTTTAATTGAACTCTACAGTGGCCGTTCTGACTAGTCATAACATAAGACGAGTAAAAAAGCAGCAGCTGTGACTAAGAATAGTTACTAGTAACTAGTAACTATTCTAGTTACTAGTAACTAGTAACTATTCTTAGTCACAGCTGCTTTTTTAGAGTTGAGCCACTGTAGAGTTCAATAAAAAATCTTACTAGTAAAATAAAAAATCTTTCTAGTAACATTATTTTGGAATAAATACTAGTATCTAATAAATAGGTACTAGTATCTATTGAATAAGTACTAGTAGCTAATTAATAAGTACTAGTATCTAATTAATATGTACTAGTATCTAATGAATAAGTACTAGTATCTATTGAATAAGTACTAGTAGCTAATGAATAACTACTAGTATCTAATCAGAGGTGTCAAAAGTATTCACATTCATTACTCAGGTAGAAGTATAGATACTAGGGTTTAAAAAGACTTCTGTAGAAGTTGAAGTATCAACTCAAGCTTTTTACTTAAGTAAAAGTATAAAAGTACTTGTTTCAAAACTACTTAAAGTATAAAAGTAAAAGTAATGTAAGGAAAAAAAAAATGCAATTAAGGACAAAAGCTTACACCGCGCCACAGGGGCCTATAGTGCACTATCCCACCTCCTCATAAAAACAAATTTTTCTAAAGGCCATAATGACTATAATGTTATATTAAAATGTTAATGTTCAAAAATTTGGGATGCACTAGGCTACCTGTTTCAGCCGCATATATGCCCATAGAAAATGAATTTCAATTTCAATTTTAGTACAATGAAAATACATTAAATAACCATAATGCTGTATGTGTACTACTGAGCATTAACATGTGTTTCATGGAGCGGAAGATAGGGTCACTAGTTGTCTATAAGTATTGTAATTGTGCAAAAAGTCAAACTTCAGAGGCATGTTATCTCAGAATAGTATATGTTTATACTTCTCATCAAGGGTGTAGCTAGGTTTGATTTTGAGATTGGTGGGGACTGGGGACACGACACACAGCAATACTGTCAAGTGTCACTTGTGACCATTGCTCTGAGCCATGTTTCCAGTGTCCTAAGAGCACTGAAATTTTTTTCCGTCCAGCTGATGAGACTGGGATGACAAGGGTTTCAACTTGATCAAACAAGCCTCTCATTTCAACAAGACCAAGCCTTCAACAGACCAAGCAATGTTATTTTTTCATGTTTTATGGGGACTTTCCATAGACATGATTTTTATACTGTACAAATTGTGTATTCTACCCCCCTAGAATAACCCTACCTATCACAGAAAACCTTCTGCATTTTTACATTTTCAAAAAACATCACTTAGTCTGATTTATAAGCTGTTTTCAAAAAAAAAAAAAAATCCCCACAACAAGGACAAGGATTTCGGATATTGCCGAACACACACACACAAACACACACTCTCTCTCTCTCTCTCTCTTACGGTGACCGGGAGGGGACATGTTCGGTTCACTTATTTTTGTCGTGGCCACAACATATTAACTCGTGGGAACGTGATATTAAGTCGTGGGAACGTCATATTAAGTCGTGGCCACGAGATCATTTTGTTGAGGTAACGACATCATTATGTCGTGGCCACGGGATGCAAAGTCGTGGCCTCGAGATCATATGTTGAGGGAACGATCTATTAAATGAAATTAACTCATCTAATTGTGACCGTATGACTCGATCAGCTTACACTAATAAGGCCCGTACTCAAGACCCCAAATTTTCAAGCCTCCCCAAACAGGCTTTCAACTAAATGAAAAGGACGAGCAGAGACAAAACCACACACTACAATTTTATTTATCAATTAATTACTAAAAACACATTGAGCTCAACATCAATGATAAAAACAATTTAATCACTGTGAATGAATCAGCCCAATGGGCTTCGTTTTAGTCGGTTCACATGGGCCGGCCACCTATACACTGGCCAAACACACACAAAAAGAAAAAATGTACTAACAAAAGAACAATTCACAATAAAAAGACAAACTAAATAAGTTGGTTTCTTTCTTCGGTGTTATGTCCTTGCATAAAACCTTTCACTGCTCAAATAATAAAACAAAATACAAATCAAACACTTCAAACCAACCAAATCCAAAAATACAATTATTATTTAAACCCACTCAGCACTCACCAAATAAACCAAAGTCAAAAAGAACAAAAGAACAAATAAACCACAATTAATCAGCTCTGTAATGGAGCAGTATCAATGTAAAGCAAGACAAAGAAATTATACAACCAACCCAAAATAACAAAATAAACAAAATGGATGAATTAATTAATAAACAAACCTAATAATACTAATAATAATACAACAATAAAGCAAACAAAACAATTTCAATTCAATTATATTGCACGCACACTTAAACAAAATACACAGATCACGAATAGACACAAATCAATGAAATTACGCCAGCGAAGTGAGCGAACACCAGGTGGCGCCAGAATCACAGACCACGGGTTTACAGCGCATCCAACGTGAGCGTTGTACAGGCAATAGAACACGTTCAATGCAATCGCGAGCATTCAATGAATCATCCCGCGTCCCATACTGGAAACGCTATTTAAGCCGCAGCAAAGCAGCAGCAGCTGGCAACTTCTGAAAAACAAATAGACATTTTGGTTTGCTTTCTTCTCCCTCCCCACTCCTCTCAGATTTGTAATCAAACAGGGTAAGGGAATAATAATATTACCTTTCACGTGTAAGATACTCACTCACACATGCTCACTAACAATGCCAGGACGCACCCGACTAATCTAAAATTACGCCAAACAAACACATTAATCAATCATGTGAATTAAGTTAAATTCCCACGAACACCCTTATTCTAAATTTATAATTCCCTCCCGTCTATGAGCCACCAGTTTAATAAAACCTACCTTTCCCGAGGAATGAAGGAGATACAAGATCACAAACAGGTCACATCAGTACAAATGTCATGAGGAAACTAACTCTCACCTGTATCTATATAGCTACGTGATTACCTGACGTACCCACCCACTTAATGCAATCCGTGCGCGATTTTTAAAAGGGCCACGCAGACTATTCTTAAAGGGGCAATCCCACTACATAATGATTAGTCCTCATCCGAACCTGATTCGAAACAAAAAATCTTAAAGGTTTCGAAACTTCATAAAACAGGAACTCGCCCATCACTGTCTCCTCCTCTTTTCATGTTATATAAATGCGTGTGTCAGCAGGCAGCAGCATTGAGCCTGTGATTTCTTTGCACAGTAAGTAGGCTACTTATGATGAACTGTTTTGTTTAATTGTACTTTATGGTTTAGCCTACTGTATTTATGATCTCGCGAGTATTCGTATATTTTAAGTAAATTGTGTTTTCCAATCGTGTTTACCTTTGGCCTACTATTAATATGAAAAGATTTCAATCTGTTCTGTGTCTGCGGCCAACTCTGGAAGGATTAGCTAGCTTGTTTTTCTTTACTGTACTCATTTGTAAGAAAAAGCCTATGGTTATAGGCTATCTTTTTATTGCAATATTGTTACAAAAATATTTTGTAGCCTATATTTCTGTCTACACTGAAAAAATATTTTCATTCATCCAATTAAAAAATTTTAGGGTAATGGTTCACATCTATATTTTATAACTTGCCCTTACCAATATTTTCTATGTCTATGAAAACTATTTTATAAAACTTGGCACAAAGCATATTTTTCTTGTTGAAAAAAATCAATTTTTTTAAATTCTATTTTTGATCTAAACAAAAATATATAGATTTAATCAAAACAAAAATTCTCATTTAATAAATATGTATTAGAAATTATTTGTTTTCTCCAATTAAATAGATATTGATTTAATAATACAATTATTTCTCATTTTTAAAAATACAAGTTAATAGAAATTATTTATTTTAAACAAACAAAAAGATATGGATTCAATAAAACATATTTCCCATTAAGGAACATTAATTAATCTTGTCCAAAATCAAATAAATAAGACACATAATTTTCATTAAATCGATATTTATTAAATTATTATATACATTACTTCCACACATCCACAATTTCGTGTCAGATTTTCAACTTTTTCAACATTTGCGACAGACAGCAAGTCCCTCAGAACCTCTTGACCCTCAAGTATGATGCCAATGTTTGTGGGTATACAGCTTGTGCATCTCTGATGACAAAGATTTCCATGGTTTCTTCTGAAGAGTGTTTTCAGCCTCTTCTCCAACACCTGGAAAAGAATTTAGGAAGGAGAAAAGAAAAAGAAAAAAAGAATAAGGAATCAATACAGCTTGGGTTTCCCGCCAAATTAGTTTACATAATACTAATACTTCTAACTAATTATAAAATTTACTCCAATTTGTTGTTGACATATAAATATAAGTTGCACAAACTTTCCAGCACATGGGACTCTGATTTTAGCTGAAAGTAATTGTTTCTATATTTGAAATTAGCCTTCAGACTGTTATCAGACATATATCTGAACATAGTCTGATGGCTAATTTTTAAGTGGACAGCCATATCTAGCATTTTCACATCTCTAAAGTAATCTTTCCTTACCAGGAAATCTTTGATGAGGTCCTCCAATGCTTCTCCCATATGGATGAGATATTTCAGTGCTCTTTGTATCGGTGTCAGTATCCTGCATCAAGATAGTACAAATTTGGCATGAGGGTACATTATGGTCAACAAACTTTAGCACAATATACGTTATCAGTTGATATAATAATTATTATAATATATGATTCAATAGTGTGTCAATCCTATTACTAACGCCACGAAAAAATGTCTGCCCCCCCAGTGTCCTCTGGCTAGTAGCTGCTACTACACTTTTTTGAAAACCAACCGACATCAACCGATTGGCGCCAATGCAGCAATACTTCTATGCATACAATCCATAAATAAATGACCATTGTGAGGGTCGACAGTCATACGTGTTAGATAACGTACTCGGTTACCTAACGTAACCTCTGTTCTCTCTAGAGAGGGAACGAGTATTGCGTAAGTTTAGCTTACGCTACGGGTAAAGTCATCTTTTCTCGAGATATGAAGCAAAAAAATTATCCTTAATTTTATATATCTTGTCAACGCAGTGCGGCAGCAAGCTGACCTAGAGCAGGCAATCTAGCGTGCTCATAGGCTGCTCTGCGGCAACTGCAGCAGCCTATCACTGAGCCCTTGGCGTGACGTCACGTCCAATGAGCGCGAGCAGCGCGCCTACGCGTCACGGCCCGAGGCGGGGCGTGGCAGAGGGTATAAATACGGGCTGAGAGGCTGCTTTCACTGGTTTTTGTCGCAGAAGCGAGTGAGCTCGTGGCGCGAGCACGGCGGGTTACGCAATACTCGTTCCCTCTCTAGAGAGAACAGAGGTTACGTTAGGTAACCGAGTACGTTCTCTTACGAGAGGTTCTCTCGTATTGCGTAAGTTTAGCTTACGCTACGGGAACTCCCTTGTCAACGCCGTGCGCGCCCGGCATCCACTGAATGAGTCCCAGGGAAGCCCGGGGAACACGAGAGTGTGAGCCAGGCGGCCAATGATATGGCTAGCGCAAGTACATAAGCACATAGTAGGGGGAACAGAACGGCGCGGCCGGTCTGACTAACCAACCCTTATATTGTACAGCTCAACCAGGAGGGCTAAATCAAACAGCAGTAGCCCGCGCACAGAAGTGGGCCGGCCTACGCGAGATTTAGACTGATAAAAGTTTAGCCTGCAGGGCGGGAACTTCTAGATTGTAAAATCTAACAAATGTAGACGGGGAGGCCCAGCCCGCCGCCGTACAAATGTCATGAATAGAAATTCCGCTAGTCCAAGCCCATGACGAGGCCATGCCTCTAGTAGAGTGGGCTCTGATGCCCAAAGGGCATTGCAGGTCTTTAGACGCATAAGCAGCTGCAATAGCGTCCACTATCCATCTGGACAGAGTGTGTTTCGAGGCGGCGAGACCCTTGGTGCGCCCACCAAACGAAACGAAAAGCTGCTCCGAGCGCCTCATGGCGGCGGAGCGCGTAATGTAATTTCTCAGCGCTCTGACAGGGCAAAGGAGATTACTGTCAACTTCGCTGCCGGTAGCCGGCAAAGCTGAGAGAGAAATGACCTGTGCTCTGAAGGGTGTGCCCAACACCTTGGGGACATAACCGTGTCTCGGTTTGAGAATGACTTTAGAGTCATTAGGTCCGAACTCGAGACATGCCGCGTTAACTGATAACGCGTGCAGGTCACCCACACGTTTGACTGAAGACAGGGCTATCAGAAAAACGGTTTTGAGCGTGAGGTATTTCATATCCACAGTTTCCATGGGTTCAAAGGGATGCGCTTTCATGGCCTCTAAGACCAGGGAAAGATCCCAAATAGGAACCGAGGGGGGTCGCGGGGGGTTCATCCTCCTAGCTCCTCTAAGGAAGCGGATAATGAACTCATTCCTCCCTAATGCGCGGCCCAGCGCCGAGTCGGAAAAAGCTGATATGGCCGCAACATATACTTTGAGCGTGGAGGGGGACCTGCCCATGTCCAACAGCTCTTGGAGGAAACAAAGCACACGCGACACCTCACATGTTTGTGGATCCAGCCCTTGGGCGGTGCACCATTTATTAAACACAGACCATTTAGATGTGTAGAGCCGTCTCGTAGAGGGAGCTCTAGACTGTGTGATCGTGTTCACAACCCCTATTGGCAAGTCAACGGGTATCCGTTGACTATCCATACATGCAGAGACCAGCGCTCTGGATGAGGATGCCAGATCGAGCCGCGGGCTTGAGAGAGAAGGTCTCTTCTCACCGGTATCGGCCAGGGGGGTGTGTCCGCCAGCCGTATTAGATCTGGGAACCACGTCTGATTCTCCCAATACGGGGCTATGAGGAGCACCGTGTGGCGCGCTTCCCTGATTCTCCCGATGACTTGTGGCAGCAGAGAGACAGGGGGAAAAGCGTAAAGCGGGCCGCTGGGCCAGGTTTGGGCCAGCGCGTCCTCGCTCTTGGAAAAGAACCGTGGGCAGTGCGCGTTGTCTTTTGACGCAAAGAGGTCGACTTCCGCTCTGCCGAAACGGCGCCACAGCGACTGGACTGTTTGGGGATGCAAAGACCACTCCCCCAGGGGAACATTGTCCCTGGACAGTCTGTCTGGACCCTCGTTCAGGAGACCCGGCACATGCGCGGCTCTCAGCGAGCGCAGTGAGTGCTGAGCCCATACAAGGAGGCGTTCCGCCAGGGCGCAGAGTGTTTTGGATCTGACACCGCCCTGACGGTTCACATAGGCTACCACTGACATGTTGTCCGTGCGGACTAGTACATGGTGGCCCTGTAGGTATGGGAGGAAGTGCTTGAGCGCTTTCTCGACCGCCAGCATCTCTAGACAGTTTATATGAAGGTGACTCTCCTGGTCTGACCAAGGGCCATAGACCGGTCTGCCCTCTAATAGCGCTCCCCAACCTAGGTTGGACGCATCTGTCGAGACAACTTTCCGGTGCGAGACAACTCCCATCGTCACTCCCGTGCGATACCATTCGGCTGCTAGCCAGGGCTGCAGGGCTGAAACACAGCCATGATTCACTCTGACTCGTAAGCGGCCGGCCGTCCAGGCTCGGTGAGGCACTCGCGCTTTCAGCCAGCGTTGAAGCGGGCGCATGCGCAGTAAGCCCAGCTGGAGCACTGCTGCAGCTGAGGCCATATGCCCCAGGACTCGCTGGAATGTCCTCAGCGGAACCTGACTGCCCGTCTGGAAAGACGCGGCGAGATGTCGAATGCGGCGCGCGCGCTGCTCTGACAATCTGGCCGTCATAGCCACCGAGTCCAGTTCTATTCCGAGAAAGGAAGTCGACTGGCGGGGCAGTAATGAGCTCTTGGTCCAGTTGACCGAGAGACCCAAGCATTCCAGATGGCTGAGAAGCGCTGTTCTGTGAGACAAAAGCTCTGCCTCTGACTGCGCGAGGACTAGCCAGTCGTCCAGATAATTCAGTATCCGCATTCCTTGTCTCCTCAGGGGAGAGAGAGCCGCGTCCATGCACTTCGTAAATGTACGGGGTGCTAAAGATAGACCGAACGGCAGGACGGTGTACTGATATACCCGACCGTCGAAGGCGAATCTCAAGAATGGCCTGTGACGGGGTATTATCTGAATCTGAAAATATGCGTCCTTTAGATCGAGAGAGATGAACCAGTCTCCCGGGCGAATTTGCGCGAGGATTTGTCTGGTTGTGATCATTTTGAACGGCCGTCTCATGAGAGCTTTGTTCAAATGTCTCAGATCTAAAAAGGTCTCAGCGCTCCGTCCTTCTTGGGTACGAGGAAATAACGGCTGTAAAAGCCCGACTCGCTCTGAGAAGGATGCACCTGTTCTATAGCCCCTTTGTGCAGCAGCTTTGCTATTTCTGCCTGAAGCAGATGCGCTACTTCTGTATTCACTCTCGTCTCTGTCCGTGCTAGAAAGCGCGGGGGACGGCGAGCGAATTGAAGCGAATAGCCGTGCATTATAGTATTCAGCACCCATTCTGACACGCCCTGGATAGCTTGCCATGCTTTCGCACACATAGCTAGGGGTCGAATGATCTCTGGGTTCGGATCGCCGCGCTGGGCGGGATGGGGAACCTCTATCAGAGAGGACGGGGCGGCGCGCGCGCTGCCGGTGCTCGAATATGGGGGCTCGCGAACAATGGTGACTGGCTGTACAGCACATAACGGCTCGGTCACTGGGGACGGGGCACATTTTGATGCTAGAAACCCGTGGCGCGAGAGCGGCATGAGGTTTAACGTGTTTGATAGTAAGTGCGCGCGCTCGTGAGCGGGCACAGGGCTTACATATGCAACACGGCCAGTGTAAGGGAGCTTTAGAGGATCTGCGTCCCGGGATAACTGTGTGACAGAGCGGGCAGTGGGTAGGTGTGGGCTTGGAAGAGCGGGCACATTCTCTACCTTTAGCACTCGAGCGGCGCGTGCCCGCTTTATGAGAGTGCGCTCTGTGAGCGTTACCGGGGAGATCGTGTTTGTGTGTAGTGGTGAGCACTGGGGCGTGGGCACAAATTCTACACTCATGACACCTTCGGCGTGAGCCGGAAAACCCGAAACCATACTCTTTATGAGATTTCTCTGGGTCGCCGTGAAAACGGCGTTTGTGTGCAGGCGAGAGAGTTGTATTACTGGCTCGTTGGCTGCGATGTAAGCTGCTGCAGTAGCCTTTTCTAAGGGGACTGGCAGAGCTGGGCGCTTTGATGGCGGTCCGGCCGCAGCGGGACTCAGCCATCTTTTCCTCCTTGCAGCCGCTAGGAGGACTTCGCGGGCTCAGGCTTGAGCGTCACCTTGGGCCGGGGTCCCCGGGGGGGAGGCGGTTTGTGACGGCTGGTTGAGCGCGACCTAGGGCGGCCGCCCTGTCGTCGCTGCGAAGACGGAGGCTGGGCAGAGCGCTGAGAAGAGTTCCGTGCAGGAGGCTGCTGAGAGCGGCCTGCAGACGAACTCGAGCGGCGGGGCAGGAAGAGATTCATCGCCTGCGATGCCTTCTGCACCTCCGAGAAGCGATCGACGATCCCGGCGACCGCTGGGCCGAACAGGCCGGTGGGAGAGAGCGGTGCGTTGAGGAACACTGAACGCTCGGATTCGCTCATATCCGCCAACGTCAACCAAAGGTGCCTTTCGGTGACGGTGAGCGAGGCCATAGATCTCCCGATGGCTTGTGCAGCGGACTTTGTGGCGCGAAGGGAGAGGTCCGTCGCGCTACGCAGGTCCGTGAGAACGGCGCGATCCGGGCCTTTCTCGTCCAGCTCTCGGAGGAGATCGGCTTGGAGGATCTGGAGCACAGCCATTGAATGCAGGGCGGAAGCAGCCTGGCCGGCGGCGGAGAAGGCGCGGCCGACGAGTGCTGATGTGGTCCTGCAGGCCTTGGACGGCAGGGCAGACTTTGAGCGCCATCTGGCGGATGGCGGGCAAAGGTGCGTTGCCACAGCATCTTCCACCGGGGGAATTTGAGTATATCCCTTCTCGGCGGCCCCGTCCACTTGGGAGAGGGTCGAGGAGACCGGTGAGCGGAGTCTAGCGGAGAATGGGGCGTTCCACGACTTAGAGAGCTCAGTGTGGAGCTCAGGCAGGAAGGGTGCTGACCTAGAGGCAGGCGCTGGGCGGCGGCTAGGCAGAAAACACCCGTCAAGTCGGTTAGGCGCGGGCGCCCTCGGTGGGGACCAGTCGAGTCCCAATTGTTCAACCGCTTTGGTGAGGAGGCGGAGCAGTTCCGCGTCGACACTGGCGCGGGACCGGCTAGACTCCTGTGCGGAGGAGGTGGAGCCAGACCACTCCTCGCTGTCCGAGGCCAGGATAGAGCAGCTGTCCGTTAAAACAGCGTCGTCCGCTTCATCCCCCGAGGCGACGGCAGTGCGGGCAAAGGCTGGCCGCTGCGCGTCGGGAAGGGGGGGAGGAGATGGAGATAGCGAGGCTCGCGGGAGGGGCTCCGGCGAGCGCTCAGCTGCTGCTGCGGGTTCCGGTGGCCTCTGAGAGCGGCGCTTCTTCTTGCGCGGCCCGGTGGAGGCAGACGGAGAGACAGCTGGAGCGTCGAACAAGGCGAGTCGAGCCCGCAGGGTCGACATCGGCAGTTCTTCGCACATTTCACAGCCACCCGCCGCGAGGGCGAGGGCAGCGTGGTCCGGTCCCAGGCAGAGAGTGCAGATAACATGGCGGTCTCTGTCGCTGAGCGGAGCTTTACATGAAATACAATGCATAATAGAAAGGATATGTTTCGCCGGATAGCGAAGCAGGCAGGGATAGCTGAAGGCGGCGAAGGCGGCCGGCTTCCTCAGGCAGAATCCTCGGCTTGCAAAGCGCTGGTTTCAACGGCGGCTTCCTCAAAGATCAGCGATGCGAAGAGCTTCGCTGAAGAGACAAAAATCAGTGAAAGCAGCCTCTCAGCCCGTATTTATACCCTCTGCCACGCCCCGCCTCGGGCCGTGACGCGTAGGCGCGCTGCTCGCGCTCATTGGACGTGACGTCACGCCAAGGGCTCAGTGATAGGCTGCTGCAGTTGCCGCAGAGCAGCCTATGAGCACGCTAGATTGCCTGCTCTAGGTCAGCTTGCTGCCGCACTGCGTTGACAAGATATATAAAATTAAGGATAATTTTTTTGCTTCATATCTCGAGAAAAGATGACTTTACCCGTAGCGTAAGCTAAACTTACGCAATACGAGAGAACCTCTCGTAAGAGAACGTTACCATTAATCACAAGTGAACGTCAGTCCTTTTACATGTAAGTTAACTTCAGCTCCTTAATTGTTGATCAGGTTTCTATGGTTTTAACCAGAGAACGTCGTTCTTATGACGCTGCATCGAGATAACGTTATGTTCAATGATTAAACGTTCACGTTAATTACCATTGTAAAATCAAAATAAGCCAGGGGTAAACGTATATGTTCCCTTTTGTAATCGGTCAGGAATTGATTAACGTCGACACATTAACGTTAACTTGCCAAGTGTAAACTAAGCTAGCTAACACATTTTTAAACTAACGTAAGTTACATAACGATATCTAACAGATAAATTCGGCAGAGCAACATGTCTTGTACAGGCTTCTAAATATACAGCAGCACATTTAAATGGTTGTTTGTTTCACTTACTTCAGTTTATCCACGATGAAATCTGATTCTCTCTGGAGCAGCAAAGTGATCCACGGAACGTAGAAGAGCGGTTACAGCGGTCTGCTGACGTGGTCGTTGTCGTCGAGAAGATTTGTTTAATGCCCATGCGCAATCCTGTGTGTAACCTTGAAATTGTACATTCGTCGAAACAAATATTTCTTATTTGAGCTCTTAATGAAAAATATTTATATTTAACTATGTTTTGAACGAAAAAAATATTATTTGAAAAATAAAACAAATAATGGTAAACTGAATTGAAAGACAAATTATTAATTGGATGAAGTACTGCTTGAAAACCTTTTTACAGTGTATTATGTTTATTCTTTATTAAATGGTTATGTTTAGGTTTTGTTGGGTAAAGGAAACTTTATCTATAAAATGGTAAAAGTGCAACTATCAAAATATGGCATAAAAGATTAGTAAATATTTGACGTTTGTTTAACTGTAAATGCATAGTATTGTTTATGTTTTAGATGTTATCAATACTGAGAGAGAGAGAGAGAGAGAGAGAGAGAGAGAGAGAGTAAAAATACTGTACATGTGTACAGCTTGATCATAGCTTATTAAGAGTGTTTGCAAGAGTGTGAACAAAACTCATGATATTAAGCAGATTAAGCATGGGTCACATCCAATTATTTCTGGAAAATATTTTTACTATATACATATATTTTGCTTTATATTTTGTTTTACTCAATTGTTATATTACTATTTCAACTAATACATTAGGTATATTATTTATATCTTCAAGATCTCACAAAGATCTCACCCTACAAGGAATACAAAATAAGAAACACATTTAAAATTCAGTGAAAGAAAGAAGAATTAATTAAGCATTCCACATACTCTCATATAGCTGAAAGAAACCAAATACAATTCTAAAACATGTCTTTTACCTGAAATTTGTTCTTTCTTTCTTCAAGGTTATAACTATTAATTCCACAATGGATAGCTCTGGTATGTAATCTTTTCTATTCAAAACTTCATTGATGTGTCACAGTTTTACATGTTTGTTATACAGTAAGTATTTGTTTTAAATTCTCTAATAGATCCCAAAAGAAGATGTGTTAGACATGATGAATTATCTCTTTCAAATAACATTGCCTCTGCAAACTCACCACTGACAACAGGTACAGGTAAGTCAATAATAATTCAAAAAGATGTGAAATATAGAACAAACCAGTTTTTATCAAATTTATCATGCAGTTTATTTTAAATATCATCCCTAATTAGTTATTGCATTGGACACAGATATGGACATCATGGTGAAAACAAAGCAGATGATGGAAAATGTAAAAAATAAAATTCAAGCCATAAAGAACATAGACCATCCCATGACTGAATTAAAGTCCTACATAGTGTAAGTGCTTATTAAGACACAGTCTTATGATATGATTATCTATATAACTTGATTTTTTTGAGCAGCATGAATCCTCAGATCCTCTGTTTCATCTGTACAATACACAGAGATGTCATTTCAGAAATGGATCAGATAGATAAAGACAAAAGGAAGGCAACCATAGGGATTTTTGGAAAATCGGGAAATGGAAAGAGCTCCTTATTAAATGCAGTCCTGGGAAAAGAGGATCTACTGCCACCTGGAAGTTCAGGTGCCTGTACAGCGGTTGTTACGCAGGTGGAAGCCAATCTGGATGACTCCAACTACAAAGCAGAGATTGAACTCGTCTCTAAAGAGGTTTTAGTATTCAGTATTATCTACTACTTCAGTATTATAATCTTACCACGATTTTATTTTAAGACTTAAACATTCAAAATGATTGGAATTAAGAACATAATGTTTTATTTCATTTTATTGGATGCTTTGTGTTTGCAGGAGTGGGACAATATGCTCCAAGATCTTTTCACTGTTTTGTCAGATGAAAGTGAGGACAGGGACGATGAAATGTTTGAAACTGCTAAAGAAAAGATCACTGCGCTGTATGGAGCTGATGCAGACAAGAAAACATTAGAAACCCTCAAAAGTGATGAGAAATTTGCTGAAATCAGCAACTTTTTGTCCGACCCTCACAAAACCATCTCAAATAGTGAAGTATGTTTTAATGTTTTAGGCTGAATATTTTTAATACCTCACCTCACATCTGAATATTTTGAAATATTTACTTGTTAATGTGAAATAACTGTAAACATGATATTCAGAATTTTCATTTAATTGAAGCATATTTAAATCAACATTTCTTATTCTTTTAACAGATTTCCGACTTTGCCAATGAAATTGCTTGTTATATACAATATAGTGTGGCAAGTCCTGGCGGCTGGTACTGGCCACTTGTGAAGCGTGTAACAATCAAGGTTCCTAATTGTCATGAACTTTTGGAGCACATTGCCCTTATTGATCTTCCTGGGACTGGAGACAGCAATACAAATAGAGATGACATGTGGAAATCTGTAAATAATACACTCTTATTCAATAATATCCTAACAGTAGAATATGTGTGCTTCTTGAAATGTATAGAAATACATCATTTATTATGCTACTAGTATAAGAGCTATCCTTGTGTAGTGAAATTTTATATTTCTAATCCCATAGAAACTAAGTGCGTGCTTTTCTGTGTGGATTGTAAGTGATATAAATCGAGCAAGCACTGACAAAGACCCCTGGGGGATTTTAAAGCACTGCATTCAGGACCTGGGACCAGGAGGAGAATGCGAAAGCATTAACTTCATCTGTACAAAGACTGATGATATCAATCCAGGAGCCTATATAAGGTTAGAACTATAAATTATTAAACAAAAACAAAACAACAACAACACAAGATCATACATCCTGTTATTTAATGATAAGTTATTTAAATTTTATGCATCAATTATCTTGTTTGACATTTAATTTATCTATTTATTTTTTAGATCCTCACGGCTGACTAAAGAACAAATTTCAGGAAGCAAGGTTTGGTAAATTTAAAAGAAACTATACTTTTTAGCTAAACTTGTTTAGTTCACAATTTTTTGTTGTTCTTGTATTTTGTCAGTTGTTGAATATAACAGCTATAGCTAGGCATGATACCAAGATGTTATGTAACATGTTGTGACAAAGCCTCTGCATACCACTATAATTCTTGTACACTTTAAATACATTTTTTTTTTATTATTATTATTTCTCAGGATCCAACACCAGAGTGCATACATCACAGAAACGACTCCACTAAGCAAATAGTAAAAACAAAGTTGGAAAGTTTGAATCCTGGAACCAAAGTAATAGCTTTGATACTGTTATTTGTTCTCATTTATGTTTATTGTGATCCTCACAATTTTCATTATTATTATTATTATTTTAAAGAAACTGATGGAGAAATTCAGCACTGATGTTTTTACTGTAAGCTCCAAGGCATTTTTCAAACAAAATCCAAATTTGGATCATACTAAAACAGGTAATGTATAACCAAAGGAAAGTGAGAAGTGTGGTTGCTTTGCCATTAATGTATTTCAGTGGTTCTCAACCCTATTCATTCGATTCACATGACGTCACTGTAGCTTTGCGCCGCCATCTTTGCGACCGCCGGTCTCAGTAATGCCTGCAATATGTTGTGCAGTTGGCTGCAACAACAGCCGAAAGAGGAACCCTGAACTGGTATTTTATTCTATACCAAAAGAAGAGAGAAGAGAGAATCATTTATTTAAAAGACTTGAAGTCTCATGTTGGTTTGTGGTTAATTATATTTCCATTATACTCTCAGTGGCCAACATTATACAGACAGATATCGACAGATTATGTTTTGTCTCCATTTTATTGTTGGATCTGTTTAAATGCACTTTAGCATGGTAAGTTAGTAAGATTTGGGGTTGTTTTGAATATAACTGTCTGTCTGTCTGTCTGTTAGTTAATACCTACCTAAATATTTTTCTGAAGTTCATAAAGATATTATCTTCGTCACATGCGCTTTAGATGTTATTTTGTGTAAGTAACGTTAGCTCTGCAGACGATGCATAATCTCAGCCTTGAAATGCATATTAAAGAACTAGTTCTTCCAAAAATGATAATTCTGTCGTCATTTACTCACCTTCATGTGCAAATCCTTAAGTTTACTTTCCGTGGAAGACAAAGGGACATTTTTGAATATGTAGCCTAATGGAGACTCTTCTTGTCGATGTAATGAAAGTGAATGAGTAACATTAGCCTACTGGGGGCTGTCACGCAAAAAATAATAATAATAAAAGACAAAAAAAACATCACAAAAGTATCATAAAAGTGATCTAGTCCGTTATATTAATATCGTTATTTATTCATATGATAGCTTTATGTGACGAACAAACTGCAATTTAAGTCGTTATATTATAATCACTGAAGAGCTTAGCTCTTGAAAGCTTTTAATCGCAGCCGAATCATTCAAAAAGATTCGACTCGAAAGATTCTTTCATTTCGATATTTGTGTGTATTAAACCTTCTCTCTGTAATTGAACATCTGTTCTTTCGGACAGATATGGCAGTCTTTTATGATATTCGGCTGATGTCTCTGGCTGTGCTGATGGACGGATTAGATAGATTCATTCATGCCAGCCGAACAGCTGCAGATTCATAGATTCATTCATGACATTGCCTCGACTCTCATGAACGCGCGCCATGAAGCTCTATGACTTAAGTATTTCTATATCATGAAAGGCCAATTGGGGCAAGCCTGGGGCAGATAATAATGGGGTAACAAATAAGGATCGGAGCCTAAAATAGAATTTTTCTCCAGGTATCTCTGTCTCTCTCTCTCTCTCTCATTCAAATGGGCAGTTTGGGCGGCCATACCGGGCGAGTCGGTCGCAAATATGGCGGCGTTCTATTTGTAGTGACGTAGGTGGCATCTATGAATTCCTGGAACCTCCCCAACACTGCACATTTTGCATGGGTGCTTCTCAAATGGAAGGTTGCATTTCTCAGCTGCCACATCTTCAAGCACCATCAAAGGCCACTTAAATATGAAGGATCCTTGGAAAGCAGCTTTTGTATTATGTCCTTCATTGAGAGTATTTTGAAGAATGCATCAAGTATATCCTCCACGTCCTCCAGTCACCCTCAATTATTTGCACACATACCAAATTACAAACGTGCGTGTCCAATTTCATTATGTAAAGCAATACACAAAATTATTTAGGAGATGATGTTTTCTTTTGTTTTATTGTAAATTAATCACATAATGGTTAACTGTTCATGTAAACCACTGAGAGACATTTACTGTTATGCATTAATAGAAAGTCAGATTTTTTTATAAAGCATTTTTCCATCATTTTTTAAAGTCTTTATAATAATATGTTGTGCTATTTTTGGTGGCAGAAACCCTTATTGCATAGCTGTGCAGAATTACCTGACTGTCTCATAATATCATTAAATACTGAAAAGCACTCTAGTCTAGAAGGACCTTCTAGACCTTCAACCTTCCATTTAAGAAGCACTGTATGTCTCCCTGATTAAACAGGTCACCAGTTTAGTAGAGACTCCAAGACCTGAAAAAGTGTGTCTTCTGGAAAGGAGACATTCAAAATGTGTAGTTCAAGATACTTTGAGTTTTCAATATTCTTTATTCTTTGAAAATAAAATACATTTTGGAAATTGTCTATAGAAATACCAAGGCTGCAGGAAGTTCTGAAGAGTATTAACAAGAGCATAAACCGAAAACAGACTAGAGATTATGTCAATGCTGCAAAGGGAGTGCTGTCCTTGATCCAGTTTTTCTCACCGAAAACAAACCAAGGAACGGTACGAGTAAGAATTGCTTATATACTTAAAATGCACATGCTTCACGGAAAGTAGTTAGCAAGTATTGTCTCATTTTTATGGATGTATTTTAAGGTTGACACAAAAGTCCTTGAAGACCTGAAGAACAATCTAACGGAGGCACTAAAAGAGATTGATTGTCTGTTTGACAAATTTCATGAGAGTCTGGACAAGTGTCTTTCAGAGGGTGTAGAAAAGTCAGTGAGCTTATCTGTTACTACTGCACAGACAAAACTGATAAAACCTGTAAGTATGATTACTTTTAAATTAGTTTTTGTCAAAATATTGCATTTATATTTTAATCACATATGACATTCCTTTTCAATTTATATCTTTGATGTCGTTGCTGCAGTTACTGTTTTTGTGTTTTAACTCAGGATGCAAGAGATAAAAGAGGATATCATCAAACGCTTAAAGCTTTATGCAAGAATAGAGGACACTATTGGTCAAAAAACTGGGGCATGATCCTAGATCTCAACGAATGTTTGGCCACACACATGCAGGAAAGCCTGAATGAGGAATTTAATGATATTTTTCCTCCGTAAGTCTTGCTGAAGCTACGAGAGTGTGCTTAATATTATTTCCTTTGTACTATATATATATATATATATATATATATATATATATAATTTTATTTGTCTAATTCTGGGAATGATCCATGGAAGATGAACATTTACTATTATTTACTCTCTACTTTTTTCTGTCGGTCCAGTGTCAATGCCAAAACAGAGAAATCATTGCAAGCACAGCTTGACAGAGTCAGTATCCAAAGGGACAATACGTCCTGCAGATCTTCTTTGTTACATCACATTCAGAACTTCATCATAACACGGGTACGTACCTTCAGTTATTCTGCAAATCTCTTTCAGATTTCATGAATTTAAAACAATCAAAAGTGTTGTCTACACATATAAGGTGTAAGAATTGGCAAATTAAACAATTTTAAACACAAATATGAGATAATAGTGCAGAAAATACAAAAAGCTGTTTTAGTAGAAAAGTTGTAAACCATGTAAAGAGATATTAATGGAAAAGTTACCTCTCAATTGAGCATAACACATTATATTAAGTTAACATATCTACAGCTGTCACAAATTATTTAATGTTCTTTTTTTTATTCTGACCCTCTAAAAAAGGAGAACAAACTGAAAGCCTCAATAGGTAGAAAGGTGGTGGATAAGAAGAAGGAAATGTATTCATCAATCTCAACAATGATTCAGAAAAAAATGTCTGCTGGCTATGAAAGTAAGTCAGCATTTCTTTCCAGTCAGAAGCCTAATAGATGTTGTATGAAATGGAGACCATTATTATTATTGTCATTATTATTATTATAATCAACACAAACTGAATGATTATTTCAAAAAAGAAAGAAAATGCTTTAATCTGGGCTTACTGGAAAAAATATTCACACTGCAATAGAGTTGAGTAAAGATTTGTTTCATGTTTAATAATCTAATTTAATAAAAACATGAATTGTCTTGGCACTGAGAGACATTGTAACTATTCACATATTTTTTGCAACAGTATACTGTACAAAATAAATCAGTTGCTGCATTACATTTTTAAGTAGGCCTATAATCAAATTGGCTGTATGTAATTTCAATTTCAATTATATTAAACCGACTTAATCAAGTTGAAATTAAAGTTAAATTATTTTGATGAGCTTAAATAATGGAAAAACATGGTACCATGCTTATTAATCATATCACAACCTGCATAGCAAATTTTTTTTTTTTTTTTTTTAACAATGTCTCTATGTTAAAGATGAATACTAATATTTCAGAAGCTGCAAAAGCAAAAGGACAAGGAACCTTGGGGAAAATGCAGGACATTCTGACAGACAAAATTGAATCTTTAAAAGATGAGATGTTCAACGATGCCAAAACCGAGTTCCTTGACTTGTTCAAAACTTTAAAGGTATTCATTATGCAGTTATGTTGCTGCAGATGCTTTCTGAACCAACCAACATAAAAACATCCAAAATATTGAGCACTTTTTGCTCAATTTCCAGTATAAAAACAAAAACAGAAAATCTACAAAAACAGAAAAATATAAAATAAGTAATACATTTCTTCCATATCTTCTCATGTTTCTTTGTAAAGCTATATATAAAGGATGCCTTTGACACTGAGTTGAAAAGATCAATGGAACCCTTTTATTACAAAACTGGCAAAACCACTCTGTTAGGTAAGTAAGCTTTTTATTAAATCACATTACAAAATATTCGATCAATGACTTAGTAATGTACCAAGCTCATTTTGAACATGTAGCCTTGTACATAGGCTATCACACTGAAGCTTAGCAGGATCGAGCCTGGTTAAATAAGTCTGGTCTGCACAATTTTTAGGTCTAACATGCTAAGTTCAGTTCATGGAGCTTTCTGTTAATGAACTGATGATCTGAATCATGGTGTTTTAAATATGGGAGACATAAAAAATGTGGCCTTGCAGGGATGGGTGATCAGGACAATAAGTAACACTTTGAATATCTCTGTATCACATGTGTCATATTGGTAAATCCTCTGCTTGACTAAATAAAAAATAAATAAAAAAATTAAATACAAAAAAAAACTAGGACATATTTACTTTGCCTTTAGATACTAACATGTCAGTTGTACAACCCAATTTCCAGAAAAGTTCAAGAATCAAGAATCTGTGATTTGTTAATTCTCTTTAATCTTTTTTTAATTGTATTTTGTAAATATATTTTTATTTTATTTTGGCTGCAACAAACTTCAAAAAAGATGTGACAGAGGTATGTTTACTTCTGTCACATCACCTTTCCTTTATATATATATATATATATTTAAATATTTTGGGAATTGGCAGCTAATGTCAAAAACAGCAATATCAAATTGATGGGTAAGAGAAAATGTCATCCTATTTTACCACAGAAACAAGAGTTTGAACAATCCTTTGTGATGTGAAGTGTTGACTAATTAATCTCAACTACCACTCTCTAATCTGTAACATCTGTCTTTAGATGTCTCAAGAGAGATCGAACAGCTGGAGAGATTTGCAGAGCAACTGTCAAACTGAGGTCATCGAGCAACAGAAGGCCCAAGAGGGGCAGAATTAACAGAAGAGCATATGTAACACATTTCAGTAAAAGTTTTCATTAGTTTTACATTAGATCTTATTGCTTTACTTACATTAATGTGTTGGTATTAGTTTTTTAAATGGTTTACTTTTATCATAATTGTGTTTTATTTTAGGGTGAAAACTGCACGTTATTGATTTATTTTTATTTTTTATTTTTTTATTGTGACAGTTTACAGCAAGAAATGGAAATGCCATTTAAAAGCTTGGTGCAGCTATCCCATTTTAGAAACTTTATGGGTGATTTGTTTAGATGGGAATGAAACAAGGGTCTTTTTTTTGCAATAGTACAAAACAGATTTTTTTTTTTTTTTTGTATTTGTAAAATTGCAAATGTGCTGTTAAATATATAAACAAGGGATGCAAAGAGTGCTGTATAAAGTAAAACCTACTGGTTAGGAATGTTCAGTCAGTGTAATTTTTAAGTGCTTTGGACTATAATCTTCTTGTATTAAATCATTAAAAAAATATCTAAATCTAATTTCTATTTTGATTTAATTATCAATAAATAATAAAAACATACTGTTTATTTATAATGATTGCTGACAAATATAAATGTGAAATGTCTTTAGTCACCAATTTTGTTCTCAGAAAGCACACAGTGTACTTGAATATAATATTGTACATGAATCATTATTACAGTGATATTGGCTTTGATCCATCCACCCATAACATTCAAGCACAAACTTTGCCATTAATGATATATAAATATCATCGGTCCTCACAACTGTCACTGATCTCTTTAAACATTCATTAACTGTCAAATGGTTAAACTGTTAAATCACATCTACAATGAGCAAATAAGGAGGCTACATTCTGAAGAAAAAAGAAGTTCAATGAGGTTCAATGTAAAAGCTTGACTCAATTTTAAAGAACCCTTTATGGCAAAAGGTTCTATAAGGAGAATTGTCTTGATTGCATAATGTTAATAGGTTTTAATTATTTTTTTTCTATTGATAAAATGTTTGAGTTGTTTAGTACATAAAATGTAATTAATATTAAAAATAAATAAAAAATTTAAACAAAATCCATAAAATGATCCCATGATAGAAACCCCTAAAAGTTTATATAAATTAAGTGCCTGACAGAACACTAAAAATAACCTTTTATTCTAATAAAGCAATAAGCCCCAAAAGCTGAGGTTTACAATGATTTTAGAACAGCTAAGGGGAGCTCCTTAACCGTTCTAAAATCACTGCAAACCACAGCTTTTATAAAATTGTTACTACATTTTGTCACACAACAGAAGGAAACAGACTGGTGAGTAAATGCAATAGGTTCTTTATTTAGAGCAGAGGGTGGAGATGACAGCGGGAACCAGGCAATGACAAGCGGATGTCAATAGGGAAATGCAAATGGTGACTTAGCTGACTGTTAACTGATGTTTGGTTCTGTGCAGGTGAACTGGATCTGGAATACTGACATAACAATCTCAGGTAGGTAGTCTCTATGGGGAACTGACGAGAACAGACCCTGATGTGAGGGTGAAGCAGTTATATATAGGGTGTGTTGATGAGGAAGTGCAGGTGCAGGGAATCAGGATTCTACCAGATGATCTGCAGCAAGTGTGGTGATGGCTGACTAAGTGCAGGTTGGGACCAGGAGGGATGCTGGGAAATGTAGTGCTGACTGGTACTGAGCTGGTGACTGGTGACTGTGACACATATAGCTGGCAAAATAAACACACAGCAACAAGTGTTACTTTATTAACAACAAATCATAATCCTTCCGCCACAACAAAGTAGTAGTTTAGCAGAATGGTTGTCAATGTCAAGTATCACACAGATACAGAAACACACAGACAAAGCAGCGCAACTTGTGCTACAATACAATTAGGTCACAGGTGTGTTTTTACACAAGTGTATTTTACAATGTCCCAGGCAAATCATAATCAAGGACCGTAACCATCTGTTTTATAAATACACAATAACATAAGGGACCCTGCCCTCATAACAAATGCACTGGAAACACCGCACACCTGGACACTGTTGGGGTGGGGTTTTAAATAAAAAGTAAAAATATTACCATGAGACAACCACTCCACAATAATATCAGACAGAAAGCTAAAACCCAACTCCCACGGTGATCTATCAAAAAACAAAACTAATGGATTAATAAAAGTAATCAATATGACCCTATATGCAACATTGATGTCTAAATTGTAATTTTATTGTTATCTTTTATTCATTGAGCTTTTGTGAATATATTACACAATTTGTAATTGACATGAGTAATGTCATTTTCTGCATGAATTATATATTTAATTGACTTGAAATACTCTCTTTTACAGTCAAATTATATTTTTAGATTTTAATTTCTGCTCGGTTTATAATATTAGAAAAACATTAAGATTAAAGTGCATTTAATCATTGTGATATATATGCAAACAAAAGACAAATGCAAAGCTTTTAAATATGCAAAAGACAAATGCAAATTAAGCTTTTAAAGATAATATGCAAAAGAGAAATGCAAACAATATTCCAATCTTGTATTTCCTGATTAAAATATTTGCATCCTGTGAGTCAACAACAAAACTGATACACGGACGATACTCCTCTTCAAGACCAGCTGAAACATACCAAATCACAAAACAAATAGAACCCATAGTTGATATTAAAACTGGATGACTAGTTATTTCCTATCACTTTATTTAGAAAAAACAAACAGATTTTAATTATTGGACCAAAAAACTCAACACATGCTCTGTTAACCTGGTTGTGCTATTTGATAATCTGTCACTGAAAGCCACATTCCCAGCATTTGTAAAACCCATGTTAAACAATGTTTTTCCATCTTAAATTATCTCTAAATTACATCATAATCAATGATCAATCAATTTACCTATTTAGCACCCAAACTCTGAAACAGTCTTCATAGCCTTGTTCGGAAGGCAGACACACTCTGTTCATTTAAATCCTGATTAAAGACCCATCTCTTAACCTAGCATAACACACTATCACATTTATATAATTCAAATCCCTTAAGAGATTGTTAGACTGTATTGATTAGTTCAGCTGGAATTCAAGAACGCTTCCAATAACACCCACCGCGTGTTGCATTAAAAGAGGAATGGCATCTACTTATATTAGTTTATCTGTCTCATCCTTATCCCGAGGTTACAGTAGTCAGCCGGATCCAGTCCATATCCAGATGGTGGACCCATAACCACCACAACACAGCCCTTAAATGTCAGTGAAAACCATGACAATTAGATGAGCCCTATGGACAGATCTGCAGAGAAGACCTCGACAACCAAACAAGTGCTCTACAGACCCCTAAGGCCAGCTATGAATGTGCCATGCCATCCAACGTAGTTTCATCATGCTTACAGTCATTGAAAAGCCACTCATCTATACTGGCTAAACAACAGTTTCATCTTCATGTTTCAAACTGCTGAAAAGACTACAACTCTTCCATTCCCAGCTAATGTTCGCGTTACATCCCGATCATCATGCAGAAGGAGCAGAATGCAACATTTTTTTAAATCAGTCAAAATCTGACACGTGTTGCTGCCTGGAATCATAAATCACACCATATTCATTAATTTGCACAAAGGAGAACTGGCCTCCCGATTGAGCCTGGTTTCTCAACAAGTTTTTTTTCTCCTTTTCTGTCACATGATGGAAATTGGGTTCCTTGGCACTGTCGCTTTTTGCTTGCTTAGTTGGGGTTAAAAAGACACTTGATATTCAGTAATATCGATTTGACTGCACTTGACACTATTGGATGAGTAATCCATAAATAGTCCATATGATATGACTCATGTCATGATTTGCATGCAAGTTCAAACACAGCTTCAAAAGAGATGCAAAAGAGAGATGCAAATAATAGGCAAACTCATGTGTTTCTTTGTTAACACGTGTTATGCTAGGTGAGTCTTAAACTTCTTGACATGTGCTTTCACTTTTTCCCTATATACATATTTTTTTGGCAGACTAAAGCTCAGGATTTAGTAATTAAAGAGATAATAATTCAGTAAAACAAAATTCACTAAAGACAAATTTTCTCTGAGTGTTTAATTTGATATCGTAATGTTTTACTTAGAAGTCCGCACTCAGAGCTAAGTCTGTACAGACGAACATTCCCAATTTAAATCTAGATTGAAAACGCAGCATTCACATAATGCACCTCATAACCTTGTACTCCAGTTATATCAGATCAAATGCACATGATTATCTTTGCTTAATGTTATGAAAAGAAGATATGCTAAATACTACCCAGGTAGTATAATAAAAGGCCTTATACATACATTTTACACTACACACACCAACTTGCGATGGAACCAGGAGGACTTTTGGACACTTTATTTTTTTGGTTTCTTGGACCTGTCATGCACAACCTGGGGTGCTTCTCAATATCCCTCCTCATCTCCTCTCTCCTCCATCCTCCATCCTCCATCCTTTGACCCGGAAACCGATCGAGCTCAGACATCTTGAAGGACATCTCAATTCTCTAATTGCACACTGTTCAATTTAATACAACACGAAAGGCAAGGATCGAGAAGTGAGGAGGCTTTCTGAGGAGTTATGATAGAGGATACATAGGTGTATCCTATGCAGAAGACTTTTATCGACTTAAACGTGACGCACGTATTAATTCTCCGACGATCACAATCATTTTAATTTATACTTTACCTTTGCAGTTTATATAAACCACACATCTCACATATTACAACAGGGTATCTTGAATTATTATTATTTATTATGAATTTCTTAAATAAACAAACTTCAACAACATAAGGGCAGATGCTTTGAGCGCTGCTGATGACGCTATGAAGTGACACTCGAGTGATCAAGTATTCCAATGTATAAAAAAGCTTTCATTCGATTCCTCCGTCCTCATTTTCTTTCCTTGCAGCCTTCCCTCGTATCTTACAGGGGGTGGAGCTGAGACGCGAAGAAAGGTAACGAGGATGCACAAATAAGAAATGAGAAGCACCCCTGACTACATATTGATATTCTCCATTTCAGTTAGTGTTGTGTTGGGACAAGACATTATAAGGTTAGTTCACCCAAAAATTAAAATAAGCCCATGATTTACTCACCCTCAAGTCATCCTAGGTTTATATGACAATCTTCTTTCAGACAAATACAATCTGACTTATATTAAAAAATGTCCTGGCTCTTCCAAGCTTTCTGTTTTTAAGTCCATAAAAGTGCATCTATCCATCATAAAAATGCTCCACACGGCTTCAGGGGGTTAATAAAGGCCTTCTGAAGTGAAGCGATGTGTTTGTGTAAGAAAAATATCCATATTTAAAACTTGTCGACTATCATAATAGCTTCTGGCAGATGGAAGACAGACTTTTGGCTTTGATACTTAATACTGGATGAAAAGAAAATAAGCAACCCATTCTTTTCATTTAAGCACAAGTGCACCAGCACCAGCTTTGACATTTATTATCAAACATCCCCATGTGTGTCATGATTTCTTCAGTTCAAACATTCATTGTTAAGTGTTGAATGCTTAAACTAGTATTATACTGCATGTCATCCAAAGAGCAAAGTTCTAAGCTATAAATACACAATAGAACTGATTTTGCCCCCATTTAAATAATGTCTGAAGTATTGTTATAATGCGTTTTAACATAGGCCTAAATATAAGCTACAGTATGTTTGTTCAGTGAAGGGGGCAGTTTTTGTATATGTTTGATAAATCAATCTCTCCTCACCTTACTTTCACAGGCTGTGAAATGGAATTCATCAACAAGCATTTTTGCTGTACATTTGCTAAATAACCAAACTCACTAGAAAATTTCAGATGACTTTTAGAGGCTTTTGCATCTGAACTCTTTATATATATATATATATATATATATATATATATATGGAGAGAGAGAGAGAGAGAGAGAGAGAGAGAGAGAGAGTATAGAATAGAATAGAATAGAATAGAATAGAATAGAATAGAATAGAATAGAAAGTGTTGTCCCAGTGACCACAATGGAAATAAGCCTGTGGCTTTTTTGTGTATTTTATCCTCAACAAATTGTATTCAATGTATATGAACTGCCTCTGGCATGATTGTATAAGTTTATGATTATTGTTGAAATAAATCAAATAAAAAAAAAAGTGTTAGTATTAATTGATCAAGTGTTGATTTTATGCCAGTATGACTCTGTATTTATGCCAGTATTCACTGGGAAACGCTGAGCATGGAACTTTGCACGTTAAGTTCATATTCTGAGTCCATCTGCTTGCCTGTAGCCTATATAGTACAGCCTACATCCCCAATAAGGTGCGAGTTTGGTCTTTTATATCACTGTATTAGTCCATTACACTACGTTAAGCGCTTTGTCTCGATGGAAGGGGAATCCTTGAGTATGATGAGGTATTGAGGGAAACCGATTACAATCCCGTTCATGGTAGAGAAAGCTGATAACATGTAGGCTACACAGGGAAAGTAACAATGAAGTTTTTGAATGAAACATAAAGCACAGCTTTTGTGTCTTTATCATCTTTACCGCATACTGACCCAGATAATCATTTTTATTTTATGAATGAATGGCTTGTTCTAACTGTTGGTGGTCTTCGTTAACAACACGCACTTTTGCACCTCCTGCTGGTGAGGTAGACTAACAGCAGATGGAGAGTATGCTCGGCAATCTACTGCTTTTCCTGCAGTTTCTGGATGTCAATGTTGAATTTACTGTTGAATTTAAACCACTGAATTTGTGGAAGCGAATTTGCAAAGCCAAATAAACAGTTTGAATATTTTGGAAGTGAAATATGAAAGGTGAATATGGATATTTGAATTTTTAATAATGAAAATGTGTTTGAAATGTTTTGAATTTAAATATTCACAGCTTAAATATTCAACCATGTTGAATTTCAGCCCATAAAAATGCAAGCCCTAAAAATACAATGCATTAAAATGCAAGCATGGTTAATGCAATGCCTATTTTTTTCAAGTAGTGCAATTCAACAGGCTTTTTGTTTCAAAAACATTTGGCATTATTTTTACTTCCATACAAATCCCTCAGAAGAAACTAGTAATTATTTGTAACAGTAAAGTTAAAAGCATAATTCTCTAAAGTTTAATGGTTTTTAAGAATTTTGGGGTCCAAACAATGATGACAGAACGTAAACTGTCCCTTTAAAACACAGAATGTTCAATTGACACTGTGATTTACCAATAAGTCCACACCCAAGAGTGAGTCTATTAAGCAAATCTAATGTCAGACGTCTTACTCTCTGTTCAACCAGACAGCTGAACTGACGACAGTGTTTTATCCTGAGAGATACAAGGTAACTCTTCCCTCCAATTATTCTGGTGCTAAAAGTTATCTGAATTCTACAACTTAATCTTAAGAGTTCATTTAAGTTGTGTAACCATGTTGTGTCTGTAGTAAAAAAGTCTTGAATTGATTTTCTTTCTTTCTTTCTTTCTTTCTTTCTTTCTTTCTTTCTTTCTTTCTTTCTTTCTTTCTTTCTCTTTCTTTCTTTCTTTCTTTCTTTCTTATAATTTTTTTTTCGAAACAAACTACAAAAAGAAAATCTCTATTAATATCTAAATTCTTTTTATTTTTTTGCCATATAGTGTTACTTTTGGTCATTTAAGTCAATTTTTATGTTTGTTGTAAAAACTGTTTATGATTAATGGAAGCAATTTTTGTTGCCATTAAGGCAAGTTTATACCAAAGATTTATGACGAGGCAAGCTGAAACTTGCAAAAGAACATGGCCTGCAGTATTCTAACACTGTTTCTACATTGGGTGCTTCCGAGGACACATCAAAGGGAAAATGTCAAATCCATTTGTCCTGTTGTCAGAGGTGGCGCAACCGCATGGAGTAATGAACAGGGCATCTGCATCAAGTGTAGACAGTATCACTGGTTATAATGGGCTGCTTTGCCTTTTTAATATAATAATGATTATATTTATTAATAATAAAAGGCCTTTTTTTTTTTTTTTTGGGTGGGGGCCGGTAAGGGACCTGCACATGGGGGTGCTGGCCCACAAAAGACTGAGAACCACTGATCTAGAGGAATCCAACACATGGTTTAGAAGCACACAGCAGTTGTAGGAGAAACAAATACATAACCTGTCGAACAAGTGTCAGACAACATTGGTGTCAAACACATACACTTAAATCTGAAAGACTGAAATATTTTTGGAGTTCTAAATTTTGTGATTTCAAAAAATATTGCTTTCCTTGAGCTCTGCACTTAATTTTGTATTCCTGGATGTGTCATGAAATAAAGTTCATATACCTTCCATCACTCTTTGTTTTGACAGGGAACTAAGCTGAAGATTTTTCGCTGGTCTGTTAGAGCAGATCTGTCAATGGCTACTCAGTCCATAAGTTTCATTACATGGAATGTTAATGGACTTAAAGAAAAAAAAGATCACAAATTTCAAGAACTACAAAATGCTGATGTTGTTTTTTTACAAGAGACGCACATTGGAGCAGGAGATAAACACATTATAGAAGACCTACAAAAGGAGTGGCATGTTTTCTACACAAAGTTTACCTCCTATAGTAAGGGAACAGCCATACTAGTCAGGAAAAGACTAGATTTTGAATGTATAAGTGATGAAAAAGATAACTGTGGAGCTTATGTTGTGTTGAAATGTAAACTGGAAGGTCAGCTGTACACTCTGGTTAGTGTTTATAACCATGAAATAGACACAAAAACCCTTGAACAACTTTCACATTACCTGCAGTCAATGACCACAGGGCTGCTGGTGATTGGTGGAGATTTCAACACGGTTTTCAATCCATTTATCGACAAAGACAATTCAAAAGGGGTGACAGACAGGCCAATCCACAGAAAGCTGCGCAGTTGTGTGAAAAAGTTCATGAAATCTCTTCAGCTAGTTGATGTCTGGAGAAGAAAGAACCCTGTGAAGCAAGATTATACATTCCATAGTCAAGTTGCGTCCAGGCTGGATTACTTTTTTGTTCCAGAAGAATGTATGTGGCGAGTCAGAAGTTGTGAAATCAGAGACTCAGAGATGCGTGACCATCGTTCTCTGACCTTAGAGATCAACAATGTTCCCACAACCCTTTTTCAGAAAGATCACCAGATACAATTAATGCTGAATCTAAAAATCAAAGATCTTTTGACAGGTGAGACGGGTTCATTGCTGGGTGAAGAAAGCTCAGATGCAGTCACTGGGGTTGACATTGTGTCAGCTGTACAATCTCTTCAAGTGTCAGACACACCGAGACCAGACGGCATCCCAGTTTCCTTCTATAAAGACAACATTAAGGATCTAATTCCATACATAAAGATGCTCTATGACAGAATCCACAGAGGTGCATTTAACTGCTCTGAGAAACATTTTAATAAAACTGTGAAAAGTCCACATGATGATAGTCAACACTTTTTTAACGTTGACTACCTCATCATTGCAACTATTCTAGCAAGACGTCTAGATGATTTCTTGGAGTCTCAGTCAAAGGGTCTTGGACCAAAAAATTCAGCTTCTGTCATGATCACTTCTAAAACACTCTGCAATCAGATATGTTTGTCTTGTATTAAGGATAAAATAGAAGAGCAAAAACGGTCAAACCCAACTCTGTATCAAGATTTCCTCATTGTGAAAAACCTTCTCAGAGATGCACCAGAAGCAGAAACTGAATCTGTAGATGTTTCAATTGAGAGAGACAAACTGCTGGATCAGGGCTGCCCTTTGACCCCAGTTCTCATTACACTGGCGCTGAAATGCTTTGCCTCCGCAATGTTAACTGGATGTTTAAAAAAGAATGATATTCTCGTTTTTAAACAAAGTGTGATACTTTGCATCCAACCTGAGGACCTTGAGAAAGTAATTACAGCTCTGAAGAGCAGAGATAAAGAAGTATATGACACTGGAATTATTCAGAGGAAATGTTAATGATGAACAATTAAAGTGCTTGGACAATGAGTCTGAGGATGAGGCATCAGACCAATGCTTAAAAACGGGTGAAGGCAATTGGGTGTTTGATGAGTGTGATTTTTTGTCTATAATAAATGAGGAAGAAGACATTTCAATGGAGAGTGATGGAAGGTGAGGCTCATGAAGACGACCAAGATTTAATTAGCTGATTTTACTATACTGCATTCAGTACAGAAGTTTAGCTTGTGCCTAAATTTGTGTCAGTGAGGCAATTAACATAAATGATAAAATGTATAGATGTATGTTTAGACATCTACTGATTAAATAACACAAGGCTAGACCAGTTAATGGGACAATAATTTCTGTGTATTTTTTCAAGAAATAAATCCTTTCACAACTTTAAGATGATTTGATTGGTCAACTTTCCAATTTACTATAAAATATTTATTTTCAATTAGGGCTAAATATCCTGTCTTGTTTTCTTTTTCTTCTCTTTTTTACTAGGCAGATCATGTATGCAGTTGTTACCTTGCAAGACTCAGATGAGGTGATGGTGGCACCATCACACTGGTTGAGCTCAGACAAGAAACAAAGTTACTGGCCCCCATTCAGATCACCAGAGAAGTGCATGGAAGCTGTTCAGAACAGACTTAAACCTGAAACAGGAGGGAAACCATGGGAGAAATTAAATATTAGCTTTCACAAAGAACATGGTAACATTTAAAAAAATTTAAATAACTGTTTAAATTTAGGTATCTTTACCATTATTTTTACTATAATATAATAAAATATGTATCTTATTGCAGGCAAAAAGAAATAAGAAAAAGAAAAAAGAAATTGAAGAACAGAAAGAAAAATGGTAACAAAAACAAACATTTTGTTTCCAATCAAAATAGTTCAAAAGTTTTGACCCATGAGAAGGTCAAATAATTCATTTGTACTTTTTTGTTTAAAAATGCATTGTTTGCTTTCAAATAAAGGCCATTTCTAGCCGGATTACCTGGAATACTAAAAAGACAAAAGCATGAAAGCAATCAAGCAATGTTACAACCGCTTCCTCCTGTACCAATTCCATCTACACCCAGAATGCCAGCTAATGGTGAGTCAACTTCTTTTGTCATAATCAGTTGGAAAAGTGTATTTTTTTTTCTTTTGTACTTTTATATATATATATATAAAAAAAAAATCATTTTACACAACAGACAAGGAGGAACTCCTCCATATGCTGAGAGACATCAAGAGCACAGTCCAGGAAAACTCTGACATGTTAAAGAAACTACTGAAAGACAATACGGCTTCTGAAGTCCCCAGCAGCAGCAGCTTGTCCACTGAAGATGTTAAAACAAGCCTAAGTCTGCCTCTAAGAACTTTTGAAGATGTGGAGAGGATTGAAAGAGAGCTCAACACTGCACCATCACGCAAAAAATATGTGAGTCAACACAGCGTTTATCAAGAATTTAAAGGGATTCTGTACACTAAGCCGGTCAATATCACAAAATAAACCTTACTGGAAATGTCTTAAAGACGTTTATTTTGCAATAATGACAGACTGACTGTACAAGTTGCCCTATACTGTAAAAATAAAAGGTGCCTGGAGGAACCTTTTGGGGTTCTTCACTTTGCCACACCGGCGGAACCGTCTGTAGATCCCCTAGGCACCCTTTAAAAAGGGGCGGTTCTCTGAGGAACCACACAAGTTTCCTGAGGAACTATTATATTAGGCACTGTGTGGAACCACTGTGGGTGCCTCCAGGAACCAAATTTCATTTTTTTAAATATTTAATTTCATGTTGTATCTATGGTTACCTTTGACTTCTATTATAATAAACAAATTGAACCAAATACAAAATAAGAGTTGTTTATTACATATTTTATATTCATTTTTATACATACTCTTCCACACACATGGGAAAAAAAAGCTAACTATAGATTAATATCAATGAATACACAAAAAAGTATAATACATAAGCAACATGAATAATCAACCAAGTATATGCAAAAGGCTATACAAGAAAAGACATTTCAACAAAATGCATGGAAACACGTGTTCCACGAAATAAATCAATGTATTTATTTTGATTAAAGGTCCCATTCCATGGATTATTTTTATTATTTTATAATGTTTCCAGGGGTGCCCTTATAATGTTAGTATGTTTTTTAGATCAAAAATTTTTATAATTTAGAAATAAAAGGTATATTTCCTAGCCTGATTTCATTCCCTGGTTTGAACCATAGACTGTAAAAAATATGGACAAAGCGTCTGTGACGTCACCCATAGACTTTCTGAAGAACGGGTTTGAAGCCGTTTATGGGGGGTATGGGCGGCGCCATCTTGGAAAATCTTGGGAAACCCTAACCCCGCCCACCTTCTGACGCAGCGCGCGTCACTCAGCTCGCTCTGCTACTCCGGTTATCTCTGTGTATATTTTAGGCAACGAAATATGTTATAAAACACCATACTAACTCTTTTCGTTTTCATTTAAAGAAATCTTAAACATTATAGCCACGCAAATGTGGTTCAGGCAACGCGTATTGATTATATTCACTGCACATAACGTTTGCCTATTTATAACAAAACGAAATATAAAACACAAACCTGCCTCTTTTCGTTTTAAATATAATATACAAATATTAAACATTTGAATATGGTCCAGGCAATATGTGCATTTGTACTAAACAACAGATGTTGCAGTAAACAACATTACAGATCATCTTCTTTGTATTAAAATTTAAAATGACAAAACTCAACCCAGTCTCTTTTTGTTAAATTTCAGTTTTATCAATATTAGCTATTATAAAAGTATAAGTAAAAGGTAAAGTTACAAGAAGCTATACAAATAAAGCAAACAATTCAGTCAAACATAAAAAGTCATGCGCTCGATCTCTAATACAACGGTACAAGTTAAATATAGCTTATAAAGTTATGAAACTTCCCCTCAGCCAAAACGATTGCCCACGAGACCAAAAATCGCCCGTTAGATATAGACAAGACGAATTATATCTCATGTTTAACCACTACAGAGACGCCAGAGTCAGCGGCAAACCTCAAAACGTCTAGCCGATGAAAGGCTGCTCCAGGCGGGGTACATCGCGCCGAGCGCCCGGTCATCGCTGGATCTCACAACTGGATACAATTTTCATAAATCTTTATAAATAAACCACAGATTTGAGCTTTAAACAACTACATTCTCGCCTGAAAAACTCTTAAAACTACATTTCATGATACAGAAACAGTAGTATTATATGTCAACTGTATTAAAAAATGGCGCTTCTTATGTTGTCATTCTCCGTGGCGCTGCCTTTCAGCTGTCAATCAAGCTGTCAATCAAAGTTAACCACGCCCTTATTGTCATACATTTTATATCTAAATACTATCTAAACTAACGAGTTAGAAAAAAATTCACTACCCTCGCCGTTGTCAGGCACTCGGAACCTATCGAAAAATCCAATAAAAGTCCATGGGACCAACCTGTAAAAACATGATTTTATGCTGTGAAAACGGACATTTTAACATGGGGGCTATGGACATTTGCTCCCTTTTGGGACCTTCCCCTAGCGGATTTTCGATGTATTGCAGTTTTTCGCACTTCCGGGTAGGCTTCATTTTTCAGATCAGAATGTTGCCCCTTGGTTTGAACACTCTGTTTGAAGGGGCGTGTCTGCTGTGAGACTTCAGTGTAAACGCCCTCTGCTGTGATTGGCTGACATGCTTGCATATGAAATATCTGGCATTACATGTGGACATCTGGAAAACTTTTACTATTACAGCAATTATACGTTTTTACTATTACAGCTATCTGGATTAAAGAATCGTGAGAAGTTTTTTAAGTATTTAGATCTATTCCCATCACATAAAAGGTTGCAGTGATTATGAGCATTGAGCAGATGACAGCCTGTTGATCGCGTGAAAGATCTTATCATTGCAACGCAGTTTCTGCACTCTCACTAATGATTTCACCAATGCTAACATGAGGCATATAAATACAGTAAGAGCTTCGTTGTGCAGTGTAACAGCGTCATTGATTTCATAACGAGTTTTGGCAAGTGTCAGATAAACTCGCGCTGTGTGATTGACAGCTTGGGCGATTGGAAAGGGATTGTTCTTTGATCGCTTTCTGTATATTAATCACAGTTTAAGTAAGATTATTTTCATCCTACTAAGAGAAACGATGTGAAGAGTGATCGCTACTTCCATATTAAATCACTACTTACCGCTTGCTGGAATATAGTTGAAATTGCCCCCTTCGTCAGTATGAAACGCTGAGAGAAGCCTGCTTGATATTATCCCAGGTTAGAAAAACAGTCCGTGGTGAAAAGGACAGAGCAAACTAACAACTTCGAATTAAACTTTTGCGGTATCCGATTATAGATAAACATCAACCACGTCTGTTGACATTTCGCCATCAATACGCCTGTGTTCCTGTGGGCGGAGGTTACGGTTCTAGTGACATCATTAAAGAAGGAAGTAGAGGGGTGTAGTCCAATCGAGCCGTTTTTTGTAGTCAACTTCTGTTAAATAAAATATCTCGCTTGGCATTGAACTTTGAGCTTTATAATTTTACAGATATTATTTATACTCTAACAACAACATTACACACTAACTAAAGTTTGAAACATGGGATCACATAGAACGGGACCTTTAATTAAAAATGTCCATCTTCACTTAAAGGTATAGCGGAGGATGTTTTACTTCCTGGTGGGTAGTCTAAACTATTGGTCCTCCTAATTGTCAATCATTCTGGTGAATCAATCAAACTTTTCAAAAAGTGGAGAGGGCGGGTCTTATCTAAAATTTGGAAAGATCCTCCGCTATACCTTTAACTTTAAAACATTTGTGTTTCAGTCCGATATAGTTAGTCTGACATCACTGTTTCCAAGTCCAAAAGCTCTATCAGATGCCAAAAACAAACAAATAGTGCTAATATGCACTCATTGTGCTGTAATATTCCTGAAAATTATGATCCTAACCTTTATCTCTATACCGAAATCTCTGATGGTTTAGTTATTCAGCTATTTTGAATCATAAAATGTTGAAGTCTGGGATGCCGTTAGACCGGAGCCTGTAATGTATACTATGGCTTTTGAAAAGCTTAAATGTGTGACTTGAATCAACAGTGTTCATAAATGGTTGTTGAGTAATCTCATGAAACCAGATAGAGGAAGTAGAGGTAGAGATAGAGAAGTAGAATTCCAGTAATTTCAATAAGAATCCACACGATCAGCAATTTTGTTTGTGGTCAAAAATGTCACCAAGTTGGTCACTGGAATTTGCTAGATTTGACCAGCTGCTTGAAAGTGACCCCTGTGTGAGCTGTGCTTCATACATTACATCGCTACACTGCTGACAATGGTCAATGGACTTTTTTGCCTGTGTAATTTCACGAAATTCAAAAATGTGACTGCACCTTTACTCGCTGCAACATAAAATGCAATCAATAATAAAATCTTCACAAGGGACATTTGAGGTACTTAAAGAGTTAGAAAAGTGAAAAGGTACAGCAGATTCGTTTTCCGTTTGTTTTTCCTCTTTTCTGGTGGATGGTCCAGGCACTTCAGTGATTTTCAGGTCTACAGGAGGATTTTTATTCTTGTTCAAACTTGTATTTCAGCTTACTGAGATCCCTGCACAGTACAACATTTACTGTTAATAAGGTTATTAAAGTGATAGTTGTCAAATTTAAATAATTTCCTCAGCCTTGTGACGTTCCAAACCTGTTTGACTTTGTCTGTGGAACCCAAAAGCAGATCTCAGGCATAATGCAACCCCAGTCACCGTTCGCTTTCACTGCATGAAACACAAGCAGAAAGAAATTGTGTAAATCATTCATGAAACCATTCTTATGTACACTTGTGTAGTTCAATTCAATGCAACAATTTATGTAAAAATGGTTAAGCTCCAAAAATGTCCCAGAAAAGATCCTAAAAATAATCAATGAGTTCACAACTCATGTGTTATGGGTTGTGTTGTAAGTCTTCTGAAGCCATATAATAGCTTTTTCCTCTTTTTTTTGTCGAAAAAGACTAAACTTTAAGTTAATTCAGAGTTAAAATGTCTTATATTCAAATGCAAATGATAAAGATATAAGAAAAAATGCATAGCATTATTGGCGCCAAACCTGTGATATTATTTTTCTGAGTAACATGAATGAGATTTGAGAGCATGAGGGAAGATTTTCAGAGAATAACTGATTAAAAAAACACAAGTACACAGTCAAACCATACAGTTTCACACAGAGAAAGTTCATATAATAAAGTAGCCTACTTGCATGTGGTGTATAGGTAACTTACTGTAATTCAATGTTGCCACTGAAATGTTCAGATTATTTTAGAAATGTACTGGTTGTTCTGGGGAAACAAAAGAACAAAGCTGATTATTCACAAATATTTATTGACCAGTAAATGGCTTTAAAATGGTATTTGAGAGAATGAGGGCACCTGTAAGTAAAGATAGGCTAAACAAAAACAGACCAAACTATTAACCTGCTTTTGTTATTCATAACAAACGCCAATGACGACAGCAGGAATCAGCTAAATTAGTTAGGCTATATCAGCAATTTGAAGACACAGTTTTACAGAATATGTTGAATTGAATGACTAAATCAATCTAAGACAATAAGTCAATAATTTCCATTTGTTCATTAGATCAACGTATCGTGGCTAAAACTTTCATACCAGATACTGTGCAATAAACGAGTGGTAAACACTGTAAAAACGTAGTATTGTATAATAAATTTAGTTTATATATATGTGTGATTGAATATATAGTGAGTAGACTCTGTATTTATATTTATTTGGCGAGTTTACAAACCTTGTAACGGAGAGCCGAACAAACGGCGGAAGCTGTGATGAGAGGAGCCGTTACTTTCAAACCCGGCGGTGACGTCGATCAGCCGAGCTTTGATGCGCGCGAGCAGGAGGAGCATCACTGAAGCGACGACAGCTGAGGAATAGCAGCAGTTTCGTGACAGAATAAAACTTTTAACTTAAAACTTTTCTCCTCCTGGTTCTTCTTCTTCATATTATTAATATTATAATTATTTAGTGTTGTAGTTTAAGGTTTAAATTAATCAATAAAATAGGCCTATACTAAATAAATGTAAGCTACCCAGGTGAAAAGACGTAGGCTACTGTTAAATGTATTACAAATGCATTAAAGTATATTTGTATTGTAGGCCTACTAAAAACACACTCAAGTACATTTTTAATACATTTAATAGTAGCCTACGTCTTTTTCACCTGGGTATGTATACTGAATCAAACTTAAGTAGCCTATAATAATAATAATAATAATAGGATAATAATAATCTTATTCTGGCCTCACTGAACCATTGGGTTCCTCCAGATGCTGGCTTTAACATAAGAGATCTTCCTGGAACCACTTAAATGTTAAAAGATCTTCCAGTAACCCTTTTATCGCATTCAAGTTCCTCTATTTTCCCCCAAAGCACTTTGAGGTCTCATGGTAATGAAAAGGTGACTCCAGAACCTCTGAACTAAATACAAAGTGCTTAAAGGATCCCATAAGTTCCAGCAAGAACCTCAAAGATTGTCAATGCTCCTCCAGTAACCCTACTATAGGAGAAAGAGCTTTGAGGCACTTGAGATTCCTTTATTTGTCATTTTCATGGTGTACATAAAAACGAAATTGTGTTTCACACATCCACTACTCAGTAATTCAGTGCAATAGTAACTAATCAATAGAGCACAATTTAAATATAAATATAAATATACTAAAATACACTAAAAAGAATAAAAGAATAAAATAAATAGTTCAAATCACGTTCTCTGGTTAAGCAGTCTAATAGCTGTGGGGAAAAAGCTGTTTAGCAGCCTACTAGTTCTTGCCCTGATACTTCTGTATCTTTTACCAGACTGAAGGAGTATGAACATGTCACGTGAGAAATGAGTAAAGTCCTTAATAATGCTATTTGCTCTATGCACACAGCGCTCTGTGTAGATGTCCTGAATACGTGGCAGTGAAGCACCAATGATTTTTTCAGCAGTTCTCACAATCCTGTTCAGTTTATGTCTCTCCTCTGCCGTACTGTTTCCAAACCAGCAAGAGATGCAATATGTGAGAATGCTCTCAATGGTGCCTCTATAGAACATGGTCAATGCTGGAATAGGGAGATCCACCTTCTTCAGTCTACGAAGAGAATGAAGACGCTGTTGGGCCCTCTTGATTATAGCTGTTGTGTTATCACTTGAGGTTAGCTCATTGGTCAGATGGACCCCCAGCAACTTGACACTGTGTACTATATCCACCTCAGAACCGCTGATGGTCAGTGGGAGATGGTGCCGACGACTAGTCCTCCTGAAGTCGACAACCATCTCCTTAGTTTTTTTGGTGTTA
Source organism: Leuciscus idus (assembly GCA_021554675.1). Lineage (NCBI taxonomy): Eukaryota > Metazoa > Chordata > Actinopteri > Cypriniformes > Leuciscidae > Leuciscus > Leuciscus idus. The sequence continues at coordinate 31,338,667 of CM038628.1, read as the reverse complement.
AGGACAAGGTTGTGTGTTTTACACCATACTGTCAACTGTTCCACCTCCTCTCTGTAAGCCGACTCATCATTGTCAGTGATGAGGCCAACAACTGTGGTGTCATCAGCGAACTTTAAAATATGATTGGTAGTAAAACTAGCAGAACAGTCATGTGTCAACAAAGTAAACAGTAAAGGGCTAAGTACACACCCTTGTGGTGATCCCGTGCTCACTGTGGTTGTCTTAGATATCTTTTTACCTATTCTGACTGTCTGCCGCCTCTCCGTCAAAAAGTCCAAAATCCATCTGCACATGCCAAGATCCACTCCCAGCAATAGCAACTTTTCAATCAGTTGTTGTGGCAAAATTGTATTAAAAGCAGAGCTAAAATCAATAAATAAAATTCTTGCATAAGTGTTCCTGTTTTCCAAATGTGTCAGACTGAGGTGAAGCAGGGTAGATAGAGCATCCTCCGTTGATCGGTTTGCTCTATATGCGAACTGCAATGGGTCCAAACTGGTTGGGAGACATGATTTGATGTGGTTCATAACAAGCTGCTCAAAGCATTTCATAACTATTGGGGTCAGGGCTACAGGACGATAATCATTCATGGTGGCTGGATTTGGCGTCTTGGGCAGAGGTATTATAGTTGCGCTTTTAAAACAGATGGGCACTCTGGCTTGGCTGAGGGAGATGTTAAATTTGTCTGTGAAGACATCCTTCAGCTGTTCTGCACATTTCTTCAGATGTGATCTGGACCAGCCGCCTTTCGAGGGTTGATTTTAGAGAAAACCCTCTTCACGCTGTCTGACGTCAGCTGGAATGCCTGGTTGATGGGAGGCAGCACCTGCCTTTGTGCTAGTTTGTCATCTGTAATCTCAAACCGAGAGAAAAAGGTGTTAAGATTATCAGGTAGAGAGGGATCATTTTCTGTTGTCCGGACAGTAGGCTTATAGCCTATAGCTGTCTGAAATCCCTGCCATAACCGCCTTGTGTCCCTGGTGTCATTAAAATTACTTGACAACTTTTTTCCATACTCTCTTTTAGCCTCTCGAATTGCTCTCTTTAGATCATTTCTTGCTAAATTGTACGCTTCAGTGTCACCAGATCTAAACGCAGCATCCCGAAGCCTTAGCAATGATCGAACCTTTGATGTAAGCCAAGACTTATCAGTTGGACGCAGCTTGACAATTTGTGTAACAGTCACATCATCAATGCATTTGCTAATAAATCCCAACACAGTCTCTGTATATTCCTCTAGGTTTGTACAGTCCTCAGATGTTGCTGCTTCCTTAAAAATGTTCCATTGTGTACACTCAAAGCAGCCCTGTAAGGATGAGAGAGCCTCCTGTGGCCACACTCTAATTTCCTTGACCACTGGTGGCTCCTGTCTCACTCTGGGTCTGTATTCAGGTTTCAACAGAATAGTCAAATGATCAGAGCTGCCAATATGAGGTAATGGTGCTGCAACATATGCATTCTTGATGTTTGTGTATAGATGATCGAGTGTATTTTTCCCTCTTGTTGCACATGTAACATGCTGGTAAAAATTAGGTAAAACAGACTTCAGATTAGCCTTGTTAAAATCCCCAGCAACGATAAAAAATGCATCTGGATTAGTTGTCTGTAGCTGACTCAGAGTTTTGTAAAGTTCTCCCATAGCCTGCTTTACATCTGCATTTGGAGGAACATACACTGCAGTAATAAAAATTGCTGCCAGTTCACGTGGTAAATAAAAAGGTCTGCATTTCACAGTCATAAGCTCCACATCAGGAGAGCAGGATTTAAAAATCGTCTTAACATCATAGCACCACGAATTGTTTGTGTAAATTACCAGGCCTCCTCCTCGGAGCTTACCCGATGTTGACATCACTCTATCCGCTCTATGGAGTGTTAGCCCCGCTAGCTCAATTCCGGAGTCTGGGATTTTGTCCGTCAGCCACGTTTCTGTAAACACAAAGACGCAACAATCCCGTACTCCACGCTGTAACGATCTCCAAAGACTGATGTAATCCATTTTAGTGTCCAATGAACGAACATTCGCCAACAGGACCGAGGGAACAGCCGGCTTGCAGGGGTTAGCCCTTAGCCTAACGCTAAGGCCTCCTCGCTTCCCCCGCTTACGTGTTCTGTCACAGCGCCGGCGATGATGCTTCCTCGTCGCGGTGGCTCCAAGTGAACCCGGTGCGCAGCCTCGGTGTAGCAGTCTGAGCTCGCTAAGCCGATCTAAATCTTTCGGTTGCCTTTTCCCGCATCGCTGTCTAATGTCTAATAGAAAGTCGCGGTCATATACATGTTTTCGCCCATTTGCTTTACAGGGCAGGGACGAAACTATTTTATTTAGCACTGAAAAACTTTCACTAGTGTCAGCAGAGGCCGCCACAAGCATCGGTCGCGCCGCCATGTTTGTCTCTGTAATCACACTTAAATTACATTTTGAAGTTCCTTGAGTATCCGACAGGATATTTGAGGCTCCTTTAGTTTTTACAGTGTACAATATATAAAAATGATAATTAACCCTTTCATGCATGAATTATAATATCCTCAGTCAGGATTTTTTTCCTATGTGTTTTTATTGCTCTTAGGGCATGAAAAACAAGAATTGATTTTTATTTTATTTTTTTACAAATTTTTCAAAGAGATCTTCAGATGTCCACTTGAGTGGACAGCATGCGTTTGGTTTAAAATTAAGATATACTAGATTTAATATAAGACAATAATCAAACACATAAAGTATGTGAATTTAACGAACTAATCAATACAATTATATCAAATCATGTGAAAACTATAAAATATATACAAAAAATCTAAATGCAAAATATTGCAAAGGCTTCATACAGCTTCATACAAGTTGCACTTCGCGTATCTTTGATATCAGAACATGAGGACGTGATTCCATCAGAATTTTCTACAGCCTGTCAAGGTACAACTGTGGAAACCACTCAGATGCTCCCTCCAGTGCACCAGAGTATGGAGATTTACCCTTATTAGCTGATAATTCTGATTATGTTCAAGATGGACATGCACATTTCTATCATAGCCCTCCTCTGAGAAAACCTAGCGATACGTTTTTTTTATCTCATCTGAAATGAGCAGTGTTGGGGGTAATGCATTACAAGTAACATGCATAACGCATTCAGATTACTTTTTTGATGTTACAAGTAAAGTAATGTGTTACAAGTAACATGCATTACCTAATCAGATTACTTTTTGATCTAACAGGTAATTAACTACAAGTAATGTGCATTACCTAATCAGATTACTTTTTGATGTAACAAGTAAAGAAACGCATTACAAGTAACATGCATTACGTAATCTTATTACTTTGTGATGTTATGAGTAAAGAAACGCATTACAATAACGCATATTACATAATCAGATTACTTTTTGATGTTATGAGTAAGGAAACGCATTACAAGTAACATGCATTACGTAATCAGATTACTTTTTGATGTTATGAGTAAAGAAACACATTACAAGTAACATGCATTACGTAATCAGATTAATTTTGATGTTATGAGTAAAAAAACACATTACAATAACGTGCATTATGAAATCAGATTACTTTTTGATCTAACAAATAAAGTAATGCATTACAAGTGTCATACATATGTAATCACATGACTTTTTTCAATGTCAATGAAAATTACATTCTAATAATACAAGTACATTTATTTACAGTAAAAAAGTCACTGCAGATTAAGTTTTTAAGTTTTAAATTTCAAAAACAATATTCACATTATAATTATGAATTGTAGCTGAAATATAGCAGTTGATGCATGACGTCCACTACAGTGGACATGTGATTAATCAGAGTTTTCTCTCAATCTAAAATAAAAACTTGGAAAATTTTACTGTGATATGACTCATTAGATATTGCTTGATGCTGCAATATTTTTTTTACCTACAAGAGTCTCCTAGATTAGAAGGAATGGGTGGATATTCTGAAGCAACTTGGCATGTCTGACTGACCCTTGGCCATCTTGATTTGGAGGGGGAAAAAATCGAAATACAAAGGCTTGCCACTTGATTGCAATTTATAGGATGATGCACAAGGGTCCAATGAAGAGATTGATGTGCAACTTTGCCATAAAAACCCGTGCAAATTCAAGAAAATGCATTTTTAATAGCTGTCCACTGTAGTGACCACTATGCGTGAAAGGGTTAAACAAGGTGGTTTCTATTAGGCATTGGCTAAAAGAAGACCATGAGAAGATCAGCCTATAGCATGCATTTCTTAAGTAACTAATTTACATTTTCCCAGCCCATTTGATTGGTGTTTTAAAACTTACTTAGTTTTTATGCTATATGCATAAAAAATTGCTATATGCATTAGATGGTTTAGAGACGGCTAAACACTGAGCAGATTGTATTTCATATAAGCATCCAATATTGCATGATTTATTTTTAAATGGAAGTGAACTTAAAATCAAATAACAAAGGAAATTCCTGGAAGTAACTAAAGGAGCCTCAAATATCCTGTCGGACACTCAAGGAACTTCAAAATGTAATTTAAGTGCCTCAAAGCTCTTTCTCCTATAGTAGGGTTACTGGAGGAGCATTGACAATCTTTGAGGTTCTTGCTGGAACTTATGGGATCCTTTAAGCACTTTGTATTTAGTTCAGAGGTTCTGGAGTCACCTTTTCATTACCATGAGACCTCAAAGTGCTTTGGGGGAAAATAGAGGAACTTGAATGCGATAAAAGGGTTACTGGAAGATCTTTTAACATTTAAGTGGTTCCAGGAAGATCTCTTATGTTAAAGCCAGCATCTGGAGGAACCCAATGGTTCAGTGAGGCCAGAATAAGATTATTATTATCCTATTATTATTATTATTATTATAGGCTACTTAAGTTTGATTCAGTATACATACCCAGGTGAAAAAGACGTAGGCTACTATTAAATGTATTAAAAATGTACTTGAGTGTGTTTTTAGTAGGCCTGCAATACAAATATACTTTAATGCATTTGTAATACATTTAACAGTAGCCTACGTCTTTTCACCTGGGTAGCTTACATTTATTTAGTATAGGCCTATTTTATTGATTAATTTAAACCTTAAACTACAACACTAAATAATTATAATATTAATAATATGAAGAAGAAGAACCAGGAGGAGAAAAGTTTTAAGTTAAAAGTTTTATTCTGTCACGAAACTGCTGCTATTCCTCAGCTGTCGTCGCTTCAGTGATGCTCCTCCTGCTCGCGCGCATCAAAGCTCGGCTGATCGACGTCACCGCCGGGTTTGAAAGTAACGGCTCCTCTCATCACAGCTTCCGCCGTTTGTTCGGCTTTCCGTTACAAGGTTTGTAAACTCGCCAAATAAATATAAATACAGAGTCTACTCACTATATATTCAATCACACATATATATAAACTAAATTTATTATACAATACTACGTTTTTACAGTGTTTACCACTCGTTTATTGCACAGTATCTGGTATGAAAGTTTTAGCCACGATACGTTGATCTAATGAACAAATGGAAATTATTGACTTATTGTCTTAGATTGATTTAGTCATTCAATTCAACATATTCTGTAAAACTGTGTCTTCAAATTGCTGATATAGCCTAACTAATTTAGCTGATTCCTGCTGTCGTCATTGGCGTTTGTTATGAATAACAAAAGCAGGTTAATAGTTTGGTCTGTTTTTGTTTAGCCTATCTTTACTTACAGGTGCCCTCATTCTCTCAAATACCATTTTAAAGCCATTTACTGGTCAATAAATATTTGTGAATAATCAGCTTTGTTCTTTTGTTTCCCCAGAACAACCAGTACATTTCTAAAATAATCTGAACATTTCAGTGGCAACATTGAATTACAGTAAGTTACCTATACACCACATGCAAGTAGGCTACTTTATTACTATGAACTTTCTCTGTGTGAAACTGTATGGTTTGACTGTGTACTTGTGTTTTTTTAATCAGTTATTCTCTGAAAATCTTCCCTCATGCTCTCAAATCTCATTCATGTTACTCAGAAAAATAATATCACAGGTTTGGCGCCAATAATGCTATGCATTTTTTCTTATATCTTTATCATTTGCATTTGAATATAAGACATTTTAACTCTGAATTAACTTAAAGTTTAGTCTTTTTCGACAAAAAAAAAGAGGAAAAAGCTATTATATGGCTTCAGAAGACTTACAACACAACCCATAACACATGAGTTGTGAACTCATTGATTATTTTTAGGATCTTTTCTGGGACATTTTTGGAGCTTAACCATTTTTACATAAATTGTTGCATTGAATTGAACTACACAAGTGTACATAAGAATGGTTTCATGAATGATTTACACAATTTCTTTCTGCTTGTGTTTCATGCAGTGAAAGCGAACGGTGACTGGGGTTGCATTATGCCTGAGATCTGCTTTTGGGTTCCACAGACAAAGTCAAACAGGTTTGGAACGTCACAAGGCTGAGGAAATTATTTAAATTTGACAACTATCACTTTAATAACCTTATTAACAGTAAATGTTGTACTGTGCAGGGATCTCAGTAAGCTGAAATACAAGTTTGAACAAGAATAAAAATCCTCCTGTAGACCTGAAAATCACTGAAGTGCCTGGACCATCCACCAGAAAAGAGGAAAAACAAACGGAAAACGAATCTGCTGTACCTTTTCACTTTTCTAACTCTTTAAGTACCTCAAATGTCCCTTGTGAAGATTTTATTATTGATTGCATTTTATGTTGCAGCGAGTAAAGGTGCAGTCACATTTTTGAATTTCGTGAAATTACACAGGCAAAAAAGTCCATTGACCATTGTCAGCAGTGTAGCGATGTAATGTATGAAGCACAGCTCACACAGGGGTCACTTTCAAGCAGCTGGTCAAATCTAGCAAATTCCAGTGACCAACTTGGTGACATTTTTGACCACAAACAAAATTGCTGATCGTGTGGATTCTTATTGAAATTACTGGAATTCTACTTCTCTATCTCTACCTCTACTTCCTCTATCTGGTTTCATGAGATTACTCAACAACCATTTATGAACACTGTTGATTCAAGTCACACATTTAAGCTTTTCAAAAGCCATAGTATACATTACAGGCTCCGGTCTAACGGCATCCCAGACTTCAACATTTTATGATTCAAAATAGCTGAATAACTAAACCATCAGAGATTTCGGTATAGAGATAAAGGTTAGGATCATAATTTTCAGGAATATTACAGCACAATGAGTGCATATTAGCACTATTTGTTTGTTTTTGGCATCTGATAGAGCTTTTGGACTTTAGTGATGTCAGACTTACTATATCGGACTGAAACACAAATGTTTTAAAGTTAAGTGAAGATGGGCATTTTTAATTAATCAAAATAAATACATTGATTTATTTCGTGGAACGCGTGTTTCCATGCATTTTGTTGAAATGTCTTTTCTTGTATAGCCTTTTGCATATACTTGGTTGATTATTCATGTTGCTTATGTATTATACTTTTTTGTGTATTCATTGATATTAATCTATAGTTAGCTTTTTTTCCCATGTGTGTGGAAGAGTATGTATAAAAATGAATATAAAATATGTAATAAACAACTCTTATTTTGTATTTGGTTCAATTTGTTTATTATAATAGAAGTCAAAGGTAACCATAGTTACAACATGAAATTAAATATTTTAAAAAATGAAATTTGGTTCCTGGAGGCACCCACAGTGGTTCCACACAGTGCCTAATAGAAGAGTTCCTCAGGAAACTTGTGTGGTTCCTCAGAGAACCGCCCCTTTTTAAAGGGTGCCTAGGGGATCTACAGACGGTTCCGCCGGTGTGGCAAAGTGAAGAACCCCAAAAGGTTCCTCCAGGCACCTTTTATTTTTACAGTGTATAAATAATTCTCACTGCAGGTCTTGGGCCTGAGATGTTTAATGTGGCTTCTTCCTCACCGATGGACAACCAGCCAAAGAAGGGAATACATTGGAACCTTTTTGGATGACTGAGTTTTTGATCATGAATCCCTCATCTCTCATCTAACAACAACAACAACAAAAATTAATAAAATAAAATAAATAAATAAATATGTATATATATATATATATATATATATATATATATATATATATATATATAGAAAAAATGTGTTATACTGCCATATTACAGAATCAACTTGACAATATTAAATATTAAATCAATAAAAAAAATATATAAAAAATAAATGTATACAGCTTTGGTTTTATTGAGCTATTTCTGTCTTTTACAATGTTTATTAAATTACATGTGATGATTCCATTTAAAATAAACCAATATTACAGATTATTTCTTCTCTACCCATGCTTTAGACTTTTTTTGCTGGCAAAATCACTGTGATTATAGACATTATACTGAACCCTACTGGTGATTAGTATTAGCACAAAATTCTAAACAATTACACCAGGTTATTATGGTATGTTATTATGGTAAACTATTACCAGTACTAGTATCATGTAGGTATTGTAGGGTATTATTTTAATTTCAAAAGATATTATGAACCTACAAATACACTTACAGATACATACACTGTAAAAATAAAAGGTGCCTGGAGGAACCTTTTGGGGTTCTTCACTTTGCCACACCGGCGGAACCGTCTGTAGATCCTCTAGGCACCCTTTAAAAAGGGGCGGTTCTCTGAGGAACCACACAGGTTTCCTGAGGAACTCTTATATAAGGCACTGTGTGGAACCACTGTGGGTGCCTCCAGGAACCAAATTTCAATTTTATTTTATTTGTATTAAATTAATTTCATGTTGTTACTATGGTTACCACCATTAACTTCTATTATAATAAACAAACTGAACCAAATACAAAATAAGAATTGTTTATTACATATTTTAGATCCATTTTAATACATACACTTCCATGCACTTGAAAAAAAAGCTAGTAATAGATTAATATCAATGAATACACACACACACAAAAAATAGTATAATACATAAGTAACATGAATAATCAACCAAGTGTATACAATAGGCTACACAAAAAAAGACATCTCAACAAAATGCATGGAAAACACATGTTCCATGTAATAAATCAATGTAAAAAATTACAATTTTGACTAATTAAAAATGTCCATCTTCACTTAATTTTAAAACATGTGTTTCAGTCCGCTTGTTAAGTCTGACGTCACTGTTTCCATGTCCAAAAGCTCTATCAGATGCCAAAAACAAACAAAAAACAGTGCTAATATACACTCATTGTGCTGTAATATTTCTGAAAATTAGGATCCTAACCTTTATCTCTATTCCGAAATCTCAGATGGTTAGTTATTCAGCTATTTTGAATCATAAAATGTTGAAATCTGGGATGCCGTGAGACTGGAGCCTGTAATGTACACTATGCCTTTTGAAAAGCTTAAATGTGTGACTTGAATCAATAGTTCCCATAAATGGTTGTTGAGTATTCTCAATATCTAGAAACAAGATAGAGAAAGTAGAAGTAGAGGCTTCGACCCGGAAACAGTATTCCTTATGTCACAACAAGCAGAAAACATTTTCCATTTTAACAGAGTTAAGGTGCAGTAAAATGATCTGTTGTTCTGTGAATGTTCACTGGTGAATTCAGTCATTTCAATAAGAATCCACACGATCAGCAATTTTGTCTTTTTGCCTGTGTAATTTCACGAAATTCACAAATGTGATGCACCTTTACTCGCTGCAACATAAAATGCAATCAATAATAAAATCTTCACAAGGGACACGTGAGGTACTTAACGAGTTAGAAAAGTGAAAAGGTGCATCAGCTTCATTTTCTGTTTGCTTTTCCTCTTTTCTGGTGGATGGTCCAGGCACTTCAGTGATTTTCAGGTCTACAGGAGGATTTTTTTTCTTGATCAAATTTGTATTTCAGCTTACCGAGATCCCTGCAAAGTACAAAATTTACTGTTAGTAAGGTTATTAAAGTTATTAAATAATTTCCTCAGCCTTGTGACGTTCCAAACCTGTTTGACTTTCTGTCTGTGGAACCCGAAAGCAGATCTCAGGCATAATGCAACCCGTCACCATTCAATATCACTGCATGAAACACAAGCATACATTTTTTTGTAATTCATTCAAACTATTCTTATGTACACTTGTCTAGTTCAATTCAATGCAACAATTTATGTAAAAAATGGTTAAGCTCCAAAAATGTCCCAGAAAAGATCCTAAAAATAGTCAATGAGTTCACAACTCATGTGTTATGGGTTGTGTTGTAAGTCTTCTGAAGTCATATAATAGCTTTTTCCTTTTTTTTGTCGAAAAAGACTAAACTTTAAGTTATAATTCAGGGTTCAAATGTCTTATATTCAAATGCATATGATTAAGGTATAGCCTATAAAAAATGCATAGCATTATTAGCTCCAAACCTGTGATATTATTTTTCTGAGTAACATGAATGAGATTTGAGAGCATGAGGGAAGATTTTCAGAGAATAACTGATTAAAAAAGTACACAGTCAAACAATACAATTTCACACAGAGAAAGTTCATAGTAATAAAGTAGCCTACTTGCATGTGGTGTATAAGTAACTTACTGTAATTCAATGTTGCCTCTGAAATGTTCAGATTATTTTAGAAATGTACTGGTTGTTCTGGGGAAACAAAAGAACAAAGCTGATTATTCACAACATAATATTTATTGACCAGTAAATGGCTTTAAAATGGTATTTGAGAGAATGAGGGCACCTGTAAGTAAAGATAGGCTAAACAAAAACAGACCAAACTATTAACCTGCTTTTGTTATTCATAACAAACGCCAATGACGACAGCAGGAATCAGCTACATTAGTTAGGCTATCTCAGCAATTTGAAGACACAGTTTTACAGAATATGTTGAATTGAATGACTAAATCAATCTAAGACAATAAGTCAATAATTTCCATTTGTTCATTAGCTTACGTTAGATCAACGTAGTTAGCATCGCGGCTAAAACCTTCATACCAGATACTGTGCAATAAACGAGTGGTAAACACTGTAAAAAAGTAGTAATGTATAATCAATTTAGTTTATATATATGTGTGTTTGAATATATAGTGAGTTGACTCTGTATTTATATTTATTTGGCGAGTTTACAAACCTTGTAACGGAGAGCCGATCAAACGGCGGAAGCTTTGATGAGAGGACGGAGCCGTTACCCGATGACGTCGTTCAGCTGAGCTTTGTTGCGCGCGAGCAGCGCGAGGATCACTGAAGCGACGACAGCAGAGGAATAGCAGCAGTTTCGTGACAGAATAAAACTTTTCTCCTCCTAGTTCTTCTTCTTCAAATAATAATTTATGAAGAAGTAGGTAAAAATGATTATTTTATTACTATTATTTATTCAATAATAATTAATGAATTCTTCTTATTAATATTATTATAATTTAGTGTTGTTGTTTAAGGTTTAAATTAATCAACAAAATAGGCCTATAGATACTAAATAAATGTAAGCTACCCAGGTGAAAAAGACGTAGGCTACTGTTAAATGTATTAAAAATGCATTAAAGTATATTTGTATTGTAGGCCTACTAACACACTCAAGTACATTTTTAATAGTACGTCTTTTTTCACCTGGGTATGTAGGCTATACTGAATCAAACTTAAGTAGCCTATAATAATAATAATAGGATAACAATATTCTCATTTTGGCCTCACAGAACCATTGGGTTCCTCCAGATGCTGGCTTTAACATAAGAGATCTTCCAGGAACCACTTAAATGTTAAAAGATCTTCCAATAACCCTTTTATCGCATTCAAGTTCCTCTATTTTCCCCCAAAGCACTTCGAGGTCTCATGGTAATGAAAAGGTGACTCCAGAACCTCTGAACTAAATACAAAGTGCTTAAAGGATCCAATAAGTTCCAGCAAGAACCTCAAAGAATGCCAATGCTCCTCCAGTAACCCTACTATAGGAGAAAGAGCTTTGAGGCACTTAAATTACATTTTGAAGTTCCTTGAGTATCCGACAGGATATTTGAGGCTCCTTTAGTTTTTACAGTGTAAGGGCAGATGCTTTAAGCGCTGCTGATGACGCTATGAAGTGACACTCGAGTGATCAAGTATTCCAATGTATAAAAAAGCTTTCATTCGATTCCTCCGTCCTCATTTTCTTTCCTTGCAGCCTTCCCTCGTATCTTACAGGGGGTGGAGCTGAGACGCGAAGAAAGGTAACGAGGATGCACAAATAAGAAATGAGAAGCACCCCTGACTACATATTGATATTCTCCATTTCAGTTAGTGTTGTGTTGGGACAAGACATTATAGGGTTAGTTCACCCAAAAATGAAAATTACCCCATGATTTACTCACCCTCAAGTCATCCTAGGTTTATATGACAATCTTCTTTCAATCTGAGTTATATTAAAAAATGTCCTGGCTCTTCCAAGCTTTCTGTTTTTAAGTCCATAAAAGTGCATCTATCCATCATAAAAGTGCTCCACACGGCTCCAGGGGGTTAGTAAAGGCCTTCTGAAGTGAAGCGATGTGTTTGTGTAAGAAAAATATCCATATTTAAAACTTATCGACTATCATAACTAGCTTCCGGCAGATGGAAGACAGACTTTTGGCTTTGATACTTAATACTGGATGAAAAGAAAATAAGCAACCCATTCTTTTCATTTAAGCACAAGTGCACCAGCACCAGCTTTGACATTTATTATCAAACATCCCCATGTGTGTCATGATTTCTTCAGTTCAAACATTCATTGTTAAGTGTTGAATGCTTAAACTAGTATTATATGTCATCCAAAGAGCAAAGTTCTAAGCTATAAATAAATACACAATAGAACTGATTTTGCCCCCATTGAAATAATGTCTGAAGTATTGTTATAATGTGTTTTAACATAGGCCTAAATATAAGCTACAGTATGTTTGTTCAGTGAAGGGGGCAGTTTTTGTAAATGTTTGATAAATCAAACTCTCCTCACCTTACTTTCACAGGCTGTGAAATGGAATTCATCAACAATCATTTTTGCTGTACATTTGCTAAACAACCAAACTCACTAGAGTGCACACTATTGGGAATATGTGTTGCAGATTTGGCACATTTTTCAGAAGTGCATGTAATGCATGTCAAATGTAACAATGAAAAAAATAGCAAATAAAACGATTTAATTTGTTAAATATTTAAATACTTCAGTAATTTATTTTTGTTGAATCCTCTGTTGACCTGCTATGATTAAATGTAAAATACAGTGAACTTTATTTGAGTTCTACTTGTTGAGTATAAAAATAGTAGGCTATAGAAAAAAGATTACAGAATGTGCTTTGAGTTGCAAAATAATAATAATTCATAATCAAAAAGTAAGTTTTAATTATGACCTATACATTGTCAATAATTTAACCACACTTTGAAAATCAGATATTGTTTTTATTCAATTAAATTTTATTTTTATAGCACTTTTCACAGTTTTGCATGGTTGCAAAGCATAGTTTTATAAACATATAGAAAGTAATTACAAAAGTAAAGATATGCCATTATGACAAATAAAGCAAGCAAAATATAATCAGTTTGAAATGGTTAAAGAAATTCACAGAACCTGATCAGAAGTTTTATTACTTTAGTGTTTTCCAAACACACTCTAATGCACCTACTGTACAAATCAATGGTATGGCCTGTTGCACTTTGAAATGTGGACTGCAGCCCCTTGGGCTGTAAAAATATTATGAATTATTTAATGAATTATTAAAATGATACTGAATAGTCCTCAAAATACACAAAAGTTAAAATGTCAAATACATTCAAAAACTTGAACTGCATGAAAAGTAACAACGTAAAATGTATTAAAATAATTGAAATTCATGCATCACATTAACTACATCAGGAGCAGTTGTGCAGTACATTGAGAGCAGAGAATTGGAAGAGAAATGTAATGGATGGTTTTATTCCATTCGCACGCACTGAAACACAAGCAGTTCCCCTTCGTCAGCTCACTATGACGTGAGTCAGAAGTGATTCTGACGAATGGGGATCGCTTGTGAGAGCCTATCTACTTCGCTTGAAACTAAACGAGCCAATGCATTGTAGCGACAATGCCTCTATTTTAGGGAATTTATTAGCTCAAATGAGAGGTAATATTCATAAGATATGAATATGCATATGCCGTTTACACAAATAAAATTATTCCAAATAGGGAATAGGTCAAACCTCAGCTTATATCAATAATTAACCCGATTACTCGTGGTAAATACTGATATAAGTAGATAGAATTATATTTTAATTAGGGGAAATTTAGGTAGAGGTTAATTCTCATTTATCATGCAAACTATCCGTCCGGCAGATAGTATGGACAATTTCTGAGCAGAAACCTATCGTCTCCAACACCGACAAATAATTTTCCTGTGGCCACGAGGAATGATTATTTTCGTGTTTTAGACAACTTAGATTGTTTAATAGTAAAATCAAGGTAGAGCTGTAACTTTGGACCGCACCTTCAGGGACTTCAGTAATGATACAAAAAGACAAATTCAATTCAAAAATTTTAATTACACAAGCTAAAGATTACATGTACTATTTCAATCACGCAGGAGTAAATATGCATAACAAACAAACAATATAAACGATCGCAAATAAGAAATAAAATAAAATAAAATAAAGGTTATGAGAGGGAAAGAGAAAATGAGAGAGAGGGAAAGAGAGAGTTTTTGGTGTGTGTGTAAGATGGTAGCGTGAAAGGGGATGTGTGGGTTTGGGAGCATGTGCGTGTGTTTGTCTAGTAACGCGTGCGTGTATGTGTGTGTGTGTGTGTGTGAGCGTGCGGGTGTGTGTGTGAGTGTAAGTGTGAAGTAAAGAATGAGTGAGAGAATTAGAGAAAGGCAAAGACAGTTTACAACATTCCTTCACACCGAGACCCCAACAGTTCCTAGTAATTCTTAGACAACTTAAACAGCATTTCTTTCGGATTGCGAATTTAAGAAGGTAACTTTACTTTACTTGTTTTGCCTGTTTGGCCCTTGTTTGTGCGTCTGTTGTGGACAAAAGGAGCCTGGAACACGTGGTCTGATGCGTCGTCAAGGCGGAGTTCGTTGCGATGGATGGTAACTCAGAGCGTTCGTTAACTTAGCCAAAGATGATTTAGCCTTAAGTTGGTTTCGTTGGTTTGTAAGAAAATTATCAAACTGAGGTAAACTATCAAGAAAAGAAAGACTTAGAATAAAAAACGAAATAAAACAGCAAACGAAGGTTTCTTGGAAGAAGGAAGGAGGCGGGTCTCTCTCTCTCTGGCGAACTGCAAGGATCGAGAGATATGGCGCCTTGTTTTGAAGACGCTAAAGTCACGCCTTCTCACGTGCGTGACCCAATCGTCTGGAAGGACGATTGTGGCCACCTCCTCACGTTTTGCAAAGGTACACGCCTCTTCGTTCATGAACATTTATAAAACTGGTATTAATGAAAGAATGCATCCTCTGATATTTTGTGTTAAAGATTCAACACCGTTGGGTTCTTTGGAACAAAACAATACCGCGAATGATAATTCTGTGAGCCAATAACACAAAGATACATGATTTCTCGTGATTACATGCACATCAAATTGATTACCTACCAATAAAGCTTATAGCTATAGTATTTTAGGTATGGGGACCATGAAACACCTCAAGAAATACATTTTAAACATTTAAAAAAAGATAACTTTGACCACACGTGGTCGGGTATGTGGTGATGCCTGTGTTTTGTGTGTGTGCGTAAAGTCATCTCCAGTTCACGCGGCTGTGTCCGCCGGGTGACCTCGCGTCCTCCCCCCTCAAGGGGGAATCAGTATGTATGTATGTATGTGCGTGTTACAATCAATGGGCTTTTGGTCGAACATCTGTTAAACAGTTTGTGGTTTGTTTGTGAGATGTTGGATGCTGTGAAGAATCCCCAGGGGTAATAGCATCTCCAGTCCGACTGGCGTTTTGCTGTTCACAAATCTTAGCCGAAACAGTCGAACAGAAGGTTGTGTGTTTACTCAGGGATAGATTAGGGTCTTTTGGATCAGGGATCAATGATTTATGCCGATAGTCGGCGCCAATCGGTCTGCACGTCCTGCGCGTCGGAGTCTTAAGACAATAGAGGAGTTTGTAAATGAGGATTCCAGTAAGTTGATTAGGTCCCAGACTAGAGAGGGGGGTTTGATCACGGGGTAATTTCAGTAATTTAATCAACACGCAGGCCGGGTGACCTGCCTTCCGTTACAGCATATTGGCATGCGATAATTGCACCAGATGTGTTTGCATCCTTGTCTTTCGCTTCAGAGCCAGACGGTGTATGCTGTTCTTATCTCCTGCAAGATTTACTGAGTGTCTTCGAGTCTCTGCCAAGAAGAAACTGATTTGTGGTGTTGGTCTGACGGCGCTGACAGCGAGGGTCGCAATCTCTCTGCGTCTTCTCTCTCAGCATTAACAGCTGTTTTCACAGCTTTGTCGGTTTGGTGGGCGTGACGTATGAGAGTGAGTGCTCACACTGGGTTGCATTCCTACTGTGTAGCCACGGCTATCTCCCTGTGCGTTTCAGCACCTCAGAGCACTTCTAAAAGAGCTTTTCTAAAAGTCTTTTTCAAGATGTCATTCAGATTGTGTGTTTCTGGATGCGGCCAATGTTTGACTCTGGCTGACGGGCATGATCGCTGTATCACGTGCTTGGGCTATAGGCACGCTGAAATGGCGCTCATGGATGGTCAAACATGACCATCGCCACTTTATGGTCGGGACTCCGTTACCTCGAAAGAGGTGGAGCCCCTTCGCTTATTCCCCGATCTAGCCTTGCCACTCCTTCCCCCTCTTCCATTACCAGTGGGCAGCAGTGTGCGGCTCGGGGACGCCACCAAGCCTTCCCACGCACCCTCTGCCCCACCCTGGAACCAGGTAAGAGTGGCAAAACACACTGAGACTCCGCTTCGGGCCGCCTCAGTTCCTCCCGAGCCGAGTCCCTGTGTTCCACCTGGCTGCCCCACCCCGGGTACGTCTGTGGTCCCGTTGGTCGCGCTTGCACAGTGTCTGGGAGCCTGGCTAGTGCTTCCCAGCCCGTCTCGCTGGCTCATCCGTACCATCAGACTCGGCTATGCGAATCAGTTCGCCCGGGACCCTCCCAAGTTCAGGAGCATCCACTTCACCTCTGTGCGGAGTTGCAGAGATCGATGTCCTACCAGCGAAGGACGCGATCGAGCCAATTCCTCCAGCCGATATGAAGACAGGGTTCTACAGCCCCTACTTCATTATATCCAAGAAATGCGGTGGGTTACGGCCAATCTTGGACCTGCGTATCTTGAATTGGGCCCTGCACAAGCTCTCGTTCAAGATGCTCACGCAGAAACGCATTTTCGAATGCATTCGTCCCAGAGATTGGTTCACAGCGATCGACCTGAAGGACGCGTACTTTCATGTCACGATTTTTCCTCGACACAGACCGTTCCTGCGGTTTGCGTTCGTGGGTTGGGCATATCAGTACAAAGTCCTGCCCGTCTCGGGCTGTCCCTGTCGCCCACTCTGTAGTCTCTGCTGGTATTCTTTCCCCCCTATAACTAGACTGGAACCACCCCAGAGACTGCCATATGTTGTACTACCCTGCTTGGCTAGTCCATATGTGTAACCGTCACAGTGCCTCCCTCCGGGGTAGGATGTGGCTTCCGCAGCATTTCCTTCCCCAAGGGCACGCTTTCCCAGCGTTATCCAATAAGTCACACTAAGTGGGTCTTGTGGAACAGCAGTGAATGACCTTCTCTGCTTAGAGCTCCTACTTCTGCCCAACACTGTGGTCAGACCAGGAGGATCAAGCGGAGCGCTGGAAGGGCCAGCAACCATGGCGTTTTGGTAGAAATCCCCATTCGTCAGAATCACTTCCGACTCACGTCATAGTGAGCTGACGAAGGGGAACATCTCGGTTACGTATGATAACCCTCATTTCCCGAGGAGGGAACGGAGACGTGAGTCCCCTCGCCACAGTTGCTGAGCTTCCGCTGTATGGCCGAGTCACAGGTCCGGCTCCTCAGTGGAAAAACAAGGATGCAAATGCACCTGCTGGTGCAATTATCATATGCCAATATGCATTGGCTTGTTTAGTTTCACGCGAAGTAGATAGGCTCTCGCAAGCGATCCCCATTCGTCAGAATCACTTCTGACTCACGTCTCCGTTCCCTCCTTGGGGAACAAGGGTTACCATACGTAACCGAAACGTTCTCCGCATTCACATTCTTCCACCAACGAATGGAACTGTCTGTGTTTTGGTGCGTGCACAAGAATAAACCTATTGTTATACCGGTTAATGCAATTGCTTCCTGCAGCATTGATGAAAGATCATGTCCCGTAAAGGGGAAGCAAAACACTCTGCAGATGATATTTAATGTTGTGTCTGCTGGCTTTATTTCTTCAACAGCTTCAAGTTTAACGCACTTTCATGTTCAATATCCGTTTCGCGTTTATATTCAACCACTGCTTACTGTGTCTATATTGAGACTTTTCATGGCGATTCGCAGTCTTTAAATCCATATAATATGTGCTGACATTGATTGAAAAATCTGTTTGCTTATAGTAGCACTTGTAACAGTAAAGAAAGAACTCAAAGTAAGTTAACCCCAGTTTTACCTGATGCCTATCCACGTGGTGGTGCAACTGGTAAAGCGAGTGCGCTTGTGTCGCAGTGATCAGGGTTCAAATCCAGTCCATAGTGGTTCCAACATTTAATGAACATGTAGACTTATCTGTCCCCAATGTCTTGCTGATGGTCTCCTGATAAGTTATTTACTGGTAAACTGGGATGTCAGTAAATGTAAAAATTTTATTATTTTTTTTTCACAAATATGTTTATTATAATTTTCAATTTAAGGACAAAACACATAACACACACATAAGAAAATGAAATAAAGACCCTCCCCCCACCCTAAAACCCACCCTTCACTCAATTACAACAAAATTATTTTCTACAAATCAAAGTCTTTTACAAGGCGTAGAAAGGGCAACCAAATGTCTTTAAAGTCCTCCAGTTTTCCTTTGGCAATATATGTCAGTTTCTCCAGCGCCAAGTTACTGGACATCAGTTTGATCCACTGTTTCACTCCAGGTTTTTCTGTGTCCTTCCATTTCAAAGCAATAACATATTTCGCCTGCACCAGACAAAAGTTTACAAGTTTCTTGTTCTTTGTATTGCATTTGAAGCTATTTGGAAAAATGTGTAATATACAGAGTTTACCATCTAAGGGCATTTTACATTCAATTAGATCAGAGATTAGTGCACAGATTTGCTTCCAAAAGATTTGAAGTTCCTCGCATTGCCACATACAATGATATAGTGTCCCCTTTTCTTTACCACATTTGACACAATCATCTGGTATATTAGGGTTGAAATGATGGAGTTTCACTGGTGTGATGTACGTTCTGAACAACCACTTGTACTGTACTAATCGGAATCTTGTGTTGATAGTTTGTTTTTGTGCAAGAATACAGGAGTTATTCCACTCCTCAACTGAAATGTCTGTTTCCATATCAGATCTCCAAGCTTGTAAATATGAAAGGCTACTTTCTTTTGAGGCTGCGATTAAAATATTATAAAATTTGGAAAGTAAGCCCCTACTGTGATGATGGTTAATAGCCATATTCTCTATGGTGGACAGTGGGGGCTGCACAGTCGACTTCAATAAATTAGTAATAAAACTTCTGACCTGAAGATACTTAAAAATATGTTTCTTAGGCAAGTCGTATTTGTTTGTCAACTGTTCAAAAGACATTAGAACTCCATCATTGTACAAGTCCCCTAATTTACACACACCTTTATTCATCCACATTTTAAAGCCCATATCCGCGCGTGCAGGTTTAAATGTAACATTGCCCCAAATGGGTGACAGAGTTGAAAGCTTAGACTCCTCATTCAAAGCAACATGTGCCTGGTGCCAGATCGAAACAGTGTTTCTGACAATTGGATTTTTTGTGTTTTTTAGCAGCTGTTTAGTTTCAGCTGAGTAAATATAGGATTTTAATGGCAATTCTATTGTGTTGTTTTCAATTTGTATCCAAGAAGGAATATCCTTACGTGAAAAATACGAAGTAGCGGCACATAATTGAGCTGCCCAGTAGTACAGCTTCATGTTAGGCAGTCTAAGCCCCCCTCGGTCGAAAGGTAAATATAGAAGAGAAAGTCGTAACCTGGGCCGTTTATTATTCCATATGAATTTGGTCAAGTTTTTATTTAATGATGAAAACAAAGAGGCCGGAATATGTAGGGGAATAGATTGAAAAAGATATAGAAACTTTGGAAGAATCGACATTTTTATAATATTAATGCGACCTATCATGGAGATTGGCATCGTGTCCCATCTCTCTAATGATTCTAAAACCTTTTGAACTAGAGGGTCATAATTGATAGAAACAATTTTCTTTATGTCCGGGTTAACCTGGATTCCCAAATAGGTAAAACCTTCGTAGGTGCAGGTAAATTGTGTTTGGATAGGAGGGTTGTTTTTGTTCAGAAATAATAGGGAGCTTTTCTTCTGGTTAACTTTGTATCCAGAAAAATGACCAAAAGTCTGTAAAATATTTCCCACTGCATGAACTGACTTCTCCAAGTTAGAACCACTGATATACAACCACTGATGAACATATTCGGTAAAAAAAAACAAAACAAAAAAACTATACGAGTGTGGATTCGTACCCAGAACCTCTGACATGCTTGGCAAGAGTTCTACCCATAGACTGTAAAAAATATGGACAAAGCGTCTGTGACGTCACCCATAGACTTCTGAAGAACGGTTTTGAGGCCGTTTATGGGGGGTATGGGCGGCGCCATATTTCAATACAAATGTTCAGAAAGGATAACTTACAGGTATGATGTGTTGTGTCAGATCATGGCCGAGACGTCAAATTTCAGGAATTCCACTTGGCGCAGCCTATGCTCGTTGTCAGCTGTCAATCAAGCTGTCAATCGCGCCCTTATTTGACATACATTTTATATCTAAATACGATCTAAACTAACGAGTTAGAAAAAAATTCACCCCCCTCACAGTTGTCAGGCACTCGGAACCTATCGAAAAATACAATAAAAGTCCATGGGACCAACCTGTAAAAACATGAATTTATGCTGTGAAAACGGACATTTTAACATGGGGGTGTATGGACATTTGCTCCCTTTTGGGACCTGCCCCTAGCGGATTTTCGATGTATTGCAGTTTTTCGCACTTCCGGGTAGGCTTCATTTTTCAGATTAGAATGTTGCCGCTTGGTTCTACCACTAGACTATCACCGTACATGAAAGTTATTCAGTATCAATGCATTTAGTCACGTGGAAATTCTCGGCACTAACAATATTAGTAGATCTAGAATGACAAATGTACCCAAAATGACCCAATGTACTAATGAAATTGATTTCTGGACATCGTAATGTTATTTTTCCTGAAAATTGTTATTGTACACAAACATGTATTGTATCAGCCCACCCACTCGATGACATCAGCGCGGGCTAGCCGTCGACACATCGCTGGGCCTCTGGGGCGTTCTGTCATACGCTTCACAATTTGATTGGCTGATAAAACACGTCAGTCAAAGTTATGATCAAATGGAAAATGGCAGCTTCAACGGAAGGCTAGCTATACAACTAGTGCTGGTCCACGGAGCTGCGTTTAGATGACATATGGAAAATCCAGCTCAGACTCACAAAAAAATAACCATATTCTTTCTGGAAATATAATCGTAACGTACTGATAGACATTAATTGAATTTAGACATGTTCAGACACACATTAATTTAATTATAGAAATTTTTTATTTTTTTTATTTTGACAGGGCCAGCAGAGAAGGCCCTGCTGGCTCTGACGGCACACCACTGGAACTGACTATTTGTTACAATTTTAGCAATCGGTTCTGTGTATAATAATCGGACCCATTTCAAATATTTCTCTCCCAGACCAAATCTTTTGAGGGTTTCAAAAAGGTATCTCCATTCTATTCTGTCAAACGCCTTTTCGGCGTCTAATGACAAAAAGGCGTGGTCAGTGGCGGATTGTTTTTCGTACAATATATTCAAAAGTCGACGAATATTATGAAAGGCTTGGCGGCCCAAAATAAATCCATTTTGATCATTAGAAATTAATTTTGGAGTGTGTGTTTCAATCCTGCGGGCCAAGGCCTTGCACAATATTTTTGTGTCACAGGACATTAGTGATATGGGGCGATATGAACCCATTTCTGTTGGAGTTTTACCTGGTTTTAAAATGACAGAAATGGAGGCCATTCTCAAAGATGGTGGTAGGATACCTTTTTCATAGGATTCATTAAACATATCAAGCAGGTGAGGCAATAATTTGTCAGGGAATCTCTTATAAATTTCAACTGGGAGTCCGTCAGGGCCTGGGGCTTTGCCACTGTTCATATGACGAAGTGCCTCTTTAAGTTCTTCTACACTCAGTTTTTCATCAAGGATATTTTTAGTCTCTTCAGGTAGGGTTGGAAATTGCAGCTGGTCTAGAAATTGATTCTGTGCATTTTCATTTTCAGGATATTCGGATTTATACAAATTTTCATAATATTTGGCAAAAGCATTGTTTATACGTGTTGGGTCTACAACATCTTCTCCATCGTCCAGTGTAATTGAGTTAATAGCTCTATCTGATTGTATTTTTTTGAGCCTCCAGGCCAGGAGCTTCCCTGCTTTCTCACCCTGATCATAGTAGGACTGTTTCAACCACAATAAGTTTGTAGCTATTTTGTTAGCGCTGAGTTCATTATATTCAGACTTTAATAACAGAAGTTTCTTATATTTGTCAGCGTCATCTTGCTGATATAAGTGGTCTTGCAGTTCTTTTATTTGTTTTTCAAGGTCTTTTAGTTTACTCAAATGTATTTTAGATTTACTTATAGCTTATTATTTCCCCCCTTATATAGGCCTTAAATGCCTCCCATTTTATCGACGCACTGGTTTGGTTTGTATTGAAGAAGAAATAATCTGTTATCTTCCCTTCTAGAAATTCTTCAAACTCAACAGATTTCAACCATTTCGCTTGAAATCGAAATGGGGGTGGACGGGAACTAAAATTGGGCATCAGTAGGGATAAAATAACTGGGGCATGATCAGAGAGTAAAATAGTTTCGTACCAACACTTCTGAACCAGAGATACCAGACTGGAGGAGACCAAAAAAAAATCTATACGCGAATAAGTTTTGTACGTGCTGGAGAAACATGAGAACTCTGCCTTATCAGGGTAAAGATATCTCCAAACCTCCACCAAATTAAGGTCTCTCATGAATTTCCCAATAATCTTTCTTGCCTGTTGGTGGGAGGTGTCAGAGGTATTTGATCTGTCCATTGCAGGATTAATCACACAGTTGAAATCACCTCCAATGATGTACTGGCCACTATAAGATGACATAGTTAGGAAGAAATGTTGGTAGAAAGCAGGATCGTCCCCATTAGGGGCATATAAACAAACCAGATTAACTAAAGTTGAAATTATAGTACCACTGAGTATAATAAACCTCCCAGAAGGATCCAAGTATTTATCTCTTAATTGAAACGGAATTGACTTATGGATCAATATGATGACACCTCTAGAATGAGAGGAAAAACTAGAGAAGAATACCTGTCCAGGCCATCTGGACCTCACCCGGTTAATATCTTTCTCCAACAAATGAGTTTCTTGTAAAAAGCATATTGTGGTCTTCATCTGTTTTATTCTACCCAACACTTGCTTTAGTTTAACAATTTTATTTAGGCCGCGTACATTCCAAGTGGACACATTTATAGTGGAGCTACCTGACATAATAAAATTTACTTTTTATTTGACTATGCCAAAAGAGAGTAGCTGTACCCTTTTCAGTTTCACATCTAAATTTTGTAGAAACCTTAAATACAAACGACCTTGAGTGAAGCTCCCAAAATAAAACCCCGCACATTTCCCCAAACGAAATGTGACCGTGAACCCTTCTAGACTAAGAACTTGGGTTAAACAAGACGTTCCATCCACAATGTGGGTAACGTACAACTGCGCACACATGACAACACTGGTGTGCTCGCAATACCAGTAGTCTCCGTTGAGAAAACCAGCACCGACCAGCAGGAAAACCAGCGGCCCATACTGGTCCCCCAACAGGAGGACTTTGACCAAAAAAAATTTAAATAAATATAAAAAAATGTAAAAAAAAAAAATGTAAAAATTTTTTTTTTTAAATAAATAAATGTTTGAATATGCCTCGATGTAAAAGCAGGTAAAATGGAAACTAGAAATAGTAGTGAACTAAAATGTATATCGTAAAATATGTATAGTCAAGCCGGTCACTTACTTATAGGTCCATTAGAACAACTTATACGGCTATTGCCTCACAGTGACAGTCCGCTAGAGTTAAGTAGAGTTTCTCAGTTCAGTCTCCATCGTCGTCAGCAGTTGGTTGTGGTCTCATTTTCCTAACGTAATCTTCAGCCTCTTCGTCCGACTTGAAGATGATACGCCTTTCGTTGTGTGTGATCATCAGCTGGGCCGGGTATAGCATCCCATAGCGGATATTCAGAGCGCGCAGCTTTGCTTTTACTCCATCGAAGCGCCGCTGCAGGCGGCGGGTTTCTGGCGACAGATCAGGGAACAGACTGAGCCGATGGTCCTTGTAGAAAATCTCCTTAATTTTCCTGGCAGCGGTCATGGCGGTCTCTCGATCCCGGTAATTCAGGAATTTCATGATTACTACCCTTGACGTCGTAGCTTTAGGGCTGTATGATCCAATCCTATGCGCTCTTTCGATAATGGGAGGCGAAGTAAAACAATCACCGAGCGCGTCTGTGAGCCATTTCTCCAGAAATCCGCACATGTCTTTGTCTTCAGATTTTTCGGGTAGTCCCACCAAACGGAGGTTAGAGCGTCTGTTTCTATCTTCATAACTTGTGATCTTGCTGGATAAGTCGGCAACCGTTTGCTCAAGCTGTTGAACTTTACCTTGGAGAGAGGCTACATCATCTTCAGCCCGTGATATTCGCTCCTCAGCCTCATCGAGTCTCCGTGAATGCGCTTGTACATCCCCTTTCACACTTCTGATGGCCTCCAGTGTGTCAGCAGAATGTTTCTCCATGTCGGCCCGTAATGAACGAATGGCGTCGAGGATTTCACTGTTAGTAGTTGTCTCTCGATCAGCGTCCTCAAAGTGGGTCAGATGCGGCGGCTGCGTAGCCTTGTTAACACTAGCTGTAGCAACCATAGCGCCGTTGTTCGATCTTGTTGTTTTTGTAGTTTGTTGGCCTGGTGTGGCACCTTTAGGTGGTGGCATGATGAACAAAAGATTACTAAAGACAAAAATGCGTCAAAATGATAGTTGGTCAAAAGTTAAGGATAAATCTGAAGGATTTAGTTGCGAGCCACTCACACGTGCGACCTCTTACCAAGCAGCCATAACCGGAAGTCCAAATGTAAAATTATTAAGCTTTGCCATTATTTATAAAGATTACTTTATTGTATTTGAAGCACACAATAATGATGCCATTAGCACACTTCAAGTTTACTTGGAATGCCATTGCAATGTGTTTTAAAATCACAAAAGTAAAGGATAGAACGACCAGTTTGTTATCAGTATACTTTAAATTAATGTATGTTCAACATTCCTACAGTGTAATTGTAAAAAAAAGAGATTTGATGAATTTTTTGTCTGGAAAAATCCTCCGATGACGCAAAAATCGTCATTTTGCATCATCGGAGGATTTTTTGGCCAGAGGCTAGAGACTACAGCCAGTAGTAGGGGCTGTCCCGCATGTTTTCAACCTGCCCATAGAGGGTGGGATCTCACTCACAGAATGTACACATAGTGTCAGCCATCTTTTTTTGGAAGCTAAGCTAGCAGGCTCTTGTTCTGTGGAGAAAGCTGAGTAGTAGGAGAAAGCTGAGTAGTAGGGGTTACCATACTCTTTTTCCCGGACATGTCCGTCCGTCGAGATCGTCCAAAATGTCCGGGATTCGGCTTTGGCTTTCTGCAGTCACCATTCATTGTTTACATGCACACCTTTTGTTTCAATCTAACTGAATTCATTCCGATTGGTGAATCTGAATGTAGTGTTTACATGAACGCTAAACAAGTGAACGGTTGATGTGCGTTTTAACATTGCTTAGAAAATTCCTGCTCCTCCGTGAGAGATACGAGACCGGTGCATTTCAGTAATCACGCTACCGGCCTCTCATCGTTCTCCCACAGCCTTCAGTCTCGTCCTGCTCGCCACAGTAAACATAATGAATGGCGACTGTAGAACGCAAAAGCCGAATCCCGGACATTTTGGGCGATCTCGAAATCCCTGGCAGACTCGTCATGGAGACTCACTAGTAGCCTAGCCTTGTTGTTTTAAACTGCGCTCTCTTACCGGTAGGCGTGGCTTGGGAGTGGCCTCCTAGGGCAGCGAAGCAAGTGCATTCTGGGAGTTGTTGTCTTTCATCCACATAAGCCAAAAATACATTTTCTGGCTTTTCTCAGTCTAGAAAGCTCCAAATTCAAAAATTATTTCACATTTCTTCTACATAAATGACCCATTTTAAATACACATTCATCTTTCCAGAGGTGAAGTATCCCTTTAAGTATACTTAGAATAGTTCCACTTTAGCGAGTTTATTTAAAGTATAAAGTATACAAACAAGTATATTTAATACAACTTTTAGACAACTAAAATGCATTTAGTAAAAATCAGTTGTTCCAATTTAACAGATCAAATTAACTTGTCTTTTTTTGTCAAATGTAAACTTGACTGACTGCTTCATTTCCACGCGCTCCACGCTCCACGCTCACGCTGAGATCCAGTGGCCACGGAGCTTGGCCCACCACAGTCACCAGCATACCCTATCGGGATCCCTAACAAAAACCTGCAGAGACTGCAGTATGTTCAGAATAGTGCTGCAAGGATCCTGATGAGAGTGCAAAAATACGACCACATCACACCCATTCTCCATTCACTTCACTGGCTTCCTGTTTCCGCCAGGATTGAATATAAGGTCTCCCTTCTTACCCCCCAAATGTAATTGCTCCAAATGTAAAGTGCATTACAAATAAAATCTATTATTATTATTATTATTATTATTATACCCAGGTCTGATGATTGCTAGTCCTGTGTTTTATGCACCTCCCTGTCCTTTGATTCACACACCAGAGCCTCTCCAAGTCCTGCCGAGCCTGAGCTTCTTCACGTCATACCTGCCGAGCCAGAGCCTCGGCCCGTCATGGCCGCCCTTCCAGAGTCCTCAAACAAGATGATGAGACACAGGTGAATGTGATCATGGCTGATTAGTCTGGGTAAAGGATTATGGGGAATGAAGTATGTGGATGTGTGGTGATTGTCCGGGTTGGAGTGCCCTCTGATGGTAATCCCGGGCACTCTCACGTCGGAGACTGATATGGAAGAAAAGAAATTGTTCAATAAAGTCAAATAAAGTTTATTTTTTATTTTTTATTTTTTTACAAAAAGCTATTAAATGGCCTTAGAAGACTTAAAAATCATAATGTGAGTTGTGGACTCATATGATACTTTTTTGGATCTTTTAGCTTTCTTAGACATTTTTGGAGCTCAACAGAACACTTGAATGAATGAATTCATGAATGATTTACACGCTTTTTTTCTGCTTGTGTTTCATGCAGTAAAAGTGAATGGTGACTGGGGTTGCATTTTCACAGAGATCTGCTTTTGGTTTCAAAAGTCAAACAGGTTTGGAATGTCACAAGGATGAAGAAATTATTTTATTTGCACAACTATCACTTTAATAAAATTGCTAACAGCAAATTTTGTACTTTGCAGGAATCTTGGCTTAGTATGCTGAAATACAAGTTTGAACTGGAATGAAAACCTCTTGTAGAGCTGAAAATCATTGAAGTTCCTGGACCATCCACCAGAAAAGAGGAAAAAAGAAGCCTGGCAGAAGACGAAGCTGCTCGCACCTTTTAACCCTTGTGCTACCTTATAAATATTTTTGTCTTTTTGATCATTTTGCCTGTGTTAATGCCAACTGCATACATATTGGCATAGGTGTGTATTTTTTATTGAAATTTGACTATTTCATCCCCAAAATCTTTTGCACATTTGCACTAGGTGCACAAAATAGTGCACCTTTTGGACAAAAGTGTCTCAATGGAAACCCATTAAAACAGCAATTTTTAATCCTAGTGCCATTTAACTATAAAATGATGCAATCGTTGTTAATAGGCTTTCTGTTGGCAAGGCTTCAAATTTTAATTTTTTACAATTTATTACCAGATGGTGACATTTTTTCAGGTTTGGCCTATAAAGTAAATAAAGAAACTACTGCAAATCACAAATCCAACAGTTGTGTGCACCAGTGGAGTTTTGCAGGCATCTAATGGGGAAAATCTGGTACTGCACCCAAACAAAATCTTAAGGAAAGCTAATTTTTGGAGATATTAATTTCACCCTAAACCTGTTCCAATTCTTTTCCATTAAGAAATGTATGTGAAAATGTATGTGCAATATAAATTCAAATAAAATTTACAAAGGAGAAAATGTCTCTTTCCATTTGCTTAACGCACCAATAAGTCCACACCTGTAACTTGTGGCTGTTGTATACAGAGTGCAAAGGAGACAGGGAAGGCGGGAGCTCCGGAGGAGGATGTGGAACAGGTTATATGTGTGTGTATATATATGAGGCCTGGTAGATACTATTACAGGGAACAGGAACAAAATATAATCCTGACAACTATGGCAAGCCGTTTTAACATTTAATAATTTTAACCATCTAGTCTCTATTTTCATGCTACTAGTACTTATTTTTTAGATACTAGTATCTATTCCATTAAGTACTAGTACTTATTCATTAGCTACTAGTGCAAGTACTAGTATCCAGGGGCGGAGTGGCAATTGGGAGAGTCGGGACTTTTCCCGGTGGGCCGGTAGTGTTTTGAGGCCGCGAGGGCCGGTCTGATAATAGTTATACATTGCGAGTTATATTAGCAACACCATCTGAAGGCCTGATATGCTGATATCAAACTGTGCAGCCTCTCTGCTCAACACAGTAGCTATAGCCTATAAAAGTGCTCGACCCGTTCGGCAGGTCCAACCATGTCTAGGATTTTCCAAAAAAATAACGTTTTGGAAGTCTAACGTCCGTGTGAGTGAGTTAAATGATGGAAAGGCAAAAAAGAAAACTGAAAGGTGGCGCTGAGCATGGGCGGCGCTAGCAGGTGCTTCAGCACCCCCAAGAAAGACCAAAGCACCCCGATAGCACCCCCAAAAATAATTTCTGGAAGCAATTATATTCAGGCTGTATTCTATGGAAGCCCTGAACCGCATTTTGAAGAAAGAAAAACAAGAAAACTTTTGAGATTTCGAAGTCGTTATTTCGACATAATATCGTTATTTCGACATAATATCGTTATTTCGACATAATAAGGGGACATTCTAATCTGCATTAAGCCACATTAAGCGTTCTTATGATGGTTTTCTATGGGAGGAAAATGCTTAACGTGTAATTAAACGTTGCGTTCATATTCTGGGCTCATCTGATTTTTGTACATAGCATAGCCTACTTTGTGATGATTTTAGTATCATAATAATGATTAATAAATGCACGCACAATTATCCGTGAACTTGATTTGAACAAATGCATTTCAACTTCTGTGTGCAAAATTCATAATTAAATGAAGCAAAAAGAATTAAAGAATTAAAAAGCAAATATAGTAGACAATATAATCATGGAGGCGCCCGCGCGGTCAATTGCATTGCACGTTAACTGGAGCGCATCTCATCCTAACTTAACGAAACTCAGTGTATGCCTCACAGACATGAGAAATACATCAAATACACAAAGCTTGAAATGTCTTTAAACGAAATAATTCAAAACGAAAAGAAAAAGGCTACTCTCTGATTATGTAATCCATTATGTGCATTTCTCTCTATAGGCGCGTTCACTATGGCGATCGTCAACTTCATCTTTGCAGCCGACAGTCCGACACTTTCAGAAAACACTAGTTTATTAATAAAAATCAATGCACGCGTCACCGGATTTACAAATCCACATCTTGCTTTTTGCACGCACACATATGCCGAAATAACGAGATATTTTGTTGAAATAACCTTATTATTAATAATACATCTTTTAGAATATTTGATTGAATGCTGAATGTTGCACTTGTTCAATTTAATAAAATTAAAACTTTAATTGTGATAATTAAAATAATTGAATATTAAATATTTAGTAGCCAAGTTTTGCTCAATTATTATTAATATAGCCTATATAATAATTTTTTATTTTTTTCCTCTTTTTGAAAGTTGTGAAAAAACTATAGAGGAGTGAAATTTCCTGGTAGATTTTTTGGTCCAACTCCGCCCCTTCTAGTATCTAATAAATAAGAACTAGTATCTAATGAATAAGTACTAGTATCTATTGAATAAGTACTAGTATCTTTTAAAAGGTACTAGTACCTAAAGAATAAGCACTAGTATCTAAAGAATAAGCACTAGTAGCTAATGAATAAGTACTAGTACTTAATGGAATAGATACTAGTATCTAAAAAATAAGTACTAGTAGCATGAAAATAGATACTAGTCGGTTGAATGATTAAATGTTAAAACGGCTTGCCATATGACAACACCCAAAGGTGAATCAGATACTTAGATATAAAAGGTAACATGCAAAGGAGAAACGTTAACGATATGCAAACTCTTGTATTTCCTTATCAATATTTCCATAATATGCAAGTCAGTAACATAACTAATGTTTCATCACACAGAGCCGAGAGGTTTAGTGAATTAACCATCCTCAACCCCACCTGTAACATGTGGCTGTTGTATAAAGAGCGCATAACAAAGGAGACAGGTAAGGCTGGGGCTCTGGAGGAGGGTATAGAACAGGAGTGGGATAAAAACAGTCCATGAGGGAGGGAGGAGCCAAGAGCAGAAGGAGCCAGGCAGGGATCCAGGTGCAGCCAGCGAGATGTTGCATGGCAGAGTCACAGGAGGGAGGAGCTATGTTGGAGTCCAGGTAGATACTATCACAGGGAACAGGAACAAAACATAATCCTGACAACACCCAAAGGTGAATCAGATACAAGGTCATAAATCTTACTCTGCTAAACTTGACAGCTGAATCGACGACAGTCTACTGTCCCACACATTATCCTGAGATAAAAGGTAAAATTTATAATATATATATATATATATATAATAAATGATAATTATTATGATGCTTAAAGTTAATTAAAAGTTTTATTTGTGCGCTGTATTCCAAATCTTTAGAATCCGCGCATGCTCAAATGTTTATTTCTTCATCACCTATTGCACCATGCGGTGATTTAGGTAATATTATGTATGCATTTGAATAAGATATCTGCGCCTTTACAGTGTACCATATCGGAAAAAGATCGTCAGAGATTAACAACTTAAATTTTACTTTGTACTTCATTCAAAACTATACTGCCAGAGAACACAGCGAATGCAATCATCATTTGAACTACTGCGTTTTGACAATTTTGCAAATTAATTATTGTGAATATAGCCTACCTTGCCTGTTTTTATTTGTATTTTTATATTGTATAACGTACATTTTTAAGAAATGGTTAATGTTAGGTTTAGAGGTTTAGGTTTAGTGGGATTAGCTTCACAAAAATATCAGTTTATTGCTATATTTTAACAATGTTCCTGGGTCAAAACATTTCTGTCCGAAAACGTAGTCCTAAATATATTTACCTCTAAACCTAACCCTTACCCTTGGTGTCTGAGTTCGGGAATTTTATTTTGAGGTGTGGTTTTGCCTGGTCTTGTCATGTCTTGTCTCCTTGGTTATCCTTAATTGTTTGTTTCCACGACAACATGCCCCTCCCCTTGTTATATCGTTATCGCCCGTTCTTGCGTTAAAAATAAGGTGGTATGGCAAGCCGTTTTAACATTAAAGGGGTGGTTGATTGTGATTTCACTTTTCTATCTTTAGTTAGTGTGTAATGTTGCTGTTTGAGCATAAACAACATCTGCAAAGTTATGAAGCTCAAAGTTCAAAGCAAAGGGAGATATTTGCTTTTAAAGAAAACACTTTTTTTCAGGAACAAACGGCTGTTAGGGACTACACGACATTCCTCCCGGGTTAGTGACATCACTAACCCTAAAATTTACAAAAACCTCGCCCCCGGGAACGCATTTTATAGATTATCATGATAGAATATGCTAATCAATGAAGATAACTACACATAAGCTACATAAATTCATCAACTAACCATTCAGAAATGTCCTGTTGCTTCTACATGTTGTCACTTCTTCTTGAGTCTCTCCATTATTGTCTAACTCCGGTTTGAACATAAACATTGTTATTTTCAGTGCATGTCTGTGTGAGGTAAAAGGACACAAGCTGTTGTAGCTCTGCCCCCTGTGCTGAGAGCAGCAGCTCATTTGCATTTAAAGGAACAGACACAAAAACAATGCGTTTTTGCTCACCCTCAAAAACTGACAACTTTAACATGCTATATAAAAATATCTGTGGGGTATTTTGAGCTAAGACTTCACATACACACTCTGGGGACATCAAAGACTTATTTTACATCTTGAGAAAAGGGCATTATACCACCCCTTTAAATATCCCTGGCTGTTACTAGTAGTAATTTAGTTTTGACTAGTCAACATTTAAATTCCAGATATCTTAATTCCAATTTTGACTCGCTGAATTGGAATTAAGATATCTACAATGTGACAATGACTAGTCATAATATGCATTGAAGATATCAATGTTATTTTGACTAGTCATAATACACATTCGAGATATCTACAATGCTATTTTGACTAGTCATATTCTTTCATTGGCAAATATTTCTGGATATCTTCAAATGAGTTTTGACTAGTCGAAATTGTAATTAAAAATATCTATAATTGATTTTGTACTAATCCTAATCAGAGATATCTCAAATTACAATTTTACCTATTTACCTATTTTACCTATTAAACCTACTAGTCTCTATTTTCATGCTACTAGTACTTATTTTTTAGATACCATTATATATTCCATTAAGTGCTAGTACTTATTCATTAGCTACTAGTGCTTATTCTTTAGGTACTAGAGCCTATTCGTTAGATACTAGTGCTTCTTCTACTAGTACTTATATGGCAAGCCGTTTTAACATTTAATCCTTATAACCTACTAGCATCTATATTCATGCTACTAGTATTTATTTTTTAGATACTAGTATCTTTTCCATTAAGTACTAGTACTTATTCATTAGCTACGAGTGCTTATTCTTTAGGTACTAGTGCCTATTTGTTAGATACTAGTGCTTATTCTTAGTATACTAGTACCTTTTTAAAGATACTAGTACTTATTCATTAGATACTAGTTATTTTTTATTAGATACTACCAGGGGCGGAGTGGGACCAAAAAATCTACTGGGAAATTTCGCAGACCACCGGCCCTCAGTGGTCAAAAAAGAAAAGAAAAAAAAAAGCATTTGCTAAAAAATGTAGCGGTGAATGAGAGAATATTAAATATATATATATTTTTTTTGTTCCCATTTTCTCAAATAGCAAAAGAAAAACTCCTCTATAGTTTTTTCACAACTTTCAAAAAGAGGAAAAAAATTATTATTATTATATAGGCTATATTAATAATAATTGAGCAAAACTTGGCCACTAAATATTTAATATTCAATTATTTTAATGATCACAATTAAAGTTTTAATTTTATTAAACTGAACAAGCGCAACATTCAGCATTCAATCAAATATTCTAAAAGATGTATTATTAATAATAATGTTATTTCAACATAATATCTCGTTATTTCGACATAATATGTGTGCGTGCAACAAGATGTGCATTTGTAAATCCGGTGACGCGTGCATTGATTTTTATTAATAAACTAGTGTTTTCTGACAGTGTCGACTCGGCTGCAAAGATGAAGTTGACGATCGCCATATAGTGAATGCTCCTATAGAGAGAAATGCACATAATGGATTACATAATCAGAGAGTAGCCTTTTTCTTTTCGTTTTGAATTATTTTGTTTAAAGACATTTCAAGCTTTGTATTTGATGTATTTCTCATGTCTGTGTGAGGCATACAATGAGTTTCGTTAAGTTATGATGAGATGCGCTCCAGTTAACGTGCAATGCAAGTGACCGCGCGGGCGCCTCCATGATTATTGTCTGTTGTATTTGCTTCTTATTTATTAAATCCAGGCAACTGGTTGATGAAAAAAAATATTAAAATTAAGATACAATTTATACAAAACGAAATTCACTTTAAAGAAAGGTTTTCTACAAAACAAAACTTAATGAAGTGGTCAAAATCATGTCTGACCCACTCAATGTCTCTCGATATATTGCGCATCCTATCTTACTCGTGCTGTTCACTTTTCATAAATCAACATAAATAGAAAAAAAAATAACATTATAATATTTTAACAAATATGAAACTAAATGCGCTTTTTTAATGGATACAACAGTATAGTAGGCCAATAGACTCTCTGTTTGTACAAATTGCTGCACATTCATTTAATTCTGAATTTTGCACACAGAAGTTTAAAGGCATTTGTTCAAATCAAGTTCACGGATAATTGTGCGTGCATTTATTAATCATTATTATGATACTAAAATCATAACATAGTAGGTATGCTATGTACAAAAAGAAAAAAAAGCCCAGAATATGAACACAACATTTAATTACACATTAAGCATTTTCCTCCCATAGAAAACCATTATAAGAACGCTTAATGTGGCTTAATGCAGATTAGAATGTCCCCTCATTATGTCGAAATAACGATATTATGTCGAAATAACGACTTATGTCGAAATAACGACTTCGAAATCTCGAAAGTTTTCTTGTTTTTCTTTCTTCAAAATGCGGTTCAGGGCTTCCATAGAATACAGCCTGAATATAATTGCTTCCAGAAATTATTTTTGGGGGTGCTATCGGGGTGCTATGGTCTTTCTTGGGGGTGCTGAAGCACCTGCTAGCGCCGCCCATGCTCAGCGCCACCTTTCAGTTTTCTTTTTTGCCTTTCCATCATTTAACTCACTCACACGGACGTTAGACTTCCAAAACGTGACGAGGAAAAAGAGGTGTTTGGCGGCTTTTTACATCAAAGGCCGGCCCGACAGGCTATGCCATTTGGGGAGGGGCCGCACACTGATCCCCCTATTTTTTTGAAAATCCTAGACATGGTTGGACCTGCTGAACGGGTCGAGCACTTTTATAGGCTATAGCTACTGTGTTGAGCAGAGAGGCTGCACAGTTTGACCAGCGGGAAGCGGCCGCATATCAGGCCTTCAGATGGTGTTGCTAATATAACTCGCAATGTATAACTATTATCAGACCGGCCCTCGTGGCCTCAAAACACTACCGGCCGACCGGGAAAAGTCCCGACTCTCCTGATTGCCACTCCGCCCCTGGATACTACTACCTATTAAAAAGTCACTACTTATTCATTAGATTCTAGTGCCTATTAAATTGGTTCGAGTACTTATTCATTAGATACTAGTACCTATTAATTAGATACTACTACTTATTAATTAGCTACTAGTACTTATTCAATAGATACGAGTACCTATTTATTAGATACTAGTATTTATTCCAAATGTTTCTCGTAAGATTTTTTATTTTACTAGTAAGATTTTTAATTGAACTCTCCAGTGGCCAGAACTGTATGGCAAGCCGTTTAAGCTTAAATTGTACCCAGCGTTACTTTCGTAATTACATTTTACTAGTAAGAATTCAATTAGAGAGCTCTACAATTCAATTCTTACTAGTAATTGAATCTTAGTAAGAAGATTCATGCTTAGTAAGAAACTTCAATTCTTACTAAGCATGGTGAGTCTGCTTTTAGCTATTATGCCAGCCGCAGCTGGAACCAGCTTCCAGAAGAGATCAGATGTGCTCCTACAGTGGTCACATTCAAATCCAGACTCAAAACACTTCTGTTTAGCTATGCATTTACTGAATGAGCACTGTGCCGCTGTTCGTCCGACTGTACTGTACTGTATTTCATTTTATTTTTCTAAACTGTTTTAATTATTCTTATTTCTTTTTATTATTTTAATTTATTCTATGTAAAGCACTTTGAATTGCCATTGTGTATGAAATGTGCTATATAAATAAACTTGCCTTGCCTTGCCTTGCCTTGCCTAGTAGCAATTCCAATTAGAGAGCTCTCTTATTCAATTATGGCCCTTCTCCTTGGCTCTCAACGAAGGCGGTCGCATTTTCTTCCCCTCCTCTCCTGCTTTTGCTTCTCTCGTCTCGTCTAGTCTACTGTCTTGTACTTTGAGAGACTCTCTCTGCACTGCTCTCCAAACTAAGAAATTATGGATTTGATCAACTGGTCTCTCAACGCAATTGACACCATCTTCTCGACGAGAAGCTTGGGTTCGGGGGAACGGGGGGAAAAAAACCTTTTTTTACTGTTCCCAAACTGTACTCCTTACAGGAGCATAGTCTGGGGGTTGCCTTTTTTTCTCCTCACCTCTCCTCATGTCATGCTGTATTTTTCTCCTCAATCGTAATTTCCCCATTGTGGGACAAATAAAGGTTTCTTACTTACTTCTTACTTACTTACTTACAAATTACAATTAGAGAGCTCTCTATTTGGAATTGTTACTAAGGATGTAACGTAATAATAATAATAATAACAAAAGTCTGATAAAGTCAGTGTATTCTGAATGTCAATATATCCACATGTACTGGGCTCCTGTTCATTACAGCTAGATGAAAAAAATAAACAGAGGACTTCAGTAGTGAAACTCCAAATAAAATCCAAAGTTCTATGAAATCCTTTTTTAAAGCAAAAGTAAAGTAGGGCTGCAGCTATCGAATATTTTAGTAATAGAGTATTCTACCGATTATTCCATCGATAAATCGAGTAATCAAATATAAAGATAGGGCCAAGTGAACAACAGCCTTTAAAATACAAATATAATAACAAGCATTAACTGGTTCAAATAAAGTATCAAAATAAGTAATCATATGGGTTTTGTTAAACAACACTGTTAAAATACACCATGTAAAAAATTATATAATATAAAAATAACTTATAAAACTTAACATTGTATAATGTTATACAATGTATAACAGATGCCTGCAGAGGACATGCAACCACCGCTGTAATTTCTTAAAAAAAGAACATGTGCATATCAAAACATGCAAAATCAGAGCGAGGGGTTAAACTTTAATTTTGAAATTGTGATGAACAACAATCCGCATATTTAGAAATATATTTATTCTCCTGTTCTGGCGTGGATTTACAAATGAGTTACGTTACAAATATTGTGAAATGGCACACACTGCGTTCCCAGATGAACGTTAAGCAACCCAAACTCACAGCATGAGAAACCCGAGATGCACTCTATGCATACAAATGAAAAGTCTATACTACATATTTGAGACATTAAGTTCACTCAGTGAATTCTGTTGTCAACAATGTGACTTCCAAATTCTAAATAATTTACAATACTCAAAATTCCTTTTATCTATGCAGGCAACTTTCACATCAAGTAGATCATATTAATGTTTCTTATCATAGGCCTAAATCACATTATGCGTCCTCAACCATGCATTTAAATGCCAGCTCGACATTACAGAATTTGTGTTACATCCTACAGTAACAATGGGATACATAAAAATTGTTAAAAAATCTAATTGTTTTTTTGTTGTTGTTTTTATCCCACCAGGACTTTCCATTCATCCCACGATGGCTAGCCAAGGTATAAAAGTTGCTAAAATATTTATATCAGTGTGTTTACTTTACAGTCTGTTTATGAAGAAAATGAGTGGAATTAATTCTCTGATAGGTACTAAAAGGAAGCGTGATCATGTATTATCTGACTCAAGTAAAGAGCCACCACTGACAGGCAAGTAAATTCTGAATCTTTCCATTTTAATCTGATAGTCTACTATTAGAATATCTAAACATTGGTCTGCAGAGTTTAGACTCAAAATAGCTACAGTACAGCACACATTTAAAGGATCACATCACATATTTAATTGGGCTGCGTTTCCCGATAACGTTGTCTCTTAGCGCGCTACGAAGACTCTAAGGCAGTGGTTCTCAAACTTTTTACACCAAGTAACATCTCAGAAAATATTTGTCTCTCCAAGTACCACCATTATGGCCAATATGAAAATACAGTAGCGTAGTAGGTCTATTCAGCTACAGTTATGCACAGCTCAAAAATGAGGCAGTTTTATTTCTAATAAGAATATTTATTATTGTCACCCACTTTAAACATTGTAAAACACAGTTTGAATATTAACACTGCACTGTGCTGCTTAGGTAAATAAAAAACTTAAATAATGATTAAATTCAAATGTATTGCACCTAAAAGTGAAATAAAAACTGTACTGTACTTAAAATATTAAGTAAAAAAAAAGGTACTGTACTTAATAAAAAAAATTAACATTCATATTTAACCTTTTTACAGGTAAATTTAAAATATTCTGGCTGACCCCCATTTTTTTTTTAAGGCGACCGTATCACTTTATTGTTTCCATGGTGACGCGTCATTGCTTATCACATGACACCACAGCCAAAATAGCGCAGAATGACTGATGATCTGCTTTTATTTACTTTTTTATTCAAAACATTCACAAATTTGTTAGCTTATGGCATGTATCCAATTCTCAAATACGTGCAAGTGTAAGTGTTTTGTTGTTTAAACACCTTTATAATGATCGCGTTATTTTAGCTATATGCGCCGCCATGTTGTGCCACTGTTCAGAGAATCAGATCTGTTGTATTTACTCCCGAAATACATGAAAGTAAGTGGCCGGTGAACTGGGAGAAGAATATTAACTTTAAAGTTACTTACACAATGTGTATCGGATATGAATAAAACGTGTCGTAATTATAATGGAAATTGGAAATAATGGAATCCATAACTGGAATGGAATCCATTGATGAGAAATGGATGATCATCACCTTCAACAGCAGACTCAGCAATGGTTGATGTGCACATATCTAATGGGTCCGTGTACTTTTTCGTTCATTCATTATTCTATTTCGGAATGAAAGATGACATTTTAAAAAGGGTGCGGCTTGGTTTTTTGTTTAAAAGAAAAAAGCAGAAATGGCTGTATTTTGTTTTCCAAATGTATTGTTGTCATCCAATAATAGTATTAGAAAATTGGACGACATTTCCGATCGGTTTTTAATTTGTAATATTTATTTGTACGTTTATTGCATTTCATTTGACTGATCCTATCTTTACCCGGAAGTAAATTAAGTCCTTTATATACACTAGATGTCGCCTTGGCTACGGCAGTTGCATTCATATTCTGGGCTCATCTGATTTTTTGTACATAGCATAGCCTACTTTGTTATGATTTTAGTATCATAATGATTAATAAATGCACGCACAATTATCCTGAACTTGATTTGAACAAATGCCTTTCAACTTGTGTGTGCAAAATTCAGAATTAAATGAATGTGCAGCAATTTGTACAAATAGAGAGTCTGTAGGCCTATACTGTTGTAGCCATTAAATAAGCGCATTTAGTTTCATATTTGTTAAAATATTATAATGTAATTTTTTTTCCATGTATGTTGATTTATGAAAAGTGAACAGCACGAGTAAGATAGGATGCGATATATCGAGAGACATGGAGCGGGTCAGACATGATTTTGACCACTTCATTAAGTTTTGTTTTGTAGAAAACCTTTCTTTAAAGTGAATTTCGTTTTGTATAAATTGTATCTTAATTTTAATACATTTTTCATCAACCAATTGCCTGGATTTAATAAATAAGAAGCAAATACAACAGACAATAATCATTGAGGCACCCGCGCGGTCACTTGCATTCCACGTTAACTGGAGCGCATCTCATCATAACTTAACGAAACTCATTGTATGCCTCACACAGACATGAGAAATACATCAAATACAAAGCTTGAAATGTCTTTAAACAAAATAATTCAAAACGAAAAGAAAAAGGCTACTCTCTGATTATGTAATCCATTATGTGCATTTCTCTCTATAGGAGCGTTCACTATATGGCGATCGTCAACTTCATCTTTGCAGCCGAGTCGACACTGTCAGAAAACACTAGTTTATTAATAAAAATCAATGCACGCGTCACCGGATTTACAAATGCACATCTTGTTGCACGCACACATATTATGTCGAAATAACGAGATATTATGTTGAAATAACATTATTATTAATAATACATCTTTTAGAATATTTGATTGAATGCTGAATGTTGCGCTTGTTCAGTTTAATAAAATTAAAACTTTAATTGTGATCATTAAAATAATTGAA
Organism: Leuciscus idus; assembly: GCA_021554675.1. NCBI lineage: Eukaryota > Metazoa > Chordata > Actinopteri > Cypriniformes > Leuciscidae > Leuciscus > Leuciscus idus. Next base: position 31,298,620 of record CM038628.1, on the reverse strand, counting down.
TATTAAATATTTAGTGGCCAAGTTTTGCTCATTTATTTATTTATATATAACCATAGACTGTAAAAAATATAGACAAAGCGTCTGTGACGTCACCCGTAGACTTTCTGAAGAACGGTTTTGAGGCCGTTTATGGGGGGTATGGGCGGCGCCATATTTCAATACAAATGTTCAGAAAGGATACAGAGGTGTGTTGTGTCAGATCATGGCCGAGACGTCAAATTTCAGGAATTCCACTCAGCGCAGCCTACGCTCATTATTAGCTGTCAATCAAGCTGTCGATCACGCCCTTATTTGTCATACATTTTATATCTAAATACGATCTAAACTAACGAGTTAGAAAAAAGTGAGGCCGCAGTGTGTCCCATTTCTCATTTTTAGATCTCAGAAGGGTGCTCGCGAGCGCCCCCATGTGGTCGATTTGCGCCCTTGATGTGCACTTTTGCCGAGCCCGCGCTGATGCGGACTCCGCAGCAGACTTCTTCCCGAAGTCTGCTGCGGAGACTTCGGGATTACGAAAGCGGCATTACGTCACGAAAGTGCGGACTCAGAGGAAGACCGCGAGTGCTTAGGGTTCCATTTGGGACAGGGCCAATGTTGCCGCTTGTATATAACGCATTCGTTCCAATGAACTGCCGTAGCCAAGGCGACATAGTGTATATAAACTATGGCCGTTTCTCAATATGCTTTCTTGTCTGTACTTGTGTTCTTGTGGACTTGTGAAACGTCATCAGTCGCTGCCCAAGTACTGTCCCAATACACAAGTTTGCATTTTGGCAAGAATGGTTAAAAATCCCGGAAGTGTTCTTGACACGCTCATTTTACCGAGTATGCATAGGTTGGTAACTTGTGTGAACTTGACGGCAGAAATATCCCAGCATTCATTTCGGCATTCGAGGAACAAGAGGTCAATACATAAAGTCGTTTTTCTACAATTTCGTACGCTATTTCATCACTAAATTCACTTCTGAGAACATTTGATGCGAGAAATCAACTGTGTAGATTTCAAATATTGGCATTTTTCTAAAATTTATGGCGAATCGAAAATGTGCTCAAACGTTTTCGGAAGTGAGAATCTCCATAAGCGTTGCTTTATTGTTATGAATATACATTACATTGTAGTGTACTGTTGTAGAGTAATCCCTTGAGCTGAGGGTAGGCTTGGGTGATAAAGCCTGGCTGTTATCGTCAATAATTCTCTTTATGTTTGGGTACTGCAGACGGCGTCTGTGCGGGGGTATTATTGCACAATACCAGCAAGAACACATCGTCTCAAACTGTCAGCAGCGTTCTGTGTGCTCGTCACCTTGTGAGTTAATTCTTCCAAGAACAACTAGCAAGAGCGTTCTCCCCAAGACCACAAGTCCGTTCTTTGCATTCTTGGTTTAGAGAAACACCCTATGACTTCGCACGACGGTGTAATTTACTTCCGGGTAAAGATGCGATCAGTCAAATGAAATACAATAAACTTACAAATAAATATTACAAATTAAAAACCGATCGGAAATGTCGTCCAATTTTCTAATACTATTATTTGATGACAGCAATACATTTGGAAAACAAAATACAGCCATTTCTGCTTTTTTTTCTTTTAAACAAAAAACCAAGCTGCACCCTTTTTAAATTTCATCTTTCATTCCGAAATAGAATAATGAATGAACAAAAAAGTACACGGACCCTATAATGGTACAATGATGAATGAGCGCTGCTTTTAAATGAACATTTCTTTAAAACAAAATTTATTTGACAGAATTTCATTTTCTTAATGGCATGAACAGGCTTTACTCCCTTGAAACTTAAACTGGACTGTCACTGTTTCTGTCCCGAACAGGCGGACACACGCGCAGCGCACACACACACAACCAAACGCTTCACAACCATTGCATATTACATACCCAGAACTTGATTCATCCTCGTTAACCACTTCGCTAAAACGCTCCCACACGGTACTTTTCTTTCTTTTGTTTTGTTTTGAATTCTTCTTTTTTGCTTCACTCTTTTTGCTCCATTTCTGCTTAAGGTGTAACTTAAGAACGACAAAGAGTTAAGAAGGTTTCGGGAAACGCAGCCCAGGACATCTTTCCTTTTTTGAGCAAATCATCTGAACTGTAATTTCCATATGACTCATCACTCTGAATCAGAAGTCTTTGGAGGGAAAATCATAAGTTTATTTCAAACTGTTAATAGGTTACATAATGATAGTGTGATCAAACTGTGAAATTTTATGAAGATATATGTTTATATATATTTGTTTATATGTTAATGTATAGGTTAATTATAATAATTTGAATAATTCTCATTGTGATTCTCTTCATTGTGAATAGATATGGAGATCATTGAGAAGAAAAAAAAATACATTGAAAACAGTCACCGATTTATGGAGACATAATTTCTAAAATAAATAAAATGGATAAAGGCAGCAGAAAGAAGATAACTATAGGGATTTTTGGAACGACAGGAGAAGGAAAAAAACTCCCTTTTAAGTGCAATCCTGGGGAAAAAGGATATGCTGCCATCTGGTTGTTTTGGTGCCTGTATAGCCGTTGTTACTCAGGTGGAAGCCAATCTGGCTGACTCCAAATACACAGCAGAGATTGAACTCCTCTCTCAAAAGGTTTACTTATTGATCTTACCATGACTTTAAGTTTTTTTTTTTTATACATATGCAAAATGCAAATAAATCAGACTGGAGGGAAGGAAATAAAACCATATTTTCCATATTGTGTGCTGTGTATCTCTGCAGGAGTGGGAGAAAGAGCTCAAAGATCTCCTTCAGACCTCTTTAGTCAGCTGTGGCCAAGAACCTGTCACTTAAGGTGGCCTTTCTCCTCACTATCATCTCTCTTAAGAGAGTAGGGGATCTCTAGGTGCTCTCCATATCTCTGCAGTACCTGGAGTTTTCTCACGGGGGAATTAAGGCCATCTCGCACCCTAGTCCGGGCTATGTGCCTAAGGTGCCTTCGAATGTGGAAAAGTCTACGGTTGTGCAGGCTTTTCATCATCCACCTCATGTGACTGTGGAAGACGAGAGACTTCATCTGCTCTGCCCTGTCAGAGCACTTAATATCTATATGCAGAGGTCTTCTCAGTGGAGGAAGTCGGACCAGTTGCTGGTGTGTTTCGGGTCACCCAAGAAGGGGCTCCCCGCTTCTAAACAGACCATCAGCATCTAGATAGTTCAAGCTATTTCCCTGGCCTATCAGGTGCGCAGTTTACCTTCACCTTTGGCCATGAGGGCTCACTCAACCAAGGCATGGTGTCCTCTGGAGCCCTCCTTTCAGGGTCACCTATCCATGAGGTATGTGATGTGGCTGGCTGGGCCACTCCGCACACATTAATGAGATTTGATAATCTGGACCTCCCCTCTACACCCGGCGCACGAGTGCTCTCATCCTAAGTTGTGGCATAGTGGGCATTTCGTTCCCCATAGTATCTTCTCCTGCCTGGGAGCGACGTGCTTCATCGTGAAGCTAATGCTGTTGTGTGCCGCCGTCCCTTTGTAGCTTCTGTGTGCCGTCACACGCTTCGTCATCACGCAACACCAATAGGATTGGATTAGTTTCATTCATACTTAAGATGCGCTATGCTAAGAGGCATTCCCCAGTGTCGTCATCAACACAGTGTCTCGTTTCCTAATTAGGGAACAAGGCTTACAGTCGTAACCCGAGACGATTTATTGCCACTCATGTGAGACCACTCATGTAATGTTATGAGAAACAGTTCCTGTAAACAGTGTACTGGAGTCACTTTGGATAAATGTTTTTTTACAAGTAGTCTAACACCTTATTTTATTTTCCTTTTCTTTAAACACAGACAATACCATAATTGAGCAAATGAAGGACACCATGACAAGGATTGATGAAAAAATTCAAGGCATGAAAAATGAAGACGAAACCAAAAATGAGCTACACGATTACATTGTGTAAGTGATATAAAAAAAATATATTGCAAGTTAAATAACATTTAATAGCATCATTGCATTATTGTGTGTAGAGGCGCTATTTCCAAGATGAACAAAAACAACAGTAACAAGAAAATCATTGGGATTTTGGGAGAGTCAGGACATGGAAAGTCATCACTATTAAATGCAATCCTGGATAAGAAAAAGTTGCTGCCATCTGGTTGTTTTGGTGCCTGTACAGCTGTTCTTACTCAAATTGAGGCGAATCTGACTGACTCAAACTACACAGCAGACATTGAAGTCATAACAAAAGAGGTTTCACTTTTTACTTCACTACTTTTTTCACTTCACTACTTTTTCTTTCTTTCTAAAGGACCAACTGAAGTAAAGGGAATAAAGTCTTATTTTTCCTCTATTGTTTGTTGTACATTTCTACAGAATTGGGAGAGTCACCTCAAAAATCTTTTTAGTGCTTTAAGCACGAAAAATGATGAAGGGAATAAAAACTTAACTAATACAAGCACAGAGAGTGATGAAGAGAATACAAACTTAACTAATGATACTAGAGAAAAGATCACTGCGCTGTATGGAGAAAATGCAGAAAAGAGAACATTTGAGGACCTTAAGAATGATGACAAATTCGCTGAAATGACAAACCATTTGTCCTCCAGTAATGTAAGTTTTAGGAGACCTATGCATAATGTTACATTTGATTATTTAAACATTCAAGTGCAATGAATGTAAACATTACACTTTCTGACTTTGATTTTAGTGAACGAATAACTAAATCAGTAATATCCTTGCAGGCTTCTGACTTTGCCAGTCAGTTACAACGTTACATACAATATAATCCGGGGACAGTTTCTGTTTCTGGCGGCTGGTACTGGCCACTTGTGAAGTGTGTGAAAATCAAAATTCCAGATTGTCATGAACTTCTGGAGCACATTACCCTTGTTGATCTTCCTGGTGCTGGAGACTGCAACAAGATTAGGGATGACATGTGGAAATCTGTAAATATGACACATAATGCACTCTTTTTAAATGCTTTTATTAAAACAACAACAATAACATTTAGAAACTATTTTAAACATTATTTATTTAAACAGTGGAATACATCTAAAGCAGTTATATATACTCTGTTACTACATGCATTTTAACTCTTGTTTATTTCATTTTGATTACTGTATATATTTTTTATTCCACAGAAACTAAGAGACTGCTCTTCAGTGTGGATTTTAAGTGATATGAGTCGTGCTGTCACCAGTAAAGATACCTGGGAGATATTAAATCACTGCACTAAAGACATAAGGGAAGCAGGGGAATGCAGAGATATTCATTTTATCTGCACCAAGAGCGACAGTATTGAGGCAGAAGAATATAATAGGTCAGAATAAGAAGATACGTGTCACAAACTGCTTGGGCAAAAGCATTTTTTCCCCCTAAAAAAAAAAAAAAAGGAAAACAAGAAAAAAAGTGCAAAAAATGTACTAAAAAGTGGTTGGTTGTACTGTCATGAAAAAAACAACAACTTATAACTCAACTCATACTTATATATTTTTTGTGTTTTAGTGTTTTGGAAGACAAAATACCAGAGGATGATAAGGTATCTTTTTTTCCCCTAGAATTTCTCTAAACAAATGAATTCTATAGTCTAATATAAATTTAATGGTGATTGACATGATTTTTTGACGCCAAGGCAGGCAAAAAAAAAAAGGCACCAGACAAGTCAGCCAAGTTGCTTGAAGTGTTGATCTAGTATTTTAACTAGTTTCATTTTATCCAATCAGTTACTAAAAAATAGCACTTTTGTTGATTCTTATTCAGGATCTGACAACAAAGTGCATACTTCACAGAAATGATCAGGCTAAGAAAACAATATTGAAAACGTTTGAAAATTCCGACATCAAGGTATTTAAATTTTGCATTAATATTATTTTTGCATATACTATATTGACTTGTGTAATTTCATTATTATTTGTTATAGAAAGAAATGGATATAAAGGTTTTTACTGTAAGCTCCAAGGCATTTTTTGAACACAACTTAGGCTTGAAATGTGATGACACAGGTAAAGTATCAACACAAGAAATGTCATATTTACTAAGATTTTATTTGCCAAATAAAAAACTAATTACATACTTGTTTAAAATTCTCCAAATGGTCCATAGAAATCCCAAAGCTGCGAGACGCTCTGAAGAATATGAACAAGAGAATTAACGAAGACCTGAACAGAGGTTGTGTCACTGAGGCAGAGGCAGTTATATCCTTGATCCAAAGCAAAACAATAGTAAGAGTCAATATTATTATCAATCCACATGATTGTGTCATTGGCAAGCTGTTAATAACCATTTTTGAGTAATTAAGAGATTGTATGTGTGTGTCCTAGGCTGAGACAGAGGTCCACAATGTGTTGGAGAGGAGTCTAGAGAAGGCACTGGAAAAGTTAGATTGTCAGTTCGACATACTTCACCGTTTGCTCTCTCTGAGACTCTCAAATGGAGTAGACAAATCTGAATTGTCATGTCAAGATAGTGCAGAAATTTTTATATCACCTGTGAGTGTTAGTGTTAGTGTAGTGTTAGTATTCAGTTAGTGTACTGTAAAAATTGTATTCACCATTATCTGAACAGTTTAAATGTTTTCTGTTATGTATTAAGCGTTTGCCTAAAGGTCAAGGGGGATTCCATAAAATCCTTCAAGCATTGTGCACAAATGGAGGACGGCACAGATCAAAAGCATGGAATACAGTTCTAGATCTAAATGAGTGTTTGAGCAAGCACATGCATGAAAACATTGATGTGGAATTCAACTCAATTTTTCCGTAAGTTCCGCACTGTAATTCCATTCATTGAAATATGCAGTTGTGATTATAAGTTTACATCACCTGGTTGAATCTGCAAAATGTTAATAACAGGTTTCACTGAAGAGAAAAATTAGGAATAATCTAGGTAATAACACACAGTATTAACAATCAAACCCGAGTAAACGTCGGGTGGTAAACATTACATTAAAGGTCCCCTATTATGCAAAATTCACTTTTGCATGCTGTTTGGACATAAATGTGTGTTGGCAGTGTGTGTACACAACCACCCAATAGTGATACAAATCCACTCACTCCTTTTTTATTAATCCCCATAAATCATCAGCAGTGTCTCCCAACGACCTGTTTTCAGAATGCTGTTTTAGTGACGTCACTAGCACAGGCCCCGCCCACGAGTGTTGCCAGACACTGCCATTCTAACATAGACCTGCCCTGATCGAGTTCACAGCTGCTGCACTGACGAGAATGTCTCCCAAGCGTTGTAGGAGTTGTGTGGCTGGATGTATTAAAGGGTTAGTTCACCCAAAAATGAAAATTCTGTCAGTAATTACTCACCCTCATGTTGTTCCAACCTCGTAAGACCTTCGTTCATCTTCGGAACACAAATTAAGATATTTAATTTATGCAGTGCTGCATAAAATAATAATAACAATAAATTAAATCTTCCAAAAGATTTCAAGAACAACTACGCTAGAGAAAAATATATTGATTATCATATGTTACTTCAAATGTTTCCATTCGTTATGATGATATGAAATGAGATAATAGTAAAAACATAAAGTCTAATGTTTGGTGCATTTTTCCTTTCAAACGCAATCGCGCTCCAAAATATGATACATTAAAACCCACAGCGCGCTCCAAAATATGATACTCAAACCCACAGCGCGCTCCAAAATATGATACATTCAAACCCACAGCGCGCTCCAAAATATTAAACATTATGGTTATACATATCTATGTTTGAGCAGATATCCACAAACAGTATTTAACAGTAAACACGGGTCTAAATAGTATAATATTCACCATATACAGTATCTAGCAACAGTTCAACTGCAATGTGAAGTTTATGCAACAATACCATAAACTAATAAGTAAGAATTTCTTACCTTACATCTTTCTTGTCTTCAAATCGCGTTCTTCTTCTTCTGGGGGTAAATCCAATGTAAGCTCAGACGTGTCTTCCAAACTCGACGAAAAGCAGAGACTTGTGAAGTTTTTTGGTGTTTTGTGTTTGAGGTAACGAGGGCGTTCGCGTCCCATGTGGAGATTTGCATGTGAATCTCTTTTGCGCGAGTGGGCGTGTCGAATTAAAAAGTAATTAGCAAGCGTTTGAGATACTGGACAGCCTGTTGGTTTTATACAAATTACTTAAACAGAGAATATTTGTTCTCTTACGAGAGGTCTCTCGTACTGCGTAAGATATCTTACGCTAGGGGAAAATCCTTTTCCGCGAGATATTGAAGCCAAAAATTATCCTTAATTTTGTAATAATGCAAAACGCGTTGCAGCAGCAATGCAGACATAGGCGAGACAGCTCGCGCGCCTATTGGCTGCTCTGCGGCAACTGCAGCAGCCTATCGAGCGAGGCCTGGCGTGACGTCAGACCCAATCAGGGCACTTCGCGCCCGCTGCGTCACGTCCCGCCGAAATGGGCGTGGTCTAGGCCTATAAATATCGCTCGCAGGCAGCTATTATCTGATTTTTCATCCTTCAAGCGAAGCACACGCATCGCTGGAGCTGGATTAGAAGCCGCGCCGTCGAGAGAGAGCACCTTCAGCGGGACGAGTCACTGAAGTCGCTGGCCGCGCCGCCTTCCTGCCTTCCTGCTGCGCTTTCCGGCGCTTATATCCTTCTCTTTTATTTGCACTGTATTTCTGTGTGTGTGTGTCGCCGCCGCGACACACATTTCTAAAAGAGCTAGCGTCTTTTTAAAGATGCCTTCCTGCGGCTCGTGCAGAGCCACACTCAGCGACGGGGACCGCCACGTGATCTGCGTTTCCTGCCTGGGTGAGGAACATGCAGCTCTCGCGCTCGCTGACGGCGGATGCCCTCACTGCGAGCTGATGGCAATGGCGACTCTGAGGACTCGCCTAGCCGTCTTCACCGAGACTGCTCCCCCGCCCGCCGCGGCGTCGCGCCGTAAAAAGCGCCGTGCCCAGCGGGCCCCGGAACCCTCCCTCAGCCGCCAAAGCTCGCCGGTTCGCCCGCTTGCTTCCCCGGCTTCTTCTGTTTCGCTTCCTGACGGACAGCGGCCGCCGTCTGCCGCCGCTTCCGTTGATATCGCGGATGAGGAAGCCCTGCTGGGAGAGGATGATTCCTGCTCTATCCTGGCGTCAGGCAGTGAGGATTGGGCGGGCTCTGAGGACCCCGCACCCCCTGCCCGCACTTCGTCAGGCAAGAGAGCTTCCATTGAGACGGAACTCATGCGAGTACTCGCACAGGCCGCGGCGAGCCTCGGCCTCGAGTGGTCTTCGCCTGAGCAGCCCGCTCACAACCGGCTGGATGGATTTTTCCTGCCTGGGGAGCGCGCTTCGCCTGTGTCCAGACCGGCGCCTTTTCTTCCTGAGTTACACGAAGAAGTCGCCAAGTCCTGGAGCGCCCCCTATTCTGCTAGAGTGCGTCCTGCTGTTTCTTTGGCATTCTCCGCCGTTGACGATGCCAAGAACAGAGGATACCTCTCGCTGCCGCCGGTTGAAGAGGCGATAGCGGCCCACTTATGCCCGCCCTCCGCTGGACGGCGCGCTAAGCCGGCCCTACCCTCTAAAGCTTGCCGCACGACGTCGAGCTTGCTCCACCGCGCTTTCTCCGCCGCCGGGCAAGCTGCGTCAGCGTTGCACACCATGGCAACGCTCCAGATCTTCCAGGCCGATCTCCTCCGTAAGCTGGATGAGGAAGGACCTGACGCGATCTGTGTGCCGGACTTAAGGAGTGCCACGGACCTCGCTCTTCGTGCTACTAAGTCCGCAGCGCAAGCCATTGGACGGACTATGGCTTCTCTCGCCGTGTCTGAGAGACATCTCTGGCTGACGCTCTCGGAAATGGCCGAGTCTGAACGCACCGCGTTCCTCGACGCCCCGCTTTCCGCCACAGGCCTCTTTGGATCCTCCGTCAAAGATTTCGCGGAGAGATTCGCAGAGGTACAGAAAGCGTCTCAGGCTATGAAGCACTTCCTCCCGAAGCGCTCCAGCTCTGCAGCAGGCCGTGCGAAACCGTCTGCTCAGAGCTCACAGCCACAGCCACCGTTCACAGCCTCCACTTCACAGCGCCGCCAGGCCAGAAGCGCGAGACCGCGCTCCCGCTCATCCGGTCGCCGCCCCGCAGGACGCGGCTCGCGACCTAGGATCACGGTGAAGCCCGAGGCCCCGAAGTCGTCCTAGCACAGCTAGGAAAACGACGGTGTTCCAGTCCCGCTGCGGCCGGACTCACACCAAAGCTATTCGCTCGTCCAGTCCCAGAAAATGTGACTGTTCCAGTGTTTTCTGCAGCCAACAAGTCGGTTCTGTCACCCGCTTGCCTGCACACAAATGCCGTTTTCACGGCTACCCAGATAAATCCCCAAAAGAGTGTATTTTCTGGTGTCCCGGCCACGGCCGATGGTGTTTCGTGTGTAGTAAGAATGCCCACTGCCCAGTGCCCATCCCTACACATAAGCACAGCCTGTCACACAGGGCTCGCGCACATAAAACCGACTCAGATCGGTTGCGCTTCAAACATGGTGAACGTGCCCACTACCCAGTGCCCACTAACACCACGTTATGCATGTCTCACGGTTTCTGTAAAAACGAAACCAACGTGCACTCGCTTCACGCAAGCGAACGATGCTTTCGGTGTGATAAATGTGCCCGCTGTCCCGCGCCCACATCCACACATAGACATGACAGTTCCCACGGGAACCGCCCAGCCCTCCCCCTCGCGGTTAACCACCGTAGAGGAGTCGAGCGCGGGCAATCTGCCCGCTGTCATCAGCGCGCCCCACGCCTCAAATGCCACGAGCGACACGCTTGTGTTACAGCACACCGAAGCTTCTCCATCGCTGATCGAGCGGAGCGCGCTTCGTATTCGACCCCTAGCTATCCATGCAGACGCATGGGCAAAGCTACCCGGGGTTTCGAAGTGGGTGCTGAACATTATAGAAAGAGGCTATTCGCTGCAGTTTCGCCGACGCCCTCGCCGCTATGTGGCGCGCGTCGAGACCACGGTAAAAACAGAAGTAGCACATCTACTTCGAGCCGAAGTGACGAAACTATTGAGCAAAGGGGCCATAGAACCTCTCTCTCAAGATCAGAGCGAGGGAGGGCTATACAGCAGATACTTCCTGGTACCGAAAAAAGACGGGGGTCTCAGACCCATACTAGATCTAAGGCAACTGAACAAAGTGCTTGTGAAGCGACAGTTCAGGATGCTCACGACCAAGCAAATCCTTGTGCAGATTCGCCAAGGAGATTGGTTTGCGTCAATAGATCTGAAAGACGCGTATTTTCAAATACAAATAGCGTCACGTCACAGGCGATGTTTGAGATTCGCCTTCGAGGGCCAGGCATATCAGTACACAGTCCTGCCGTTCGGTTTGTCCCTAGCACCCCGTACATTTACGAAGTGCATGGACGCGGCGCTCGCACCCCTCAGAATGAGAGGCATGCGAGTGCTGAACTATTTGGACGATTGGCTGATTCTAGCGCAATCTCGCGCAGTGCTCATAGAACACACGACCATTTTACTCGATCACCTCGAGGATTTGGGTCTGAGTGTCAATTGGGCGAAGAGCTCCCTGTCACCCAGTCAGAAAATATCTTTCCTGGGCACAGAACTGGACTCACTATCCATGATAGCGCGACTATCACAACAGCGCGCGGTAGACATTCGACGCACAGCGAACTCTTTTCGCTGCGGCGCGTCTGTCCCGCTCAAGAGATTTCAGAAGATGCTAGGTCTCATGGCCTCAGCATCGTCAGTGCTCCAGCTGGGTCTGCTACGCATGCGCCCGCTGCAGTTTTGGCTGAAAGCGCGAGTCCCACGCGAAGCGTGGGCACCCGGTTTGCTTCGCCTCAGGGTCAATCAGAAATGCGTTACAGCTCTGAAACCCTGGAAAGCGAACGACTGGTACCAATCAGGTGTAAGCCTGGGGACTTCCTCGAGGGTGAAAGTGGTGTCCACGGACGCGTCCACCTCGGGATGGGGAGCGCTGCTCGAGGGCAGACCGTTCTTCGGCCAGTGGTCAGAACGGGAGAAGCTCCTGCACATAAACTGCCTCGAAATGCTGGCAGTAGACAACGCGCTGACGCGTTTTTGTCCCCAAATAAAAGGTCACCACGTCTTGGTCCGTTCGGACAACATGTCTGTGGTGTCCTACATAAATCGCCAGGGCGGCATCAGATCCGAGAAACTGTACAGGCTGGCAGAACGCCTCCTGGTATGGGCTCAGTGCAACCTGCGCTCGCTCAGAGCAGCGCATGTGCCAGGGATCATGAATATAGGACCAGACAGACTGTCCAGGAACAATGTTCCGGCAGGCGAATGGTCCCTACACCCACAGACAGTCCAACTGCTGTGGAAGAAATTCGGCAGAGCGAAAGTGGACCTGTTTGCGTCTCAAGAAAACGCTCACTGTCAAGAATTTTTTTCCAAGAGCAGGAGCGCGCTGTCCCATGTGTGGCCCCGCCGCCCGCTCTATGCTTTTCCCCCCGTCTCTCTCCTGCCTCAGGTGATAGAACGGATCAGGGAAGAAGGATGCTCAGTACTGCTGGTAGCACCGTTCTGGAAAAACCAACCTTGGTTCCCAGCCGTGATGCAGTTAGCAAGTACTGCCCCGTGGCCAGTACCAGTGAGGAGAGATCTCCTCTCACAGGCCCGCGGCTCGATCTGGCATCCTCACCCGGAACTATGGTCCCTTCATGTCTGGGCCATCAACGGGTACATGTTGGACTCCCTAAAGGAGTATTAAACACGATCACGCAGGCTAGAGCTCCGTCTACAAGACGACTCTATTCTTCGAAATGGTCAGTGTTTTCGGGCTGGTGCACAGCCCGTGGTGTGTCACCCACAAACTGTGATGTGACGGAGGTGCTTTCCTTCCTACAAGAGCTGTTGGATGGGGGCAGGGCCCCCTCCACGCTCAAAGTTTATGTGGCGGCTATAGCAGCGTTCTCAGAAACAACGCTTGGTCAGTCAATAGGAAGGAACGATTTAGTCATCCGCTTCCTTAGAGGAGCTAAGAGACTGAATCCTCCCAGACCTCCCTCAGTCCCCGTATGGGACCTTTCTACGGTTCTGGAAGCCATGAAAGGTGCGCCATTTGAGCCTTTACAGTCAATCGATTTGAAACACCTGTCTTTCAAAACGGTGTTTCTGCTGGCTCTCGCTTCAGTGAAGCGCATAGGGGATCTGCACGCGCTCTCCGTGAGCGCGGCGTGCATGGAGTTTGGGCCCAATGACTCAAAAGTTATACTCAAACCTAAGCACGGTTATGTTCCAAAATCCCTCAACACACCGTTTAGGGCGCAGATTATCTCTCTGTCAGCCCTACCGGTCCCTGATGAGGAAAGAGACGCGAGCCTCCTTTGCCCAGTCAGGGCATTACGAGCTTATGTGTCTCGCTCGTCTGTTTTCAGACAGACGGAACAGCTCTTTGTTTCGTTTAGCGGACGTTCTAAGGGACTAGCCGCGTCGAAACAGAGCCTATCCAGATGGATAGTTGATGCTATAGCGCTGGCATACGCCTCCAAGGGCATGCAGTGCCCTTTGGGTGTCAGAGCGCATTCCACGAGAGGCATGGCCTCTTCGTGGGCCTGGTCAAGTGGGATTGCCTTGCAAGATATTTGTATGGCGGCAGGCTGGGCCTCCCCGTCTACATTTATAAGGTTTTATAACCTAGAGGTTCCCGCCCTGCAGGCCAGGCTGCTGTCGGTCTAAACTACCAGTATTATCTGACCTGATGCGTTCAGCTCAGAATGCTGCGTTTGCTGAGCACAGCTCAATGTTCGACAGTTTAAAGCTGGGCAAACTGTGTAAGACCCACATTTTTTTTTAATTTTTTTATTTTTATTTTTTTCCATCAGTTCAGGCCGTACCCCGCCCTGTCTGTATGATGAAATTCGCGTCCCTTTGACGCTACTTTATGTGGAAAAGTGAGGCTGCACCCCTCCTTCTTCCCGGACTCTCTGTGAGTTCACTGAGTGATTGTGCACTATATGTACCCCGGGCTTTCGCCCTTGGGTCTTTGGTGTCAGATCTCAGCATGCACGGCGTTTTACATTGGGTCCCCTAGCGTAAGATATCTTACGCAGTACGAGAGACCTCTCGTAAGAGAACGTACTCGGTTACTAACGTAACCTCGGTTCTCTCTAGAAGAGGGAACGAGTACTGCGTATCTTGCCGTGCATGCACACGCTCTGGTTGCTTCGATGATGAAAAACCAGATAATAGCTGCCTGCGAGCGATATTTATAGGCCTAGACCACGCCCATTTCGGCGGGACGTGACGCAGCGGGCGCGAAGTGCCCTGATTGGGTCTGACGTCACGCCAGGCCTCGCTCGATAGGCTGCTGCAGTTGCCGCAGAGCAGCCAATAGGCGCGCGAGCTGTCTCGCCTATGTCTGCATTGCTGCTGCAACGCGTTTTGCATTATTACAAAATTAAGGATAATTTTTGGCTTCAATATCTCGCGGAAAAGGATTTTCCCCTAGCGTAAGATATCTTACGCAGTACTCGTTCCCTCTTCTAGAGAGAACCGAGGTTACGTTAGTAACCGAGTACGTTTTCAGTTTGAATCCGATCATTTAAAAGTACACACTTAAATGTGTATAAAGGTGTATGGCTCATAAATGTGTGAGAAGTATTCGCTGAGTTTTGTTTCAGTTTATAGACGTGCTCAAGAAAAAAAAGTTCACCGCGACGGAGAGGCAGAACGCACACCCTGTTTATTTTCTTTATTTTACAAAAGCACAATGTTTTGATTTGATTGTAAGTGGACACATACAAAAGTAGAAATATCACAGATTATTTTTTTATATTTCTTTTTTCTGTATAACCATAAATGACGGAGTAATTTAAGTTTATGTTGCTGCTATGTGAAAAAAATCCAGCAAAACGCGTCGGCGCGTTTCTCGACCTCAGAGGGTTAAAACACTACGTGAAATAACTCGAGGCCCAGAGAGAAGGAAATGAATAGTGGAATAATGTCATTATTTTTGGGGTTTTTTGTGCACAAAAAGTATTCTCGTCACTTTATAAACTTAAGATTGAGCCACTGTAGTCACTTGGACTATATTAACGATCTCTTTAATACGTTTTCTGGGCCAGCAAGTTTCAGTCCCTTAGAAGCCTATGGAGGAATGAGACAGCTCTCAGATTTAATAAAAAATATCTTAATTTGTGTTCCGAAGATGAACGAAGGTCTTACGGGGTTGGAACAACATGAGCGTGAGTAATTACTGACAGAATTTTCATTTTTGGGTGAACTAACCCTTTAATCCACATAGCTCTCTCTATTTACTCCCGAAATCTGAGGCAGCCGCTGAAGACGAGGTGGAATTATTTTGTTTTTAAAGAAAATGCTCCCTCAACTCTACCGAAATTCGTTTACTTGCGCACTTCTTATAACTTACTCTGTTTACTCAGCTTTCTGGAGTAAAACTGACGCTTCATCTTTTGTGTGATGTACAATAAACTTTATTAAACTCATCAGTATATGTTTGATCATCATTCGGACCTGGTCCGAAACAGACTTGTAGGCTATTAATAGTGGATACATACAAGCAGATGACAAATACGTTATAACCGTAATTAAACTACTAAACTATACCTGTTCCATCTCTATACAGCACTCTGACTCTGTAGGCATTATTGTCCGACTCCGGGTCGAAATGAACACCGTTACTGAGAGTTTCTGACAGGGGCATTTTTACTCAAATTAATCATAATAAATTTATCGCGTTTTGGAACCAAACTCTTCATATACAACACGTATAGGCTTTACAGGAAATGTGGTCATCACTGGTTGTGAAGGCGCATGTACTTCATGTAGCCTACATGTACTTGTATTCCAAACAAGTCATTGCGCATTGTGCCGATCTGAGTCGTGAAGTCTCAGATGTAGATGGCTTATTTTCTCCTTCTCGCTCATCTTTTCGTGCGTAATATTCATAGGGTAATATTGTACTTTGCACACCTGCCATTGTCACCGCATGAACTCTCCCGCGAAGATGACAGCGTAGGTTACGCACAACACGTCAAATCAAGTTTGAAAACAGCCGCATTTTACCGCGCAGTATTTTGATTGGTCAATCTATCAATTAGACTAACACATCAACAATTTTTTTATTTTATTTTAAGCAATCAGAAATCTGAGGGGCATGTAAATGAGGACTGCAAGAACTGATTGATGAGTTTAGTATCATTAGTAGTGACAGTGCTCACCCCTCATCTCCCATGCTAAACTTCATCAAAGCACAGGTGAGTGTCCTGTATGTGTACTGTATTGTGAAACCTACCCAGTAAATAAAATATGGCGAATTATTTTTAAGCGGTTTTCATCATCATAGTAACTTAGTCACCTGGTAAAAGGCTTTTGCATATAAAGTCATAAACACACACACACACGCACGCACGCACGCACGCACGCACGCACGCACGCACACAGTATATATTAGTGCATCCAGAAAGTATTCACAGCGCTTCACTTTTTCCACAATTTGTTATGTTACAGCCTTATGCCAAAATTAAATTCATTATTTGCCTCAAAATTCTACAAACAATACTGTCCTACAAAGGCAAAAGAACTGCCGTGGTTTCAAACTTGATTTGACGTGTTGTGCGTAACCTACGCTGTCATCTTCGCGGGAGAGTTCATGCGGTGACAATGGCAGGTGTGCAAAGTACAATATTACCCTATGAATATTACGCACGAAAAGATGAGCGAGAAGGAGAAAATAAGCTAAAAACTAAAAACACAGTGCTTTCCCCTTTTTGAGACTCAGTGGGAAGGGCGTTCTGGACTACCTAGACGACTAAAGCATTTATTGCACAACCTTCTGTGTTCTGCGTCTTTTCTGTATGCCGTGGTTTCAGCTGTCTGCCCTATTGTTGTGCTTGTGCACTTCGCTCGTCCCGCGGATTTATTCCAGACGCTGTGATTGTAGGCCCGCTTGTAACAGCTGGTCTGATGTTGTATGCAACAGGTCACTTGTTGCTTCATTATGTTGCATGCACCAATATACCATTGTTGCCTCATTATTAACACTCCCTGAGATATGCCAGCATGAGTGTTTCAACTAGGTCCGGTACCCGAACTGGGTGAGGGCGGGGCTTTAGTTCTTTGTTGTATTCATCTGCTAAGGCATGTGTAACATTTTTCTGTCAACTCTGCATATCCTTCGCGATTGATATCGCATGTTTGTTGATGGAGTGGGTTCAGACCATACTAAATGTTCTGACTGCGTTTGTGCGGGACAAAGCTCTGAGGACATCAGAAGTTACAGGGACTACAAAGTACACAGGCTACACCGTAATTTATTGGACAGTAAAACAACCCATTATTTTCTCGAAAAAACAACGGAAAAAAATCACATGTACATAACTATTCACAGCCTTTGCCATGCCACTCAAAATTGAGCTCAGGTGCATCCCGTTTCCACTGATCATCCTTGAGATGTTTCTACAACTTGATTGGAGTCCACCTGTGGTAAATTCAGTTGATTGGACATGACTTGGAAAGGCACCAGTAGCGGTTTTTGGCACGGGCGAACCGGGCAATCGCCCGGGGCGGCATTTTTGGGGGGGCGGCGCCGCCGGCACGAGCAGAAAATAAAATAATAATAATAATAATCTGCGCCGCGAAGCGGTTTTCTATTATCTATCATTTCACTGTGTGGGGAATTGGCAAATTTGCGCCCCCTGCAGCTGCAGGCACCCCTGCTTGCTGAGAAGATGCCGTGCACAGAAGCTGTTTGTTTGAGAAGGGGAAAGGGGAGGGGGCGCGGAGGCGCGGGCGCGGATGACAGTTCACCTCTGGGTCTCTCCCAAATGGAACGGACAAGGGGGGGGACGGGGGATCCATATAGTTATCTAAGTCAGTCACACCTCGACTTTCTTCCAAATAACACACATTTCATTCATAATATTATAAATACAGGCATCTATATTTCCTGCACATTTTTGTTTTTCTGAATTGTCTGATTCTGAATGGCTAATAAAAATAGGTAATACAAAACGATTACTTGGTCACCACCACCAAGGTGAATTGGTTTAGTCTTGACTTCTGGTCGTGACTCGTCGTGAGTGACAGTTGGTATGGGGGGGGGGGGGATCAGGGGAAATCTGTTGATTGTCGATGTCGAGTGCCAAACAAGAGATGGACAAGAAAGGTCAAAGCCCAGGGTGTAAAGGGGGGTCTCGCCCAGGGTGTAATTCAATGTAGAACCGCCACTGAAAGGCACACACCTTTCTATATAAGGTCCCACAGTTAACAATGCATGTCAGAGCACAAACCAAGTCATGAAGTCCAAGGAATTGTCTGTAGACCTCCGAGACAGGATTGTATCGAAGCACAGATATGGGGAAGGGTGCAGAAAAATGTCTGCAGCATTGAAGTTCCCAATTAGCACAGTGGCCTCCATCATCCGTAAATGGAAGAAATTTGGAACCACGAAGACTCTTCCTTGAGCTGGCCGCCCGACCAAACTGAGCGATCAAGGAGAAGGGTCTTAGTCATGGAGGTGACCAAGAACCCGATGGTCACTCTGACAGAGCTCCAGCGTTTCTCTGTAGAGAGAGGATAACCTTCCAGAAGAACAACCATCTCTGCAGCACTCCACCAATCAGGCCTATATGGTAGAGTGGCCAGAGGGAAGCCACTACTCAGTAAAAGGCACATAACAGCCTGCCTGGAGTTCGCCAAAAGGCACTCTTTGGCCTGAATGGCAAGCGTCATGTCTGGAGGAAGCCAGGCACTGCTCATCACCTGGCCAATATCATCCCTACAGTGAAGCATGGTGGTGGCAGCATCATGCTATCGGGATGTTATTCTGCAGCAGGAACTGGGAGACTATAGTCAGGATCGAGGGAAAGATGAATGCAGCAATGTACAGAGACATCCTTGATGAAAACCTTCTCCAGAGTGCTCGGGACCTCAGACTGGGGCGACAGTTCATCTTCCAACAGGACAATGACCCTAAGCACACAGTCAAGATAACAAAGGAGAGGCTACGGCCTACGGGACAACTCTGTGAATGTCCTTGAGTGGCCCAGTCAGAGCCCAAACTTGAACCTGATTGAACATCTCTGGAGAGATCTGAAAATGGCTGTGCACCAACGGTCCCCATCCATCCTGGTGGAGCTTCAGAGGTTCTGCAAAGAAGAATGGGAGAAACTGCCCAAAAATAGGTGTGCCAAGCTTGTAGCATCATACTCAAAGTATTGAGCCTGTAATTGGTGCCAAAGGTGCTTATACAAAGTATTGAGCGGCTGTGAATACATGTGATTTTTTTCATTTTTATTTTTAATACATTTGCAAAGATTTCGAACAAACTTCTTTCACATTGTCATTATGGGGTATTGTTTGTAGAATATTGAGGAAAATAATGAATTGAATCCATTTTGGAATAAGGCTGTAACATAACAAAATGTGGAAAAAGTGAAGCGCTGTGAATACTTTCCGGATGCACTTATATATGTATATATGTACGTATTGTGAAGGGTTCCGGTGCATAAGCCTCTACTTTCACCTCAAACCTGCTAAATCCCAGCCTCAGCCCAATCAGAAGTACTGGTACTTAGGTAGAAAATTATACATAGGAGCCTGACAAAAATGCTATTTTAAAGAAAAATGTCAGACTATATATACTATATATATATATATACTATATTATAGCTCATTATAGTAAATTAGCTATAATATTTCAAAATGAATTCCAACTCAAATAGATTCATTAGCAGAATCACTCCACCACCTGCAAAATCTGAAACAAGATGCAACATGTAGCAATAGAGAGGTGCAAGCATGACATCAGAGCCTGGAAGACTAAAGCCGATTCTCAATATGCGTTCTTGTCTGTACTTGTGTTCTTGTGGACTTGTGAAACGTCATCAGTCGCTGCCCAAGTACTGTCCCAATTCAAGGGCTGAGTCCCAATTCGCATACTATCCATCCTAAATAGTATAACTATAGGGGCGGCAGTGGCTCAGTGGT
Organism: Leuciscus idus; assembly: GCA_021554675.1. Classification (NCBI taxonomy): domain Eukaryota; kingdom Metazoa; phylum Chordata; class Actinopteri; order Cypriniformes; family Leuciscidae; genus Leuciscus; species Leuciscus idus. Next base: position 31,278,721 of record CM038628.1, on the reverse strand, counting down.
TCATGTAGATTGTCTACAAACCGGAAGGTTGGTGGTTCAATCCCCGGTTCCACCTGACCAAGTGTCGAGGTGTCCTTGAGCAAGACACCTAACCCCAGCTGCTCCCGACGAGCTGGATCGCCTTGCATGGCTGACACCGCCGTCGGTGTATGAATGAGTGAGTGAATGGGTGAATGTGAGGCAATATTGTAAAGCGCTTTGGTGGCCATTGGGTCTGTGAAAGCGCTATATAAATGCAGTCCATTTACCATTTACCATTTATACTATAAACTTTAAATATTTTAACTCAGAAAATAAGTAGCTTTCGTTACACACATTGCACATGAACGTCAGAACCAGCCGCCTCACAAACGACCTGCGTTTGGTTGATCTACGACGACGCCCTGCTTCACTCCTCAATTTGGTAGAACACATTGTAAATGTATTGTGGGAAAAACGATGAGGAAAAAAAGATGGGAATAGTAAATACATTTATATTGGACATATAAGAATGAATGAAATGTAAAATGTTTTGTTAACAGTCGCGGTGTGCGTAACTAGGCAACCACATTCTCGTTCACGTTGCATGACGTCATCGAAGTATGTCCCAGAACGTGCATACTCTTTTGCTACACACTCAAAAGTATGTACTTTTTCCTCACAAAAAAAGTACATACTTTTAGGTAGTAGTATAAGTAGGCGAAATGGGACTCAGCCAAAGTTCACATCTAGCCAAGTCCAGTTCAAATCCCCGGATGTGTTCTTGATCCGCCCCCTACCGAGGATGCATCGAGAGGTGACTTGTGCGGACTTGAGTCAGCCAGGTATCCCAGAATGCATCTCACACCAACCAGCAAGCGTCAATAGCAGAGGAGAAACCCAGCGTAATTTAAAAATACTGCTTTAATTGTGTCACGAAATGTAGTTTTAAGAGTATTTCAGGTGAGAATGTAGTTGTTTAAAGCTCAAATCTTTGGTTTATTTATAAAGATAGCGCCTATTTGAAAATTTGATCTGACGTTTTCGGAGTTGTGAGAACCATGCAATCGGACGCTTGGTGCTCATGTACCCTGCCGAGAACAGCCTTTCCTCGGTTAGTGCTGCTGACGTTTGCAGCTGGCTCGGATGTCTCTAGTCTAGTGGTTTAACATGAGATATAAATCGTCTTGTGTATATCTAACGGGCGATTTATTTATTTATTTATTTATTTATTTTATTTGTCTCATTAATCTATAATTTGTTCCCTGGCAAAACGTTTTAGCTGAGGGCAAAGTGAAGTTTCATAGCTTTATTTAGTCTATTTAACTTTAACGTTGTAGCCTAGAGAGCTGACTTACGTTTGACTGAATCGTTCGCTTTATTATTGTATAGCTTCTTATACCTTTTAAGCTACTTATACTTTTATAATGGCTATTATTGATCATTAAAACTGACATTTAACAAAAAAGGTTATGTCATTTTATTTTATATATTTAAAACATATAAAATATTTTATTATACATTATATTTTATTATACATGTTGCCTACATTCTCTTCACTGTATGTAGCCTACATATATAATAAAATAAAATGACACAACCCTGTCTCTTTTTGCTAAATGTTAGTTTAATTATCAATATTATAATGTTTTTTATGTATCATATTTTTAAAATGAAAACAAAAAGAGTCGGGGTTGTGTTTTATATTTCGTGTTGTTATAAATATATGCAGTAAAGATAATCAATTGCGTTGCCTGAACCACATTTGTGTGGCCATTATAGTTTAAGATTAGTTTTTTTATGAAAATGAAAAGAGGCAGAGTGGTGGTTTATAACATATTTTGTTTTATTTGTAGCCTAGATATATATATAAATAACCGGAGTAGCCAGAGTGAGCTGAGTGATGCAATCAAGTACGCCGCTGTTCCATTTGCAGAATTATCGGACTTGCGTCCTCCCATCCTCGGGAGTTCGTTCTCCTGAGTCGAACTTGTCAAGTCCGAACTACCAAGGACTCAAGTCCGAAGTTTGCGTACTTGGTATTGAGAAACGGCTTAATTCACCACTGGTTACTTCAAGATTGTCCTATTGGGACCTATAATGTAATGAAGTTTTTCAATTTATGAGTAAAATAAAACTTGTGGTAAACATAACTTGATTATACTTTTACATTTTGTTCTACAGCGTAAACTGCACACACTCAGACTTCAAAATGTCAAGTTAATCATTAGAAAAATACATTTTCAAAAATAAACACTGCTTCAGAGTTTGTATTTTCAGTATGGGTGTGTGTAATTTAGATTGTAGAACAAAACGTCTAAGTATCATCGAGTAATGTTTACCACAGGCTTTATTTTACCCAATGAAACCCTAGGAAAATCTATAGGGAACGAGTAGCAAATTAGCCTTCCAGGTTTTTGATGTCACCCCTGCACCACTCTATGGCAACAACATCTTCCGGTTTTGTACATGTGGTCATATTAATTACAAATCAGATGCATTTTGTTTTATGAAGAGACCATTTTAATATGGCACAGGTTGTCAGTTGATCGAATACCAGTGCAACTTAGATCGTGAACATCAGGTCATCTGGTGATGGCGTAGCCTCCAGCTAACAGCCTGCATTATGTCCAAGGAAATGTACACTATTTATCTACCTTGAGAAGGCTGAAGCATGATATTTCCATTGTGAAACAGTGCTGACATTTTAATACTGACCCATAATTATTACATGATGAATTTATTACCCTTTATAAAGGAAGAAAAACTGAAAAAAACACTCAAAGAAGAAGTTGTTAATAGAAAGAAGAAAATCTACACATCAATCCAAGAAACCATTAAGACTGCAATGGCCCCACACTATGAAGGTGAGTCAATGTGTAAAAAAAAATACATAACCACAAACTAAGTTTGATAACTAAGTCAGATTTTTTTTTTTTAAATGGAATATTGTTCAATTTAGAAGCTGCCCAGGAAACAGGAGAACGATCCCTGAAGAGGAAGCAGAGAAAGCTACTGGTTGCTATTGACACATTGAAAAGTTTAATGTTTGAAAATGCAAAACAGGAAGTGCTTAAGCAGTCAGATGAATTGATGGTATTTTGCGCGCGCACACACTCACACACACACACACACACACACACACACACACACACACACACACACACACACACACACACACACACACACACACACACACACACATATATAATTGTGTGTCTGCTTGTAATATTTGAGAGAGAGAAATCAAATAAAAAATCCAACAGTTATGTGCACCAGTGGAGTTTTGCTGGCATGTAATGTGGAAAATTTGGTACTGCATCCAAACAAAATCTTACTGAAAGCAAATTTTTTGAGATTTCAAGCTCAAATTTGAAAAACAACTTGTTTAGATTTATGACTTTGATTTTCTAGCAGTTTTAGAGTTCAACGTGTTTCATAAAATATATATTTTAGGCTATATAAAATAATGTTCATAAATCTTTTTTATAAACTTAAACTTGTTTTACTTTTTAAGCTTTTTGGTAACACTTTACTTGAAGGGGTGTGCATAAGACTGACATGACACCTTCATAATCATGACATGACACATGTCATGAATATGAAGGAGGTTTTATGCATGTTTATGACAAGTGTCATTCGCTCAATTATGACATTTTTAAGGCAAATATGACATTGTTTGAGATTACTTTGTTATGACAACTTGACATAAACCAATACATCATAACCTGTCAGTGTCTTGGTAATGACAACTTGACATTACCAAGACAACATAACCTGTCACAAATATGTCATAAACATGGCATAGCAGATTAATTATCAATTATCAATAATTAATTATCAAACTTGATCAATTAATTATCCGACTTAAAGGTACATTGTGTAGTTTTTAAGTATTTTATTAGCTAAAATCAGTGTCTTTATTCATAAATATGTCCTCATTGGTGTAAAATTACCTCTGCCAATCTGATTTATCTTTCTAAGCGAAGAATTTCTTATCTTTATTTACATGGGATGGGTAAGTCCATGGAGGCTTCCATGTCGTTCCGCCATCTTGAAAAACTATAATAGCAGAGAGGGACAAAAAGCACTAGGCTACCTCAACGCGTTTCCACAACGCTTTTTCGTTCAGTGCCAGCGTCACGTGACTGAAACCAGCTGAAACCTATAGGTACATAACGGCTACCGTAGTGGCAACACGCATTTGAAAAAGCGAGGCGCTAGAGAGCACTATTCATTTGAATGCAAAATACAATTTCACCGCTAGATGGGAGAAATTCCTACACAGTATTTAAGAAACTACTTAGCTTCAGTAGTTAAGAAACTACTTAATGTCATTTAATGACATTTTAATGACAAATTCAATTTGTACCACTGTAGTTAAGGTCAAGAAAAATATTCATGACACAGTTATAATGGCCTCATGACAGCCAATGTCAAAACCAACCACATGACAGTTTAATGTAACATTAACCCATAAAGCTAAGTGGTTTCTCAAGTTTGATAATTAATCTGCTATGTCATGTTTATGACATATTTATGACAATTTATGTTGTCTTGGTAATGTCAAGTTGTCATTACCTAGACACTTACAGGTTATGATGTATTGGTTTATGTCAAGTTGTCATAACAAAGACATCTCAAACAATGTCATATTTGCATTAAAAATGTCATAATTGAGCGAATGACACAATGACAGTTGTCATAAACATGCATAAAACCTCCTTCATATTCATGACATGTGTCATGTCATGATTATGAAGGTGTCATGTCAGTATATGCACACCCCTTCAAGTAAAGTGTTACCAACTTTGGTACTTCCAAAAACAATTTGCCATGGCCATGGGTTCTCTTTAAAATGAGACCAAACTTAAGTCTGTGCTCTCAAGCTTCAAATTTATATGACCCTTTTTTTGACACTGACATTTTTGTCCACTATGGATATGTGTAACTTTTTTTTAATTGACGCGCAAGGTTTAATTGTCAATTGTCCATTGTTAATAGTGTCACGATGTAATGTAGCCTATTAAACTCACATAAGTCACTTTGAAGCAGCCTTCTGTTGGTCAAGCCAGAAAATTTGACCAACTTGAAATTCCCTATTGTTTCTATTGAAATGACTAGAGTGCAACTGTGAAAATTTGCCAAACCACAGTAACAGACGCGTGGAGCACTTTAATCATGAATGGATGCGATTTGATGGACTTCCAAATACATACAGCCATTCACTCCCATTATAAAGCTTGGAAGAGCCAGGATATTTTTAAATATAACTCCGATTGTATTCGTCTGAAAGAAGAATGTCATATACACCTAGGATGACTTCAGGGTGAGTAAATCATGAGTAAATCATTTTTGGGTGAACTCCTTTAAGTCGTGGTGTAAGGAATACTGTTTCTGGGTCCAAGCCTCTACTTGTTTCTAGTGAGAATACTCAACAGCCGTTTATGAGCACTGTTGATTCATATTACACATTTAAGTAAACAATATGCAAACTTTTGTGCTTTCTGTTTAACACATTTGCATGCTATGAGTCAACAAAATGATCCTGTTCATATTGTTCCTCAAACAGAGATGAGAGGTTTGTTGAAGTAACCAAAAATCCTATATTTAACAAGCAATTAAGTTTTATTTAAACATCTATAAGCACACCAACATAAAAAAAAAAGACAAAAAAAAAAAAACCTGGAGGTGCACATAGGCTACACAAAACAAAATGTAACATTCTTTTCTTGAATGATCACAGATCTGAAGCCTGTTGTTACATCGCAAGATGTATATTGTTGCTGATGTTTGTCTCTCTCTCTCTTTCTCTCCCTCTGTCTGTTATTCTCGCAGGTTGCCCCGCCTATATGAACGGACCAGGGTGCACCGTGGTTGGCTGAGATTGAACTCTGCGTCTTTTAAAAGTGACAGAGATGCTAATTTCCGTGTGGGAAGCTGAAGAGAGTGTAGTTGACTGTGATTATCGTTGTTGCTAATGTAATAAATTCAGTGTACTTCTGTAGAAGTTTTCTTTTTTTGTTTGTTATTTTGGTTAAAACCTAAAGTTTAAAGGTTTTTAAGAATGTTGGGGTCCAAACAATGATGACAGAATGTAAACTATCCCTTTAAAACACAGAATGTTCAATTGGCACTGCGATTTAATAAGTCCACACCCAAGAGTGAGTCTATTAAGCAAATCTAACGTCAGACGTCTTACTCACTGTTCAACCAGACAACTGAACTGACGGCAGTGTTTTATCCTGAGAGATACAAGGTAACTCTTCCCTCCAATTATTCTGGTGCTAAAAGTTATCTGAATTCTACAACTTAATCTTAAGAGTTAATTAAGTTGTGTTAACATGTGTCTGTAGTAAAAAAGTGATTTTTTAAATAGATTTTCTTTCTCTTTCTTTCTTTCTTTCTTTCTTTCTTTCTTTCTTTCTTTCTTTCTTTCTTTCTTTCTTTCTTTCTTTCTTTCTAATATTTTTTTCCGAAACAAACCACAAAAAGAAAATCTCTATTAATGTCTATTTCAGCCAAAAAAAATAAAATAAAAACATTTGGCAAATTTAACCCTACCTTCATTATTATTTAGAGTAAACATTTTTATAAAGCAAGAAACTCAAGTAGGGTATGACTGAATTATTATTATTATTATTATTTTCTTTTTTATGGCAATTTTTGTTGCCATTAATGCAAGTTTATACCAAAGATTTACGACGAGGCAAGCTGAAACTTGCAAAAGAATGTGGCCTAAAATATTCTAACACTGTCTCTACATTGGGTGCTTCCGAGGACACATCAAAGGGAATATTTCAAATTAATTTGTCCTGTTGTCAGAGGTGGCGCAACCGCATGGAGTAATGAACAGGGCATCTGCATCAAGTGTAGACAGTATCTCTGATTATAATGGACTGCTTTGCCTTTTAGTGAGAATGATAATATTAATGATGATTATATATATATTAATAATAAAAGGCCAATTTCTTTGGTGGGGACCGGTAAGGGACCTGCACATGGGGGTGCTGTCCCAAAAAAGACTGAGAACCACTGATCTAGAGGAATCCAACACATGGTTTAGAAGCACACAGCAGTTGTAGGAGAAACAAATACATAACCTGTCGAACAAGTGTCAGACAACATTGGTGTCAAACACATACACTGAGTTCTAAATTTTGTGATTTCCAGAAATATTGCTTTCCTTGAGCTCTGCACTTAATTTTGTATTCTTGGATGTGTCATGAAATAAAGTTCCTATACCTTCCATCACTCTTTGTTTTGACAGGGAACTAAGCTGAAGATTTCTTGCTGGTCTGTGAGAGCAGATCTGTCAATGGATACTCAGTCCATAAGTTTCATTACATGGAATGTTAATGGACTTAAAGAAAAAAAAGCTCACAAATTTCAAGAACTACAAAATTCTGATGTTGTTTTTTTACAAGAGACGCACATTGGAGAAGGAGATAAACATATTATAGAAGACCTACAAAAGGAGTGGCATGTTTTCTACACAAAGTTTACCTCCTATAGTAAGGGAACAGCCATACTAGTCAGGAAAAGACTAGATTTTGAATGTATAAGTGATGAAAAAGATAACTGTGGAGCTTATGTTGTGTTGAAATGTAAACTGGAAGGTGAGCTGTACACTCTGGTTAGTGTTTATAACCATCACACTGATGTAAAAATCCTTGAAAAACTTTCACGTTACCTGCAGTCAATGACCACAGGGCTGCTGGTGATTGGTGGAGATTTCAACACGGTTTTCAATCCATTTATCGACAAAGACAATTCAAAAGGGGTGACAGACAGCTCAAACCACATAAAGCTGCGCTGTTGTGTGAATAAGTTCATGAAATCTCTTCAGCTAGTTGATGTCTGGAGAAGAAAGAACCCTGTAAAGCAGGAGTATACATTCCACAGTCAAGTTGCGTCCAGGCTGGATTACTTTTTTGCTCCAGAAGAATGTATGTGGCGAGTCAGAAGTTGTGAAATCAGAGACTCAGAGATGCGTGACCATCGTCCTGTGTACTTGGAGATCAACAATGTTTCCACAACCCTTTTTCAGAAAGATGCCCAGATACAAATAATGCTGAATCAAAAAATCAAAGATCTTTTGACAGATGAGACAGGTTCAACATTGGGTGAAGAAAGCTCACATGCAGTCAGTGAGGTTGACATTGTGTCAGCTGTACAATCTCTTCAAGTGTCAGACACACCGAGACCAGACGGCATCCCAGTTTCCTTCTATAAAGACAACATTCAGGATCTAATTCCATACATTAAGATGCTCTATGACAGAATCCACAGTGGTGCATTTAACTGCTCTGAGAAACATTTGAATAAAACTGTGAAAAGTCCACATGATGATAGTCAACACTTTTTTAACGTTGACTACCTCATCATTGCAACTATTCTAGCAAGACGTCTAGATGATTTCTTGGAGTCAAAGGGTCTTGGACCAAAAAAATCAGCTTCTGTCATGATCACTTCTAAAACCTTCTGCACTCAGATACGTTTGTCTTGTATTAAGGATAAAATAGAAGAGCAAAAACGGTCAAACCCGACTCTGTATCATGATTTCCTCATTGTGAAAAACCTTCTCAGAGATGCACCAGAAGCAGAAACTGAATCTGCAGAAGCTTCAGCTGAGAGAGACAAACTGCTGGATCAGGGCTGCCCTTTGACCCCAGTTCTTATTACACTGGCTCTGAAATGCTTTGCCTCCGCAATGTCCGCATTAACTGGATGTTTAAAACAGAATGATATTCTCGTTTTTAAACAAAGTGTGATACTTTGCATCCAACCTGAGGACCTTGAGAAAGTAATTACAGCTGTGAAGAGCAGAGATAAAGAAGTATATGACACTGTGGAATTATTCAGAGGAAATGTTAATGATGAACAATTAAAGTGCTTGGAAAATGAGTCTGAGGATGAGGCATCAGACAAATGCTTAAAAATGGGTGAAGGCAATTGGGTGTTTGATGAGTGTGATTTTTTGTCTATAATAAATGAGGAAGAAGACATTTCAATGGAGAGTGATGGAAGGTGAGGCTCATGAAGACGACCAAGATTTAATTAGCTGATTTTACTATACTGCATTCAGTACAGAAGTTTAGCTTGTGCCTAAATTTGTGCCAGTGAGGCAATTAACATAAATTATTAACTGTATAGATGTATGTTTAGACATCTACTGATTAAATAACACAAGGCAAGGCCAGTTAATGGGACAATCATTTCTGTGTATTCTTTCAAGAAATAAATCCTTTCACAACTTTAAGATGATTTGATTGGTCAACTTTCCAATTTACTATAAAATATTTATTTTCAATTAGGGCTAAATATCCTGTCTTGTTTTCTTTTTCTTTTTCTTCTCTTTTTTACTAGGCAGATCATGTATGCAGTTGTTACCTTGCAAGACTCAGATGAGGTGATGGTGGCACCATCACACTGGTTGAGCTCAGACAAGAAACAAAGTTACTGGCCCCCATTCAGATCACCAGAGAAGTGCATGGAAGCTGTTCAGAAGAGACTTAAACCTGAAACAGGAGGGAAACCATGGGAGAAATTAAATATTAGCTTTCACAAAGAACATGGTACCATTTAATTTTTTTTTAAATAACTGTTTAAATGTAGGTATCTTTACCATTATTTTTACTATAATATAATAAAATATGTATCTTATTGCAGGCACTTTCGACAAGGCAATAGAAGCGAAAAAAGAAATTGAAGAACAGAAAGAAAAATGGTAACAAAAACAAACATTTTGTTTCCAATCAAAATAGTTCAAAAGTTTTGACCCATGAGAAGGTCAAATAATTCATTTGTACTTTTTTGTTTAAAAATGCATTGTTTGCTTTCAAATAAAGGCCATTTCTAGCCGGATTACCTGGAATACTAAAAAGACAAAAGCTTGAAAGCAATCAAGCAATGTTACAACCGCTTCCTCCTGTACCAATTCCATCTACACCCAGAATGCCAGCTAATGGTGAGTCAACTTCTTTTGTCATAATCAGTTGGAAAAGTGTTTTTTTTTTTCCTTTTGTACTTTGTAAAAAAAAAAAAAAAAAAAAAAAAATCATTTTACACAACAGACAAGGAGGAACTCCTCCATATGCTGAGAGACATCAAGAGCACAGTGCAGAAAAACTCTGACATGTTAAAGAAACTACTGAAAGACAATACGGCTTCTGAAGTCCCCAGCAGCAGCAGCTTGTCCACTGAAGATGTTAAAACAAGCCTAAGTCTGCCTCTAAGAACCTTTGAAGATGTGGAGAGGATTGAAAGAGAGCTCAACACTGCATCATCACGCAAAAAATATGTGAGTCAACACAGCGTTTCTCAAGAATTTAAAGGGATTCTGTACACTAAGCCGGTCAATATCACAAAATAAACCTTACTGGAAATGTCTTAAAGACGTTTATTTTGCAATAATGACAGACTGACTGTACAAGTTGCCCTACTTGTTCTATGATTTACCAAAAAAAAAGGGAAAGAAAATATTGATTGGAGTCCAAATTATTTTATGATCTTACTTGTAGACAAGCTTAAATCGTCTAAGAGCAATAGCCCAGGCAGACAACAGCATAGTCGTCTACAACATATTTGACAATTCAATGCCATTGATCAATTAGAATCAAATATTGCAGAGATGTGTAATTAAAATAATCAATAAACTGTAATAAAATTCTCACTATTTTCTTCACAGATAAAATATTTGTCAGGGCTTGGAGGTTTTGGGCCCAAGGACGTGGTTAAGAATATTATGCAGCACGTCCTAACAGATGATCTGGCTAAGGAGTTCAACTGGCTGGGGAGAGGAGATAAAAGGCCCTTATCTAAGCTCATTTTAGCAGATGTTATCAGAAGTAAACTCACTGCTACATGAACACTTCCCACATACTTACAATATTTGTTTTTATTAATATTGTCTGCATTTGTCTTCACTTTCAAATCAAAATTTCAATGGAATAAGCTTAAAACATATTTAAAAGCTCTTCAATTTGACCAATTTGTCCCTAAGAGCATTTAGGCCTGGGCAATACTGTATATGGACAAAAAAAATCGCATTACGATTTTCTTTTATGGAAATTGCGATTGCAATATTATTAGCAATTTTGGCAATTGTTTTTCCTTACATGCTATGTTCAAAATGCTTATTTTAGTGTACAAGAATACATGTAATAGTATTAACAGCTTGATAAATACAATGTAATATCATACATCTAAAAGACTATAAAGTTAAGAGGCTGCATTTCCTTTTTCAGAGGCTGCATTGAAAAGAAATGTAACCGTGGTCAACTGTGAAACTGAAATTAAAAAATATCTGAGTTACAAAGCTGATCGATTAGGTCGGAAGAGACCAAGAGAACAAGGAGGTGAGTGATAGATAGTATGTCAATGCACTCATGGGACTATTTTTTAGATACAGATGGACTCCTGACATACTTCCAGGAATTTCCTTTGTTATTTGATTTTAAGTTCACTTCCATTTAAAAATAAATAATGCAATATTGGATGCTACAATCTGCTCAGTGTTTAGCCGTCTCTAAACCATCTAATGCATATAGCAATTTTTCCCCCTAAGTAAGTTTTAAAACACCAATCAAATGGGCTGGGAAAATGTAAATTAGTTACTTGAGAAATGCATGCTTTAGGCTGATCTTCTCATGGTCTTCTTTTTGCCAATGGCTAAATCTATATCTAAATCTATACCTTGCTTAATTATCATATTTATATATTGTATAAATAATTCTCACTGCAGGTCTTGGGCCTGAGATCTTTAATGTGGCTTCTTCCTCACCGATGGACAACCAGCCAAAGAAGGGAATACATTGGAACCTTTTGGATGACTGAGTTTTTGATCATGAATCCCTCAGCTCTCATCTAACTGAAAAAAAAAAAAAAAAGTATGTATACTGTATATATATATATTGAAAAAATGTGTAATGTTGCCATATTACAGCATCAACTTGACAATATTAAATATTAAATCAATATTAAAACAAAAAAACGAAATGTATACAGCTTTGGTTTTATCAAGCTATTTCTGTCTTTTACAATGTTTATTAAATTACATGTAATGATTCCATTTAAAATAAACCAATATTACAGGTTATTTCTTCTCTACCCATGCTTTTCGAAAGATATTATGAACCTACAAATACACTTCCAGATACATACACACGCACACACTTACACAGAGGCCCGAAGCTCAGAAGACAGAAAGGATATGGGAAACAGTGTCGACACTGGAAGCCTCCTTGACTGAGGCAATTTAGAAGGCTGATGTCACATGATTTAGTTCCTGGAAAAAAAACAAGAAATTGCATAGGAACAATGTAACCCAGTTCCGTATAAATATGACTGCGTTTTGACTGTTAGTTGTTGCATTTTTGATTTTGTTGTCGTGTGCATCCCTGGGGAGAAATTAGTTATCTTCCAGTTCAGTTTTTAACTAAAATTCTTTTTGCTCAAACTGCTCTGCTGTATTATCTTAACTTGAATAGCTCGGATGAGGACAAGTTATTTTTTACATCTATTGCTTGAACTGCTTACAAGGTAAATAGCCTGTGTAATTTTCCACTCATACAGGACTGCCCTGTTGAGATTGGATAAGCTGAAGTATTATAACCTGTAACCTTTTGATATTTTTCTACAAATATTAATCATTGTGTAACCAGTATTTTTATCTTTTGTTCAAATAAATTTTTATTTTATAAAGAAAAATACTGTTCAGTTTTACTTCAGCTTACAAAGACAGGTCTATAAGTAATAGAAAGAGCATTATAGTATATCTTGCAAGACCAAGGACAACGAATGATCCAGGAAAGATTCTGCTGGAGGGTAAGCATGAATTTGATCAATAGGCCTAGTTGTCAATGATTGTTATTGTTTCACGAAGATGTAGGGACACACCTAGATTTACTGGTATAGGCTAAACAAGCTAGTGAGGATTTAATCCTATTCTGACCTGACAGCAAAAGACCACCTAGCTACTTCGATACTAGGGGTTCTTCAGGACCTGAGATACCAGATCTCACCACAGTATCGATATACATAGCTCAAAATATGTGTAATTCACACCTTTTTGTGTAATGCACACACAAGGCTATGATACTGAAGGGGGATGGATTCTTGAATCCACTGCTGCTTCAATATACACTATTCAGCCAAAAGTTTTGGGACGTCAGCCTTTATATGCAAAATAACTTTAATGACATCCCATTCTTAATCCGTAAGGTTTAATAAGGAATTTGCCCATCCTTTACAGCTATAACAGCTTCAACTCTTCTGGGAAGGCTTTCCACAAGGTTTAGGAGTGTGTTTATGGGAATTTTTGACCGTTCTTCTATAAACGCATTTGTGAGGTCAGGCACTGATGTTGGACGAGTCCTGGCTCGCAGTCTCCGCTCTAATTCATCCCAAAGGTGTTCTATCGGGTTGAGGTCAGGACTCTGTGCAGGCCAGTCAAGTTCCTCCACACCAGTGGTGTAGTGGTAAAAAAAGAGGTGGGTAAACTATAAATTCTGGTGGACCACAACTTGGTCACCCGGTAAGGTGGGCCACTGCCTACTGGTGTACGTGTATCCTGATGACATCGCTATAGGCTATCATTTGGTGGTACTACCAAGGGTATCACTGGTTGTTCCCTCATCATAGGTCACACAATCACTATTCAATTCATACATTAATCTAAGTTCTTGTTAAAGAGACTCAAAAAGGAATAATATGGTTGAAATCTATAAAGTTTACTAAATGACAAAACAGAGAGAACAAAAATATTTAAGAGAGATAGAGAGGGAGGCTTATATCCAGGGCTTCCAATGCAATGCACTTGTGCATAATGATAGGGATTTGGGATTATTTTCATAGCCGATTAATCTGTTGAATATTTCCTCGATTAATTGATTAGTTGTTTGGTCTATCAGAAAAATGTGGATCAGTGTTTCCCTGTAGAGGGAAAAGTCTTTAACCTGGTGCAGGCTTGATTCCCTCTGAATCTCTTGACTTGTACAGTTGGGTTTTGACATGCTCCCTACATTAAACCAGTTGCCTGTAATGAATAAAAAACTTTTTTTGCATCGTTTTAAATATTTCCTGTTGCGGCTGCGATCAAGTTTCATTCTCGCGCAGCTTGTTTAGTAACTTCACGAGCGTGTGTTTTCTGCTACGTGTGTGCGCCGTTCTCTTCATTATCATTAAGAGTTCCTTTCACTGGAACTAAGGGGCCAAGCCCAACCCCTGAAAAACAACCCCACACCATAATCCCCCCTTCACCAAACTTTACACTTGCCACAATGCATTCAGGCAAGTACTGTTCTCCTGGCAACCACCAAACCCAGACGCGTTCATCGGATTGCCAGACAGATAAGCGTGATTCGTCACTCCAGAGAACACGTCTCCAGGGCTCTAGAGTCCAGTGACTGCGTGCTTTGCACCACTGCATCCGACGCCTTGCATTGCACTTGGTGATTTAAGGCTTGGATGCAGCGGCTCAGCCATGGAAACCCATTCCATGAAACTCTCTACGCACTGTTCTTGAGCTGATCTGAAGCCCACATGAAGTTTGGAGGTCTGTAGCTATGGACTCTGCAGAAAGTTGCCGACTTCTGCGCACTGTGTGCCTCAGCATGCGCTTGTCACAGTTGGGTTCTGTTTAGTTTGGACTTGTCTACCTGTCATCATGTCACATGTCATTATTAGTTCATCTGTCTCACCTGTTACCTCGTTAGTCTTGTCAGCTGTGTCTCGTTTCCCTGATCTGTTTCCCCATGTATTTAATCCCTGTGTTTTGCCTTGTTTATCGTCCATTTTTAGTTGTATTTAGAGTGTGTGTTCCTGCCTTAGAATAGTATTATTGTAGTAAAACGTTTGAATTGGAGCGCTGTGCCTCTTCGCCTTCTTCTGCCTGCACCACACCGTGACAGAACAACGAACCGGAGGATAGGGTAAGAATCATCCTCCTTGCTCAAGAGAGCTAAAATGTATTTTCTTTTGTTAATAACCGGTGTCTGGAGAGCATCGTGCCCCGATCCGGAGCACAGCCAGAGCCAGGGAATCTTCACGTCCTGCCTGACCAGCCCGATCTTCACGTCACGCCTGACCAGCCGGATCTTCACGGCTCCGCCTTGATTTTACGTGGACTAACATTTTATGGCTGAGTTGCTGTTGTTCCTAATTGCTTTTACTTTGTTATAATCCCACTAATAGTTGACCGTGGAATTTTAGTAGAGAGGAAATTTCACATGGGTCACATGGGTAATTTTTTTTTAGATTTATACATTATTATACATACTGGCTACTTTATTTATACATACATTCCATTGATGTACAGTTTTTTAGGAAAGGAACATATTTGTCCGATATACAACTATTTAAAAATCTAGAAACTGAGGATGGAAAAAAATCAAAACATTGAGAAAATCGCCTTTAAAGTTGTCCATTTATGTTCGCGATTGTGATGCATTCACTCACAAAAATAAATGTTTTATATATTTACGGTAGGAAATTTACAACATATCTGGTAACACTTTATAATAACTGCACACTATTAATCATTAGTTAAGCATTAGTTAACAGGTTCATTCATCATTTATAAAGCATTAAGAGACATTAATAAGCAGTTTATAAATACGGCTATAAATGCTTTAATCTTGATTTATAAGCATATCTATAATGTATTTAATAATTGTATTTTCATAATTTATTAATGATCACTTTATCATTTTTAAATTAAGTATTGCATTATTTACAAACCAGTTATTTAGGTGTTGTCATTGATTCATAAGATTATAAAGTGTAAGTAAATGTAGTAAATTCAGGTAGTTATAAAGGATTTATTAGTGATCAGTTAACTATTTGTGTGAGCTCATCTAAAGTGAGGACTAGTTATGTTTTGTAAAGTATTTACAAAGGAGATTTAAAGGCTCACTGATCTTCTAAACAGAAAAAGGAAAGAAACACAACACAGTGATACAGAACATAAAAATATTTAACAGCCTTTAAATCTCCTTTGTAAATGCTTTACAAAGCATAACTAGTCCTCACTTTAGATGAGCTCACAAAAATAGTTAACTGACCACTACTAAATGCTTTATAACTACCTGAATTAACCATGAATTACAGTAGAAATACATGTTAATAAAGCATTTATTAACACACTAAGAAACTATTACTATGTCTGAATAATAAGATGTATGAATGTACAATGAACTAGTTTATTAATCATTTACTTACACTTTATAAGTGATCTTATGAACCACTGACAAAACCTAAATAACTGGTTTGTAAATAATGCAATACTTCATTTAGAAATGATAAATTGATCATTAATAAAGTATGAAAATACAATTATTAAACACATTATAGATATGCTTTTAAATCAAGAATACAGCATTTATAACTGTATTTATAAACTGCTTATTAATGTCTATTAATGCTTTATAAATGATGAATTAATTGTTTACTAATGATTAACTAGCCTAATGATTAATAGTGTGCAGTTATTATAAAGTGTTACCAAATATCTTCATGGAAAATGATCTTTACTTAATAGTATAATGATTTTTGCCATTAAAGAAAAATCGATAATTTTGACCCATACAATGTGTTGGCTATTGCCACACATATACCAGTGCGACTTGTGACTGGTTTTGTGATCCAGGGTCACATATGGTCTATGTTTAGATTCATATTTGCCCATAAAGACTAGGGAAGTATGCGGATGCAACCAAAGTTCTCTTACGAGAGGTTCTCTCGTATTGCGTAAGTTTAGCTTACGCTACGGGTAAAGTCATCTTTTCTCGAGATATGAAGCAAAAAATTATCCTTAATTTTTATATCTTGTCAACGCAGTGCGGCAGCAAGCAGACCTAGAGCAGGCAATCTAGCGTGCTCATAGGCTGCTCTGCGGCAACTGCAGCAGCCTATCACTGAGCCCTTGGCGTGACGTCACGCCCAATGAGCGCGAGCAGCGCGCCTACGCGTCACGGCCCGAGGCGGGGCGTGGCAGAGGGTATAAATATGGGCTGAGAGGCTGCTTTCACTGATTTTTGTCTCTTCAGCGAAGCTCTAGGCATCGCTGATCTCTGAGGAAGCCGCCGTTGAAACCAGCGCCTTGCAAGCCGAGGATTCTGCCTGAGGAAGCCGGCCGCCTTCGCCGCCTTCAGCTATCCCTGCCTGCTTCGCTATCCGGCGAATATATCCTTTTCACTATGCATTGTATTTCATGTAAAGCTCCGCTCAGCGACAGAGACCGCCATGTTATCTGCACTCTCTGCCTGGGACCGGACCACGCCGCCCTCGCCCTCGCGGCGGGCGGCTGTGAACTGTGCGAAGAACTGCCGATGTCGACCCTGCGGGCTCGACTCGCCTTGTTCGACGCTCCAGCTGTCTCTCCGTCTGCCTCCACCGGGCCGCGCAAGAAGAAGCGCCGCTCTCAGAGGCCACCGGAACCCGCAGCAGCAGCTGAGCGCTCGCCGGAGCCCCTCCCGCGAGCCTCGCTATCTCCATCTCCTCCCCCCCTTCCCGACGCGCAGCGGCCGGCCTTCGCCCGCACTGCCGTCGCCTCGGGGGATGAAGCGGACGACGCTGCTTTAGCGGACAGCTGCTCTCTCCTGGCCTCGGACAGCGAGGAGTGGTCTGGATCTCTCCGCTCCACCTCCTCTGCACAGGAGTCTAGCCGGTCCCGCGCCAGTGTCGACGCGGAACTTCTCCGCCTCCTCACCAAAGCGGTTGAACAATTGGGACTCGACTGGTCCCCACCGAGGGCGCCCACGCCTAACCGACTCGACGGGTGTTTTCTGCCTAGCCGCCGCCCAGCGCCTGCCTCTAGGTCAGCACCCTTCCTGCCTGAGCTCCACACTGAGCTCTCTAAGTCGTGGAACGCCCCATTCTCCGCTAGACTCCGCTCACCGGTCTCCTCGACCCTCTCCCAAGTGGACGGGGCCGTCGAGAAGGGATATACACAAATTCCCCCGGTGGAAGATGCTGTGGCAACGCACCTTTGCCCGCCATCCGCGAGATGGCGCTCAAAGTCTGCCCTGCCGTCCAAGGCCTGCAGGACCACATCAGCACTCGTCGGCCGCGCCTTCTCCGCCGCCGGCCAGGCTGCTTCCGCCCTGCATTCTATGGCTGTGCTCCAGATCCTCCAGGCCGATCTCCTCCGCGAGCTGGACGAGAAAGGCCCGGATCACGCCGTTCTCACGGACCTGCGTAGCGCGACGGACCTCTCCCTTCGCGCCACAAAGTCCGCTGCACAAGCCATCGGGAGATCTATGGCCTCGCTCACCGTCACCGAAAGGCACCTTTGGTTGACGCTGGCGGATATGAGCGAATCCGAGCGTTCCATGTTTCTCAACGCACCGCTCTCTCCCACCGGCCTGTTCGGCCCAGCGGTCGCCGGGATCGTCGATCGCTTCTCGGAGGTGCAGAAGGCGTCGCAGGCGATGAATCTCTTCCTGCCCCGCCGCTCGAGCTCTTCTGCAGGCCGCTCTCAGAATCAGCCTCCTGCACGGAGCTCGTCTCAGCGCTCTGCCCAGCCTCCGTCTTCGCAGCGACGACAGGGCGGCCGCCCTAGATCGCGCTCAACCAGCCGTCACAGACCGCCTCCCCCCCGGGGACCCCGGCCCAAGGTGACGCTCAAGCCTGAGCCCGCGAAGTCCTCCTAGCGGCTGCAAGGAGGAAAAGATGGCTGAGTCCCGCTGCGGCCGGACCGCCATCAAAGCGCCCAGCTCTGCCAGTCCCCTTAGAAAAGGCTACTGCAGCAGCTTACATCGCAGCCAACGAGCCAGTAATACAACTCTCTCGCCTGCACACAAACGCCGTTTTCACGGCGACCCAGAGAAATCTCATAAAGAGTATGGTTTCGGGTTTTCCGGCTCACGCCGAAGGTGTCATGAGTGTAGAATTTGTGCCCACGCCCCAGTGCTCACCACTACACGCAAACACGATCTACCCGGTAACGCTCACAGAGCGCACTCTCATAAAGCGGGCACGCGCCGCTCGAGTGCTAAAGGTAGAGAACGTGCCCGCTCTTCCGTGCCCACACCTACCCACTGCCCGCTCTGTCACACAGTTATCCCGGGATGCAGATCCTCTAAAGCTCCCTTACACTGGCCGTGTTGCATATGTAAGCCCTGTGCCCGCTCACGAGCGCGCGCACTTACTAACAAACACGTTAAACCTCATGCCGCTCTCGCGCCACGGGTTTCTAGCATCAAAATGTGCCCCGTCCCCAGTGACCGAGCCGTTATGTGCTGTACAGCCAGTCACCATTGTTCGCGAGCCCCCGTATTCGAGCACCGGCAGCGCGCGCGCCGCCCCGTCCTCTCTGATAGAGGTTCCCCATCCCGCCCAGCGCGGCGATCCGAACCCAGAGATCATTCGACCCCTAGCTATGTGTGCGAAAGCATGGCAAGCTATCCAGGGCGTGTCAGAATGGGTGCTGAATACTATAATGCACGGCTATTCGCTTCAATTCGCTCGCCGTCCCCCGCGCTTTCTAGCACGGACAGAGACGAGAGTGAATACAGAAGTAGCGCATCTGCTTCAGGCAGAAATAGCAAAGCTGCTGCACAAAGGGGCTATAGAACAGGTGCATCCTTCTCAGAGCGAGTCGGGCTTTTACAGCCGTTATTTCCTCGTACCCAAGAAGGACGGAGCGCTGAGACCTATTTTAGATCTGAGACATTTGAACAAAGCTCTCATGAGACGGCCGTTCAAAATGATCACAACCAGACAAATCCTCGCACAAATTCGCCCGGGAGACTGGTTCATCTCTCTCGATCTAAAGGACGCATATTTTCAGATTCAGATAATACCCCGTCACAGGCCATTCTTGAGATTCGCCTTCGACGGTCGGGTATATCAGTACACCGTCCTGCCGTTCGGTCTATCTTTAGCACCCCGTACATTTACGAAGTGCATGGACGCGGCTCTCTCTCCCCTGAGGAGACAAGGAATGCGGATACTGAATTATCTGGACGACTGGCTAGTCCTCGCGCAGTCAGAGGCAGAGCTTTTGTCTCACAGAACAGCGCTTCTCAGCCATCTGGAATGCTTGGGTCTCTCGGTCAACTGGACCAAGAGCTCATTACTGCCTCGCCAGTCGACTTCCTTTCTCGGAATAGAACTGGACTCGGTGGCTATGACGGCCAGATTGTCAGAGCAGCGCGCGCGCCGCATTCGACATCTCGCCGCGTCTTTCCAGACGGGCAGTCAGGTTCCGCTGAGGACATTCCAGCGAGTCCTGGGGCATATGGCCTCAGCTGCAGCAGTGCTCCAGCTGGGCTTACTGCGCATGCGCCCGCTTCAACGCTGGCTGAAAGCGCGAGTGCCTCACCGAGCCTGGACGGCCGGCCGCTTACGAGTCAGAGTGGATCATGGCTGTGTTTCAGCCCTGCAGCCCTGGCTAGCAGCCGAATGGTATCGCACGGGAGCGACGATGGGAGTTGTCAGATCCAAAACACTCTGTGCCCTGGCGGAACGCCTCCTTGTGTGGGCTCAGCACTCACTGCGCTCGCTGAGAGCCGCGCATGTGCCGGGTCTCCTGAACGAGGGTCCAGACAGACTGTCCAGGGACAATGTTCCCCTGGGGGAGTGGTCTTTGCATCCCCAAACAGTCCAGTCACTGTGGCGCCGTTTCGGCAGAGCGGAAGTCGACCTCTTTGCGTCAAAAGACAACGCGCACTGCCCACGGTTCTTTTCCAAGAGCGAGGACGCGCTGGCCCAAACCTGGCCCAGCGGCCCGCTTTACGCTTTTCCCCCTGTCTCTCTGCTGCCACAAGTCATCGGGAGAATCAGGGAAGCGCGCCACACGGTGCTCCTCATAGCCCCGTATTGGGAGAATCAAACGTGGTTCCCAGATCTAATACGGCTGGCGGACACACCCCCCTGGCCGATACCGGTGAGAAGAGACCTTCTCTCTCAAGCCCGCGGCTCGATCTGGCATCCTCATCCAGAGCGCTGGTTTCTGCATGTATGGATAGTCAACGGATACCCGTTGACTTGCCAATAGGGGTTGTGAACACGATCACACAGTCTAGAGTTCCATGGGTTCTTAATATTATACAGTGCTCTACTGGCTGAAGTAGTGAGAGTTAAAGAAGCGGGTCAAGTCTTCAAATTGTTGCTAACCTCTATATTGCTATGTTTTCTCCAGGTCATTTTGAATGGACAGTTTTGTCGCTGATAAGCTAACTGAGTGGCAGCTGTCTGAGCTGACAGGGAATTTTAGAGGTGAGCATTTTACTCTTATTGCCCTTATATCATCTCTCTATACCTACTTTTTTTTTTTAATAAGACTTAAATGTGTCAGTGCAAGATTTTGTGAAAGTCACAACTTCTTCGACAGTGGGGTATGTACAACCCTAAAAGATTATTGTACCTTGTCTTTAAGCTGTTATGCATAAGAATGGGCTGTCATTACACTTTTTAATGAAAGAAAATATGTCATTCACACAAAATGGGTAATGTTAATGCTGCAAAAGAACCACATTAGTTAACTAGCAATTTGGGCCACGTAAAAAAAAAAAAAAAAAAAAGCCACTGCATTCCCTTAAAAGTGATTATTTGTTAGCTTGATAATGAAAGAGTGTCTGGTGAGTGGTTCACAATTGTCTCGACTTATTAACAATACTCATGTTGTCTTGTTTTCTGTCTTTCAGATAGATGAGGAGGCATTTCTTCTCTTTGATGAGGACACTATCAAAAATCTTGTCCCCAAAGTTGGCCCCAGGCTTAAATTCCTGAGGCTCTTCTGAGAATTGTTGTTTATTTTTCTATTTTTTATTTCTAATATTGTTATTACAGTGTGACCTAAAATAAATATGAAAATAAACATGTCCAAGTGTGTATTTTTTCTTATAGATTTTTATTTAATGCAATAAAAATGTAAAAGTGCTTGAAGTGTGTAATATAATGTAAAACAAAGTTTTATTTTCTGAAATAAGGCATACTGGGATAGTGACCCAAGTTAGGTTATTTTTGACCCAACTCCTGGGTTAAAAAAGGATCAACTAATTTTTGGGTTATTTCTACCCAGATGTTGGGTTTTTTAAACCCAACATTTGGGTCAGGTATTTAACCCAGAATTTGGGTCAAAAAGCATAACCCAATTTTCTGAGTTGAAATAACCCATAAATTAGTTGGTCCCTTTTTAACCCAGGAGTTGGGTCAAAAATAACCCATTATGGGTTATTTTTGACCCATGAGTTTTTAGAGTGTAGGCTACTTCACCAATAAAAAAAATAAAAAAAATAAAGTCATTTTTGCTTATGGTTTAAATTGAATCATCAATGGTCAGCAGCAAGTACATTGGTCAATAAAGAGAGATTAAATGCATACAAATATTTGTTTGTTTTTTAATATATTTAATTATTGGAGGTTTGTGTAATATTCTTTGAGGAATACTGGATCTTTTTTTTTTTTTTTTTGCCAGTAAGCTGAATAGTTCAAGTTCAACGTGCTTTATTGTCATTACAACCATACAACAATAGTGTACAGCAAAACGAAATTGCGTTACTCCAAGCTCAAATGGGCAAGGTAAGTATAAGCATAAATAAGAAAACAAAATAAGGGTAGTACAATCAGGACAACAACAGGTGGACATAACATATTTAGATTTTATTTAGATAGACCAAATAAATCAACATATAAGACAATCAAAACTAAATACTGAAAATATACAAAAATTATATAAATACTATACACAGTGGATATAGTGCATATAGTAGTACAGTATATGTGATTCATGTACATGTACATGTATCGACAATCCAACAGCCAGCATATCTGTGTATTTTATTGTGAGTTAAAGGAATAGTTCACCCAAAAATGAAAATTGAGGGTGAGTAAATCATGGGGTAATTTTTGGGTGAACTATCTCTTTAAGTACACTTAATTTTTGTTAGGGTTAATAAAAAAACACTTTTCATTTATACATTTCATTTATGAAACGCACATAATTTATTTATTTTCATTGTTCTGATGTGTTCTCCATGAAAACGAAAATTAATGTAAACAGAGTTGCTTATTTTAGAAGCTGGAGCAGTGACTGGAATCGGATCCATGAAGATAAGGCAAGAACTGTTAATAAACAGGGTTGATGAGATAAAACAAGACTTGTTCAACAAATCCAAAATGGTGGTGCTTAACATCAGTAGCATCACTATTAAGGGGATAGTCACCATAGCAAGAAGTGTCTGTCCTGTGTGAAATTGTGAAGAGCAGCACTAGGATGAGAGCACCTGGGAACCTGGTGTAGAGTCCAGGTTCAGAGAGTAGAACCTCCCGAATGTATGGGGCCTGCCACATCACAAACGTTGTGAAGAGAAACTACTGACACAAGAGATTTATGGGCAGCCATACTCCTAGTAGAGTGGGAACGGACTGACATAGCCAATGTCTGGCCTACTCATAAGCGAGTGAGATAGCCTCAACTACCCACTTGCTCATTATCTGCTTTGATGCTGGGAATCTTTTGTAAGGGGCCTCAAAACATATGTTGTTACGATTTACACCACAGGGCAGCTCTGTGGGCATAACCATCCAGTGCCCTAACACAGTAGTTTAATCTTTTCCTGGTCTGGATCATGAAAGGGAGGAGGACAGAAGGAACGTTCCTTAGGAATGTAGCCAGGCCTAGGGTGATGGAACGCCTTGACCCTTCCAGGGGCAAACTCCAGGCACAAAGTTGAAACTGACAAGGCTTGCAGATCTCCTATTCTTTTAAGAGAAGTGATCGTGAGGAGAAACAAAGCTTTCAAGGAACTTGGCTGGAACCTCCTCAATAGGCTCAAAGGGAACCAGGGATAGGCCTTAAGTACAATGGCCAAATCCCAGGTCGGCACCCTGGTGCGAGCTGTGGGCCTCAGACTCAAAGTACCACGGAGGAAACGAGATACTAAAGTGTTTCTCCTTAAAGAGATTCCACCCAAAGGAATGTGGTAAGCAGCTATGGCAACCAGATAAACCTTTAAAGTAGACAGGGATAGCCCTGCAGTTAAAAACTCTTGCAGGAACTCCAGCACTTTACCAAAAGGGCAGTTAACTGGGTCCAGCTGACGATCACTGCACCAAGAAGTGAACATTCTCCACTTCAAGGCGTACAGTTTCCTTGTGGAGGGAGCTCTGGATTGAAGTATGATCCCAACAACCTCATTTGAGAGACCAGAGTCTATGTGCTGGGCCCGGCCACCAAGGGGCCATCAAAAGCAGATGAACTTGGTCCTGGCAAACTCTCTCCAGAACCCCCGGGAGCAGAGTGATCGGGGGAAAGGCGTACAGAAGCAGCCTCAGCCACGTCTGTACCACGGCAACCAGTTCAAGAGGAGCTGGATGCGTGAGGGAGAACGGGAGTGGACAGTGAGACGTCTCTCGAGATACAAACAGATCCACTTGGGCCTGGTTGAACACCCTCCATATTTGCTTTACCACCTCAGGGTGGAGCCTCTATTCCCCGGGCCTCAGCCCATCTCTACAGGATGAGCTAGACTCAACCAATTGCGATGTAGTTCATGATGCGAATACCCAGAAGGCGCAGAGGCGCTAAAGCTGCATCCACGCAGTTTGTTAAAGTGTGTGATAAAGCTAGACCAAAGGGAATATTCGATATTGGCATGCTTTGCCCCCCAAAGCAAACCTCAGAAACTTCCTCTGATGTGAAAGGATGAAAATGTGCCAGTCGCAAAATAAACCAAAAATAAACCAGTCGCATTTCAAAGTCGTTTGCAAAATGACCGCCAGGTGGCGCAAAGGGACATTATGCAAAACAGCAGCAATTGCCGCATTTTGAAACGCAAGTGGGGCTAATGTCAATTAAAGGTGCAATGTGTGATATTTCTGAGGATCTATTGACAGAAATGCAATATAAGATCCATAACTATGTTTTCAGTGGTGTATAAAGACCTCACTTAATGAACCGTTATGTTTTTATTACCTTAGAATGAGTCATTTATTTCTACATAACCGCGGCCACCCCCTTCTATGAAGGTCGACATACTGTGACGTCATGTTTCTACCGTAGCCGACAGCGAGCAGAGCGCTACAGAGCGCGTTTCGTCACTAACTTGAATGAGAAGCAGCAGAAAAAGACGCAGTAGAATACTCAGGTTGTCCCTGATGCGGCAAACGTGGAGAAAAACATGCTGTCTGAACGACGCCTCGGACATCGTAACGTTAGCTATTTCCCCTTACCTAAGTTAGCTGCTTTGATGCTCTTATCTTATACTAACTAGCATGGAAACAAGCTATGGTAAAGTCAGTGAATAAAAGACTAACACAATGATAAACAAGTAAAAATAACAATCGCAATAACATGTGGTTTTACTGAATAATTAAAGTCCCTGTAAAGGCAATTCAAAAAAAAAAATCTAAACACATTAGAAATGTTTTGCTAAAACATATTACAAAGACTGTGAACTGTGAAGTACTGAATTGTGGAGTTAGACCGTTAAACAGTTTTTCACCATTGCTGTGTTCCGGATTTTTTGGGCGGGGCTAAAACGGGGGCTCGACGACGCACTGAAGCCCCTGAGCTCCTGGACACGCCCCTACTTGATGACGCACTGGAGCCCCTGACGCTGTCCCCTCCCCTAACAATATAAATAGAGCACATTCACATCAGTTTGCCGATCGCGAGTTACTGTCAGTACTGTTAGTTACTACCATATATATCATTACTACAGCCTACAGTTTGCTAGCTAGCTATGCCTCATCACGGAAATGCATATAACCTGGATGCGATCACGTACAAAACAGATCGGTGTCCTTTTTCGAATTTCCGAAAAACTAACATATCACATCAACAAGAGGTGGATTCATTTTGTGAAGAGCCACCTTGATGGAGAGCTGAGGATCACCGCCAAAACCTGCCTCTGTAGTGATCATTTTACACGGGTTAGTTTTATAAACTTTCGTCGGAGACAACTGGGATTCACTGATAATCCGCTGTTACTGGTGAATGGGGCCGAGCCGACTATCTCCCGCCTCGGCCTTCATCCTCCCGTCGCGCCGACAACTGGTTCCATCGTTGGCAGTGCGTGCCCACCAATGAGTGTAAGTTGGCTTGTGTGCTTATGTTATAATTATAGTAGGTAGTCCAGGCTCGAACATGTATGGCTTTGTAAAAACAATTAAGCTGCTAGGAGCATCCATTCCGGCTGTAGCGGTGACAGACAGTTGAGTGTGGCGACGGTAGCTTTCCCGCGAGTGGGCGTGGTTTCAGCGCAGCCAGCGGACACGCCCCCAGCGTTTGAGAGCAGAGACTCCTGCTCATTTTTTCAAGATTTTGATAGCTTATTTTATGTACTTGCTGGCTTTTTTTTTCATTCAAATTTGGCTGGGTGGCTAATAACACATTTTTCTATGGTGTGACAAACTCAGAACACATACTTAATTTAGACTTTACAGGGACTTTAAGTAAATATAATTTAATATAAAATATAATATAGAGAAACCTCATTGCTTGACTTGCTACTCTCTGCTGACTCAGACGACATCTTCCGATCCTACGTCGGCCACCGTAGCTTCTCATTCGAGTTTGCAATTTGAAGGAAAGGCCGCGAGTTATTGACCGGTTGCAATTCGCAAATCTCACCACTAGATGCCGCTAAAAATCACACACTGCACCTTCAATTAACAGTAAGGATTAAATACTACAACTATAGTAATTTCCAAATAAGCCTACAAACATGAAAAATAAAAAAAGAGCTATTGACATTTGCTGTACAATAATGAAACAACCTTAAATTTGGTGGAGTTGAAACTGCATGTTATAAAGTAATAATTTGATTATTCAATAATTAAAGAAAATGTGGTTATTGTTGTTTAAACAAACGCTACAAAGATATAAATAGAAACAGTGAACTATAATATATCTCTGCTTGTAGGCTATCTGTTAATAAAAATAAAAAAAACACAGCACAAGGTCTTGTACATTTTTTTTTTTTTTTTTTTAGTTTGAGACTGATTACATATGTAAAAAAAGAAACAAACAAAACAGAATAGAACAAACTTTTAGAACAAAAAAAATAATACCAGATTTTTTATTTTTAAATATGCCTATTAGGCTACAAGAGAATTGGTTAAATTTAACGCAAGCAAAAATTAATTATGTAAAAGTACATTTTAAAAAGAATAGAACAAACTTTTAGAACAGAAAAATAGAATCAAAAGTTAAAAATAGAGACGACAACAATATAGCCTATATTTCATATTGTAGATGTCGGTGGGCAACAGAAGCCTATTCCTCGGGGGCAGCGCAATAACAAACAAACAAACAAACAAACAAACAAAAAAATACACCAAAAGACCATAATAGGCATATCTCGCAGTCAGTGAAAATAAATTAGGTGCAATTACGCTAATTATTTTTACTATTCTATTGAAGAATGAGACGAATGAAGAGCGCTTCTCTCTTGTGTGAGTGAACACTTGACTGCTGAAAAACCGAACTCGA
Organism: Leuciscus idus; assembly: GCA_021554675.1. Taxonomy (NCBI): domain Eukaryota; kingdom Metazoa; phylum Chordata; class Actinopteri; order Cypriniformes; family Leuciscidae; genus Leuciscus; species Leuciscus idus. The sequence goes on along the minus strand of CM038628.1, from coordinate 31,251,321 downwards.
GTGGTGTAAATTAGGGTTCAATAATTTAGATGACAGATTTCTCTTGTTCTAAGAACTCTATTCTTATTCTCTATATTCTATAGTTCTATTCACCAATAGACCATATCAATTATATAAAATAAAGATATGCAACACGCAACAACAAACAATAAAATCAGAACCAGCGTTTCTGCTCCTGTATTGAGAGATAACACGCAGCGCGTTTCAGTTACGATCCTTGTTGCAGTGGCCTTAATGCATGCACGGCTTTTCAAAATGTCACAAATCGTATTGGGATTGTTTTGAATGAAATATTGACGTTTATTATTAAGTATTTTGGCACACCAGGCCAAGTGGCGCTACGCATTGTTCTAAAATCTGGTTTTATTCCAACGCATTCTCATCCCAAGTCGTCATATACTGACGCTTTGGACATTTCGTCTACATCGAACGCACATGGCACCCTTTAGCGTCAATATGAGACGCACAGAGCTTTGTTCGGTTATGGGTAGGTTTAGGTCTGGGGTAGGGTTAGGGTTAGACCGCTAGGAGGCGCCTTCTGGCCGTTATCTATCTGCGTCTCATATTGACACTAAAGGGCGCCATGTGCGTTCGATGTAGACGAAATGTCCAAAGCGTCAGTATATGACGACTTGGGATGAGATCGGGCTGTTTTATTCTGACATGTTGAAAAGTTTCAGTCTGGTTTCAGGGCAATGCACAGTACTGAGACTGCCCTGGTTAAGGTAGTCAACGACCTGCTGTTGGCCGCTGACTCGGGCCATGTCAGTATTCTCATTCTCCTCGATCTCACAGCTGCCTGTGACACTGTTTGTCACAACCACTTACTTTCTCGATTGGAGACCTTGCTTGGTATCACTGGTGTTCCACTGTCCTGGTTCAAATCATATCTCACTGACAGACAACAGTTTGTTTCAATTGGGAATTTCAGATCTCCAAATTCACCCCTCTTACATGGTGTCCCCCAGGGTTCTGTCCTAGGTCCCCAGCTGTTCATAATTTACATCCTTCCCCTTGGCCAGATAATACAACATTATGGTCTCAATTACCATTGTTATGCAGACGACACTCAGATTTACATTCACACCAATCCCGCTCACACATTATCATTATCCAATCTGGTTAGCTGCTTAAATGCCATTAACAACTGGATGATTCAAAATTTTCTCAAACTCAATCAAGATAAGACAGAAGCTATTCTTATTTCCACCCCTAACATTCTAAAAAAAACTTGAACATCTGCAGCTATCTATCTCTGGCTATTTCACTACAACTTCTGCTGAAGTTAGAAATCTAGGTCTTTGATCTTAATCTTTGATCCTACTCTTTCTTTTGAGTCACATATTAAAAATATCACCAGAACATCTTTCTTCCATCTCAAAAGCATCTCCAAACTCCGCCCCTCCCTCAACTCATCTGCAGCAGAAACACTTATACATGCATTTATCACATCAAGGCTTGACTACTGCAATGCTCTTTTTCTCGGCATCCCGGAAAAAATCCTAAATAGGCTGCAGTATGTCCAAAATTCTGCTGCAAGGCTGCTCACCCGCACCAGGCCCTGGGATCATATTACTCCTGTCCTCCAGCAGTTGCATTGGCTTCCTGTTCACTACCGCATCCATTATAAAATCCTTCTCCTTGTTTATAAATCCCTACATAATTTGGCACCATCCTACCTATCAGATCTCCTCACCCCATACCTTCAATCCCGCACCCTTCGCTCTAGTGATGCATGTCTCTTAGCAGTTCCTACATCTCGGCTTCGCTCCATGGGTGACAGGGCCTTTAGTGTGGCAGGTCCTAAAATGTGGAATGCCCTGCCACTTGAGATGCGCCAAAGCACAAGTGTATCCATTTTTAAAACTAAGTTAAAAACACATCTTTTTAGTTTAGCTTTCTTGTCAGCCCCCTGATTTTGATTGCACTGTTTTCACCTCGTGCTCAGTGCACTCATGTATGCCATTTGAGGGTGTTTATGTTTTCTCTGCATCTTGGCATTTTATGTACCGTGTATGTAATCTAGTCCCAAGCTGATTGTACTGTCTATACTGTCAGTGAATTCCATCATGGATGTAGCTGCATTGTGTTTTAGTTTTTTGTATGTTCTTTACTATACCAATTTGTACAGTGTCCTTGGGTACCTTGAGAGGCGCTTTTCTAAATAAAATGTATTATTATTATTATTATAGTGTTCGTCAGACACGGTGGCTCTTTCATTTGGATTTATAACAGCTAAAACAACTTAATACTCCGCCATTTTTTGGTCTTACAGATAAGAGTACATCATTCAAAACTGTAAACTTTTATTAATGTACACTCACAACAGGTGAGAACAAAACATTCTAAATGACAAAACGTTTTCTGTGGTCTCTGTCTCCGGGAACTGCGCATCACAAAAATGAACCGAAAGCCTTGCACTTGCCTCAGCTCATTCACAATAAGAAATATGTATAAAGCTTTAAAGCTTCTAAATCATTTCTTTGTCGAAATGTTGCGATCTTGTTTCGTTTAAGTTCATAATTATTCTATAAATGTTATTTAGTCTAACAGCAGCACGAAAAACGCACTGTGGTTTGAGATCTATTTGAATAAGTAAAAATAACCGCCCTCTAATTAATCACAAATCGCACCCTGGTTTTAAGGATCCAAAGATCCAGCCCGACTGAAAGATGAACATGAGTTTGAAGTTTGTATTTCGTTTTGCTTGGAAAAAGCTGGCCTAAACCAAAGTAGCATTTTAATTCTTCAATTAGCCTATTGAAATAATGAAATCTTTAGTTAATAAACTTTTTTATGACAGAAATATTACTACATGTAGCCTAAATGATTTAATTCCTTCATTATCAACACTTTAATAATGCTAATGTCTAGAATAGCGAGTTAAGTCTGAATTGTCTTAAAGTCTGAAAAGCTCCTCTCAGAGCCTGTGGGGGGTTTGGAAAGGCAGTTCAGTGGATTTATCGTGGGGGTGCAGGACAATAGCCAGTAGGTGTTAATGTCCCATCTTTCATATGGAGAGTGTTGGATAGCCAGCCTGATGATACAAAACAGGCAAAATTCCTTTCAGTATAAATCTCTTGACGTTTCCAAATAGGTACTATCTTAATTAAATTATAAATATTGTAGCTAATGTATTTAAAGGTTTTTCATAAAAATAAAAATAAATAAATTGAAGTGTTCAATTCAGTTGTTTCAACTGGTTTTGTAGTTTTAGAATGTTTGAGCACACTGTATGATTGTCAACAACCTGGCCTTAGCTAAACATGAACTGTTGAAGAAACGTGTTCATGCCAACTAGAAACGAATGTGAGTGAGCAGCAGATGCAGAGCGCTTTAATTCGCGATCAACCTCGTTTTATTGTAGTCCTAAGGTGAAATCAAAAAGGCATTCTTTTTCTTTGAAGCAACACTGGCTAAATTATGTGTTACAGTTGATTTTTTGTAATTGGTGTGGATGACAGTGTGATGATTAGTTGTAATTTCATATTGTAACAGAGGGGGTCAGTAGTGGTGGTTATTAACCTACCAGCAGGAGAGAATTAAAGCAGAGAAATGTTCATGAAAAGATGCAGTTTATTTCATGCACAACAATAAACAAAACAACACGCAGCGAAATAAACAGTAGGCCTATTATCAGCTGTATGATGTGAAAAAATTAATTTCAAAAGATACCCGGTGCATGCAGTGAGGAAGACAAAAGTAACTTCTTATTCTCAGTGAGGGAGGATAAGAAAGCTGTGTTTACAACTGTGACAATGAGCGCTTACCAGGATCAACTAAACGCTGTTTTTTTCAAAAGTATGTGAAGTTTGCGGCTCTATTGTTGCAGTAAACTTGCACAATGTTCTTGAATGAATAATTGATTAGATGCATGCCCATCTGTTATTGTAGGGACATCAACATTATATTGTCACGCCCCTAAACATGTTGCGGAACAAAACGAACTATGATTGGTTGCGTTACATGTCAGTCAAACGTCCTCTTGGGCGGTCCTTGGCCAAGAAAAGCTGCGATAGAGTCTGAAGGGCTAGCTACGCAAGACTAGGTTCAGGTGTGCTTTATAGTTTCCTGGTCGATGACGTCACATGACGTTCCGTCACGCCATTGGACTTATTTCATACGTGCTTCATGGCGCAATCATGCAGAGGCGTTCCCACAGCGTTTTGACGCCACTCAAGGTCCCTTGAAAGGGAAAAAAGATTGTGTGCAACCCCACCCGTGATGTAACGTGGGCAATGATGAACACACAGTCTGAACTTCTGCTTGCTTGCCATTCTTATAATATATTGAAGGTAGACAGACAAAACCAAATATGACAATGTCACAGAGGCCGCTTACTGAAGAGACACTTTAACGCTGCTTTATTTGGGCAGGCTTTATAGTTTCCTGGTTTGTGACGTCACCCGCCTCTGATGTTTGCCACACCATTGGATTGATTTCACGTGTGCTTCAATACATTATCACGCAGAGCGTTCCCACTGCGTCAGTCGACACAGCACGAGTTTCCTTGAAAGGGAACTACATATTTAACATTTTGAGTCAAGCACCTGTGCCGTAAATGCCACTTGACTGAACAATATATATTAGAATTACACACTATGCACTAGTAAAACATGTAAACAATATAAAACAATATAATTAAACATCTATCACTAATGTTGTGTATAAAAATGTTATTAAAGCAGAAACACGGCTGCTCTTTGTCTTCTTTGTTTCACACAGATGAGATCATGGAGAAGGCACGGCAAATTATGAAAAGATTTCCCAAAAACTCAGATCAAATAGATAAAGGCAGCAGGAAGAAAGCAACCATTGGGATTTTTGGAACATCAGGAGAAGGGAAGAGCTCCCTATTAAGTGCAATATTGGGGATAAAGTATCTACTGCCATCTGGTTGTTTTGGTGCCTGTACAGCCGTTGTTACTCAGGTGGAAGCCAATCTAACTGACTCCAACTACACAGCAGAGTTTGTACTCTTCTCTAAAGAGGTATCCTCATTTGTATTCATCTGACTATGCTTTTAATCACAGTTCTTTATGTAAATAAATCCGACTGTAGGGAATGGAACGATGCCATATCTTTCACTATATTGTGTTTTGTGTGCCTCTGCAGGAGTGGGAGAAAGAGCTCGAAGATCTTTTCAGAGTATTGTCAGATGAAAGTGAGGACAGGAATGATGACTTGTTGGAAATTGCTGTAGAAAAGATCACTGCGCTGTATGGAGCTGATGCAGACAAGAAAACATTAGAAGAGCTCAAGAACGATGACAAATTTGCTGAGATTGAAAATTTCACTAATAAGGAAAGATCAAACAGTTTCTCAAAAAGTGATGTAAGTTTTAGGAGACTGTTTATCATATTAAATGTATAATGCATTCTTAATTTGCTTTACAGCACGGTTAAACAAACCAATTTATTATCTCAACAGGTCTCTGAATTTATCAAAGATGTTGCAAGTTACATACAACACAGCGAGTCAAGTTTTGGTGACTGGTACTGGCCGCTTGTGAAGAGTATGACGATCAAGATTCCATACTGTCGTGAACTTCTGGAGCACATTGTGCTTGTTGATATTCCAGGATCTGGAGACTGCAACAAGATTAGAGATGATCTGTGGAAATCTGTAAATATATTACTATGCTCCTTTAAAATAACAGTTTGCCAGATTAACCACACAATTAATATATTATAATAGGGTGGAGGGTGGTGGGTGGTGAAAGGGTGGTGAAAGGGTGGTGGCGCAGAAAGGGTGGTGGCGCAATGGATAAGACACATGCCTTTGGTGTGAGAGACCCGGGTTCGAATCCACTGTGAGACACCAATGTGTCCCTGAGCAAGACACTTAACCCCTAGTTGCTCCAGAGGCGTGCGACCTCTGACATATATAGCAATTGTAAGTCGCTTTGGATAAAAGCGTCAGCTAAATGAATAAATGTAAATGTAAAATGTAAATAATACCAAGAACAAGTCCCCTAACTCGCTGTTATATTTGAAATCCTGTAGAAACTGACAGAATGCTCTTCTGTGTGGATTGTAAGTGCTATTAATCGAGCAAGCACTGACAGTGGCCCTTGGGGGATGGTAAAGCACTGCACTGAAGAACTGGGACCAGGAGGAGAATGCAAAAGCATCAACTTCATCTGTACAAAGACTGATGAGATCGATCCAGCCTATATGAGGTATTTTGTGAATATTACATATAGATAGTAAATGGCTGGGAAGTGGTATAATCATGGGCGTAGATTACGCGGGGGACGTGTCCCCCCCACCTTTTTATAAAATGTAAATTCGTCCCCCGCACTTTTTCATAGGGCAAGTGTGTCCACGACAAGCTGAGGTTTTCGCGGGTGTGTATAGCCTACATCGAGATTTAAAATCCAAAGAGTCAAGTCTATCTACATACGTGACTTTCACGTTTCCATGGTAATCAGTCACTCGTGCATCACGACACGCCCATGCTCGCACCCGCGCCCAATCCATTTTTTTTCATAGAGGTCGCAATGAGTTCAAAACGGCAAAAAACTCTTCAGTCTTCACTCGATCCTTTTTCACGAAAAAGTCAAGCGCTGTAAGTAAGTTGTCATGTGGTATCCGAATTGTGTTGCACAATGATGAATAACTCTGCCTATTTCTCTTGTTGAATAATTAACAAGTTTTGTTGTAAATTGAAAATATTCACTACCCGCACAAACGTGCGTTTATTTTCAATCTTTTTTTATTCGTAATGTCTTTTATTTTCACAGATGTTATCAAAGCCCTTCAAATTAGAATAAACATGGTGATTGTTAGCCTAATGCTGAATTTGTATTTTCATGCATTAACAGCCTGCTTGAATCAGGCAGCGTTGTAACATGTGTACATGATGACAAACTTTAAGTTCTCTTGAAAAAGCCTAACCAGAAAGTTTGAAGTAGTTTTAAAAGCTTGAAGTTTGAAGGTTTTCAATTGGAAAGTTTTAGTTTAGTAAGATAGATAGATAATAATAAATAGTATTATATTAATAATAAATAGGGAATCACAGATAATACAAGGATGATTCTGATTTAATTTAATTTAATGTTAAGTGGCGATTGATAGCCTATTACACTGACGGTAACAAAGTTTCAATTTGGAATGAAAGATGGAGCATAGGTTACATTTAATAAAATGAAGGAAAAAATGCCCTTTATAAAGGTAAAAAACGTATTCTGATAAGAGTGTTTTCCAACAGTGATGTAATAATTGTAGTTTGAATAATTGTAATGTGATGATCAGATACCATCATAGGTTTGGGCGGTTGGCGGGTGGATTATTTATTTTTAACAGCAGATTCGGGTGACTCAAAGTGCACCAGATTAATGAATTTATCTTTAAAATGTACAAATTTTCTTCCAGGGGGGCATGCCCCCGGACCCCCCTAGGGGTACCGAGCTCCACCCACAAACACAGTAGGCTATATGATGGTCTATGAAAAATACAAATTTAATTATCTTATTATTAAAATGCATGATCAGGATTTTACCACTTCCACCTAGTTTTGAGCCAGGAAAAACCCTGCATGTGCAATATAAAGTAATGAACATCTTTCTTTCTTTCTGTTTTATTGCTTTAAAAATAAATAGCATATTAAGCCAATTAAGCAAAAACCTGTCAACAAAAGTCTGAAAAAAACTGGTATTACACTTGACATTCTGTCCCCCTCACTTTTGAAATGATGGCTACGCCCCTGGGTATAATTCTAAGTCTAAATCTAATAATCTTGTATCTTTTGTTTAAATATTTCTTTTTAGATGTACACGGCTTCTTGAAGACCAAATCCCAGAAGACAAGGTGTGCAAAATGCACAGAAATGTAGCCTACTAGCTGTATTTGTGTAGTATTGCTCCTTTGTTTTCATAGACTAGTTGTAAGCTTGTACTGCTGGTTGTGCGTAAATGTGCTGTTTTTACTTATGTCGGTGAGAGCTAATATCATTGTGACTGCAATTTTATGAATGTAATAATTTACTGAGAGGAAAAAGAGATTGTGTACTATCAACCACTGAATCAGATTTTACTATAAACCTGTGTACAGCTTTTGTGTGTGTGTTCTGTTAATCATTTAGGATAAGAAAAAAGTATGCATACTTCATAGAAATGAACATGCCAAGATGAAGCTCAAAGAAAAGTTTGAAAAATCTAAACTTCAGGTACTACTTTAATTTTTATTGTTACATTACTTAAAAAAACAACAACAAAAAAACAACAACTATATATACAATATATATGGTTTTCTTGTAATTTTATTCATATTGCTTTACTTTTTTCTTTCTTAGAAAATGTTCAGTACTGACAATCAGTTTAAAGTTTTAACTGTAAGTTCCAATGCATTCTTTGACCACAATTTAAATCTGGAATCTAGTGAAACAGGTAAACTATCTTCTGTCTATTGCTTTCATTTTACCACATTATTCATGACAAAAAATAATAATGTCAAACTGTTGCTTGTTTTTTTAAATATATTTTTTTATTAATCTTAAGTTAAAATATTTTATTAAGTGATATAAAGCACTGACCAAATGAGTCCAAATCACATCATTGTCTTTATTTCTAGAAATCCCTAAGCTGCAGGATGAACTGAGGAGTCTTAACAAGAGCATTCATAAAGAACTGGTCCGAGATTACGTCAATGAAGCAAAGGGAACTTTGCTCTTAATCCAAAGGGACCAGCTAGAAACAGACAAGAAAATGGTACGAGAATTAGAGTGTATTTATAATCCTGCCAATATGTTTTATTCTGTAATTTACTCCTTTTGTATGGATGTGTTTTAGATGGAAATGAAAGTCATGGAATTTGAGAAGAACCTAATGACGTCACTAAATGCACTGGGCAAATATTTTGACGGCATTTATAGTGATTTGGACCTGTGTCTCTCAAAGGGAGTGGAAGAATCAGTGAAATCATGTGTTGCTTCCACAAACAAAATAATAGCAGTGAGTTTGATTCACATGTTTTGCATAATCACTATTTTCTTGTCCTTTTAACACATTTTTTTTTAAAACTTAGAATAAAGATGGAAGTGGGTTCCATAAAATCCTTGGAGCTTTGTTCAAGAACTATGGATATTATTGGTCGAAAAATTGGGCTAAAGTTTTTGACCTGAACAAGACATTGGCCGGACATTTGCATGAATGGATTCTTAAAGATTTCAATAAGATATTTCCGTAAGTTTGGTTTCATCATTCCATTTCCAGTCTTAGAATAAAATGAAATGAAAACTTTTTACAATGCATGTTGTTGATTTTTAGGGCATTAGCATGATCAAGTTAATTTTATCTTTGTCACGGTTTTGGTCTGGTTTTGTTCTTGTCATGTTTGCTTCCTTGTCTGTCATGTGATCCCTTGTAGTCATGTGATCCTGCCATGTGTCTTGTCATGAGTTTATTGTCTGATTGTTTGATCATTGTTCACAGGTGTCCCTTGTCTAGTCATTAGTCTTGTGTGTATTTAAGCCCTCATGTTTGCCATGTGTCTGGGTCTTGTATTGCTGATGTAACCACTTAGTAAGTTCATGTTCCTGAGATTGTTTTTGCCATGCCTTGCCATGTTTTTTGTTTCTATGTCTGATTATCATTAAACTGCATTTGGGTTCTACATACGCTTGCTTCAGTGGACTTAGTTACAATCTTTAAGTAGGCTACTTTTAATTGGCATTGCTGTTAATTATATTGTTGGCATTTTGTTTACAAATTATTAACATTATATTGGAGCATAAATTGGAGCAAAGCTTGTTAACGTGGAACAACTGTAGATTACATGTACACTGTAAAAAATAATCCTGTTAAAAAACGGTAAATTACTGGCAGCTGTGGTTGCCAGCATCATACCATAAAAATACGGTATGTTACTGTTTTTGAAATTAACAGCTAAATACCGTTTTGTCAGCTACAGTCTGAAACTGTAATTTAACAGCATATAGCTGTTTAAACATTAACAGTAACACGCCGTATTTTTACGGTATGATGCTGGCAACCACAGCTGCCAGTAGTTTACCGTTTTTTTTTTATAGAATTATTTTTTACAGTGTAGAGCAGTAAACCAGCAAATGAGACTGATGCCCCGGAAGATAAGGATTGGATTTACTTTTTGTTTGTGACGATTAATTTGATGCCAAATGTTTTGTTAAGGGTCCTTATGTTTGTTTCACACGACATCTGTGCAGGACCCAAAATATGTAAGGATTTGTGTAAGAATATGTAAGAGTGGATTTGTATTGGTACTCCTTCCAGCCACAATTATTTACTCACCTCCCAAGTCCCCTCTGAATTATAAAGCAAACATTGTATGCTTTGGGGATTTGGCCATTCTCTTCAGTATTTCCTTCCAGTAAAGGCAGGCGTACACGGTGCGATTTTTGCTGTCTTACGAGCTTGCAGATGATTTTTTTCACTCAGGAGAAATCGCGTGGAAATAGTTGTTGCTTGCATGGTCACGGCTCGCAGCGTGTGAGAGGAATTACAAGTCGAGCTGAGCACGTTACGAGCACCTACCGACCTCCCGATTAGTTATTTATGTTGAAAGAAATGGCTACTGTGCTCTGCTTTTCAAAAAATCATTTGCACACACATTTCGGTAATTTTTCCATCTGAAGCTATAGCTGCCTGCAACATTGAAAGCTCCGGTCTCTGTGTTTAGCGCAAAAGCTCACGTGATTGCTGCCGGCTCGGGATAAAATTTGTGCAGGACAGTTGTGCCGTGTATCAGCTGCTTTGATGAGATTATCAAGTTAACTGACTTGTAACTTGTGCAATATCTCACAACCTCCTGAGAGTATACGAACTCGCAACATGTACGCCTGCCTTAATTCTTTTATATATATTTTTTTTTTTTGGGCTCTAGTGTGACTGGAAAAACAGGGATGTCTGCGCAGGAACAGATTGAGAAGTTCAGTATCATCCAAAATGACTCTGCTAACCCCACACCTCTCATAAATAACATTCAGAACTTCTTTCAAATTGAGGTGAGTTCAGTTGTTTTCTTGTTGCTTTTCAGTCGGTCTCTTGACGTAATATTGGACCGACAAATAGGAATCTCGCTTAGAGAGCCAATCTACTTCGAGTGTAACTAAACGAGCCAATGGACATTGGCATGTAATTATTTGTAGCAGCTGCTCTTCCACTCAGTGTGGGTATATAATGAGTAGAAGGTGAGCGTTTGTTGTTCTTGCTTCTGAAGAGTTTATTTGTGAAAGAACAGCCACAGGAAGAATCCTGATTACGGTGTTGTCGATACGGTGCTAGCAGCGGTTGTCACACTTAGTGCAAATTACAACAGCTGTTTTTACAGCTATTCTGTTGAGCTCTGTGCTCTGCAGTGACAGTGAGTGCACACAACAGACTGTAACAGGCTCTGTTAGTGTTGCCGCATCTCTGTGATGAACTGCATGAACTGAACTGCAAGAATCAGGGCTGCACTAAATCCCTGTCTGTTCTGACAGGGCGGTTCTAAAGTCAGTGGATATTCGGGGCTTTAGCCCAAACTAAAATCTGGTATTTTTATTTAAAGGAATTAATTAATTGTAAAAGCGATTTAAGGGAATAAAGAAAAAGAAAGGCTTATTGTATTAGTGAAATAATTGTAACTATTTGCAAATAATATTTTATTTTTAATTATGCATTCTCTCTAAATGAATCAAGGAAATTATAGCATATTTTCAATTAAAAAAGGCATAATTTAATAAAAAAATAAAAAAAGTTGAGTAATTTGCATCACCGTATACTGTCGGTAGTTGAACATTTCTATTGTAAAACAGTCAAATATTAAATGTTTATCTACTTACATTTTGACATTGATGAGCTAGACCGCTGACCTTTTAGTCATCCTAACAACAAACAGCGGTGCATAATGGAGTGCATCAGAGCAGCATCAAGAATATAAAATATATTTCAGTGAATCTCTTATTTGCATCTTAAGTTTATTGCCAGTAATAATGACAGCTTTGCGAAAGTGTAGAACTCGCGCAAAAAACATCTTCATCACAGCGACTCATTTAAACACCTCTGATTGGCCGATGCGTTCAACAGACATGTCTGTGATTGGCTACAATGCTCAACGCTGCAAAAGCACGTCGTAAGTACCTTTAATGCAAAGAGAAAAACTTAAATAAAACTGCAATATGCACTTTTCATGATTAGGTAATCGTGGCTGCTGTAATCTTATTCACATTTGTTTTTTCTAATTAATTGTTTTGCTCCATGAGAAAGACAAGGTAACAAAATATTCGGGGCTTTACTAAAAAAATTCAGGGCTTAAGCCCCCTTAGCCCAGCCCTAGCGCCACCCCTGCGTTCTGAGGTGGCCAGTCCCCTCTGCTCTTCAGCACCAAAGGGCGTTTTTCCTAAAAGAGCTTACACGGCTGTGATCTTGTCTTTATCAAGATGTCAGATTTCAAGACGTGTGTTTCTGAATGTGGTCGGCTGATGGTCATGATCGTTGCCTCACGTGCCTGGGCATTAAGCACGCTGAGGCTGCGTTCGTGGATGCGACATGTTCTCAAAGCGGGAACATGTCCATCACTGTGTTGAGAGCTAGACTCCAATACCCTTAAGAGAGTTATACCTTAATTCTCGTAGTGGCACCCTCCCTGATCACAGGTGCCAGGAGAGGTCCACTGCACCGGGTAGCTGGGGTAACTCAGGATAACGGTGAGGGGATCTTCGGAAACCCCTTAACATAACGTAACGAAGGTTACGGCGCAGTCTCTATGTCGTGCAATGTCCACGCTGGTGGTCCAGGAACGCCTCCTGTGCCTGTGCCTGGCTGACATGCGGGATGCCGACAAGACGCGGTTTCTAAATTCCCGTCTCCCAGGCCGGCCTCTTCAGCGACGTGGTTGAGAGCTGTGCCCAGCAGTTGTACGAGACAGTTTTGCGCCTTGAAGTGGAACCTTTTCACAGAATGGTGTTCTTCTCAACAAGAAGACCCCCAAACTTGCTTAATCAGAGCGGTGCTTTCCTTCTTGCAGCAGGGGTTGGAGCGAAAGCTGTCTCCCTCCACCCTGAAAGTCTATGCTGCCACCATCTCAGCAAGACTTGGTGGAGGGTAAATTAGTTGAGAAGCATGACCTTGTCATCAGGTTCCTTAAGGGGGCGAGGAGATTAAATCCACCCAGCCTTGTCTCTGGGATTTGGGTAAACCCTGCGAGTCCTCCATCACCCTCGGCTGCCGGACGTGGCAGAGCGGCCGGCACCAGGCCTATATTTCCGCTGAATCCTTGAGAACCGGGTTTAGGCTAGGTGCCATATGTGTGGTCCTACGGGGATCCCATATGTGTAATATTCCACGGCTACTCCTAAACAGAAGCTTGTGTCTTTCCCTTGGGGGTACACATCTTGGGGGATGAAGTCAACCCTATGGGAGAGTCATCTCTACATAACTCCTTCAGGGTAGAATGTGGTTCCGCAGCATTCCTTTCCCAGTGGGAAGGGCACATTTCCCAGTGTTATCCAATAGTCACTGAGCGGGTAATGTGGAACAGCAGTGATTGGCTTTTCTGCGTAAGCCCGATCCTGTCTTATAAGAATGGTCGTAGGCTCTTGCAGGATGCTGGAAGGGACAGCAACAGTGGCACTTTGGTATGGAGTCCTATTCGTTGCTCCGACGCAACGTAGAGACCTACTGAAAGGGAATGTCTCTGTTTCATATGTAACCCTTGTTACGTCCCGTCGCCATGGTTGCTGTACCACCGCTGGGCAGCTGGGTTACGGCTCTGCTCCTCAGCGAAAACCTAAAGATGCAATTGCACCTTCTACTCATTATATACCCACACTGAGTGGCAGAAAAGCTGCTGCAAATCATTGCATGCCAATGTCCATTGCCTCGTATAGTCACACTCGAAGTAGATTGGCTCTCTAAGCGAGATTCCTATTCGTCGGTCCGACGTAATGTCTCTGTTCCCTCCTCCAAAGGAATGAGGGTTACATACGTTACCGATATGTTCTCTTCTGACACTAATGTGTAATACTGCGGACCTGGTCCTCTATGCCTTTCTTTACTTCTGTTGAAGTGTGTGTGAATCCTCATCTTTATAATTAAGCAGGCTTTTTTTTATATAATTCAGCAAATACAAAATAAAAAAAATAAAAAATCTTAATGCAGGACTTTCTGATTTTTCTTGTGTTTTTCCTCATGTGGAAGGAAACCCAACTGAAGAAATTGCTCATTGGAGACATTGTCACCATGAAGAAGCTGATCTACTCATCAATACAAAAAAACATTGAGAGTGAAATGGCCTCTTGCTATGAAGGTAATCAAGCATTAAGAGTTAAAATTCATCACAAAATATTTTGATATAAAGTGTACTTTTTATTTAGTGCATAACAAAAACATATTTCCTTTACAAAAAGTAGTATGCTATTAGTATAGTAATTTTAAACAAAAAAATTAAAATAAGAAACCATATTTTCAGTCTACTTATTACTTCTCAGAAATATAATTAGAAATTCACTTAAAGCTGCAGTCCGTAGCCATTTTGGGTTAAAAATTATCCAAAATAAATTTGAGCAAGTACATAACCAGCCAGTGTTCAAAACTATCTGCTTGCCTTAGCTCGATTCAAAATGGTTAGCTTGTAATAATGTATTTAATTCCAGTGGTACTGGTGGATTACCGCGGGAAATTCGAGCATGTCTTTGCGTCATTACGTCACATCTGTACACATAAAGAAGGAGTCTCGGCTAGTAGGCTATATTGCGTGTGAGGATGTTGGAGGTGGAGATTTATAGCCTTTTCTCGCAGCACTTGATTTAATTGAACTTATCAATTTGATGGTGGACCAGAAAGGTTCAAACGACAATCACCAATTACAACTGGAGATTCACCCATTGTAAAACGCGAAAGACTTCGGAGAAAAAAAAGAGACTACAACCGGCCCATGTGAAAACAAGGATAAATATAGGATAAGGATAAATAGCCGGATCTAAATGCAGCAGCTTTTTTTCTTAGGCCACGTACACACTGTAAAGTTTCAGGGGCAACAACCACATTTAAATGTGTGAGTGTGTCCCCTAAAGTATCATTCTATGTGTGTGCGGGACGCGACTCACTCCCGAAACATAGAGTATCATAGCAATGTTCTGGTGTCTCGTATGTTTGGTATCTACTATTCTGACAAAAGAAATATTACAGCAAAAAGGACTTCTTGTGTTCAATTTTAACTAAAGCACAGTGGACGGAGGCATCATCTTGTCGTATGAAATGTCGACCGAGGATGAGGTATAGGACTGTGGAGCTTTGTGGAATTTGATGGGAGGTGATTTACTCCATCTATGTTTTGATCATTGTTCTGAATCCCACCTGGACGTCTTTGATAATAATAAAAAATATAAATAAAACATATATTTTTTATTTTACATTAAATTTAACCACAATCAAGTGTTGATTCAAAACTGCATGAAGCTAGACAAAAAAAAAAAAAAAATATTTGCAGATGCTTTTTTTTTTGCAAATGTAAAAGTAAAATAAATTAAAGTGTGTGTGTGCATGCGTGTGTTTGAATGAAAGATTCGCATTATGAAATAATGTTTTTCTCTAAAACCCATTGGCCACATTTATTGGTACCCCTACGAAATATTTATGAGTACAATCTCTGAAGATCTCTGAAGTAGGCCTATATTCCCATCCATATTTACAATTTTTAGCACACCAGGGTGAAATTGTTGGCTTACTGTCTCACAGGACTATTGATATGAGGGAACAAAAAGGTCAAATTGCCTTAATCATCCATCACAATGAGTAAAACCAAAGAATATATTTCTGATGTGCAGCAAAAGATTGTTGAGCTTGACAAATTAGAAAGTTAAGAAAATAGCACAAAATAGAAAGTAAAATAAGTACAAAAATAGCGTGTAATGTTATGAATCTGCCTGGAAGAGGATATGCGTCTATATTATTTAAATTAACTGCAAAATAATATAGATACAACATAACGACAGTATATTTTAAATACTTGTTTAATGGCATCTTTTTATGAATAAAGGCCAGAAAAAATTTTTCCCCCAATTTTAAACATTAAGCATAGGCTACTCCAGTCTTTAGTGTCACATGTGACATCCAGTCTATCACATGATCCTTTAGAAATCATTCTAATATTCTGATTTATTATGAGTGTTGGAAACAGTTCAAATATATTTGATGAATAAAAGGTTAAAGAACTGCATTTATTCAAAATAAAAAAATATTTTCTAATAATATAAATCTTTACTATCACTTTTTATCAATTTAACATATCCTTGCTGAACAATAAATAAAAATAAATACTGACCCCAAATTACTGACCTGGGGTGCGTTTCCCGAAAGCATTGTTAGCCAACTATGGTCGCAAGTTCCGTCATTATCAGCATAGTTCAACGATTTGGTGTTTCCCGAAACCATCGTTCCAACGAATGTTCGCAAACAGCATCGCAAACTTGTGTGGTTGGAACGACAGCTCTCGAGCTGTGGTTAGAAGCATAGTTTCTAGTTTACATGAGATGTAGACTGAATAAATCCTTATCTTTAGCAAAATAAGCAAGCTTTTTTTCTGTATTTTTGATCAAATAAATGCAGGCTTGATGAGCAGAAGAAACTTATTTCAAAAACATAAAAAATAGTAATGTTTCCAAACTTTTGACATGTACTGTATACAAATTAGTAAAAGATGTACAGCCATCACACTCCAAAGGAAAGTACAGTTGTAAATCATCAGCATACAAGTGATAATTAATATTTTGCTGCTTAACAATGGACCCAGGGACTCATGTATATTGAGAACAGAGTCGGACCAAGGATTGATCCCTATAAGGAACCCAACTGAGCTAATGTAGCCTAATCGATTCAAATTTACTTAAACAATGAACGAATTCATTATATCGACTACAACATTGCCTAGCAACATTATCAATAAATTCTTTTAAAAAAAACTCTCGCACAGATCCTTAGACGGGGTAGGCAAAAATTAATAGACGTAGGCTACTCAGTAGCCTACCTTCTCTTTGGTTGAAAATAATACCTTCGGGTTATTTGCATTATGTGATATAATTCGCGAAAAAGTATCTAAGAATATTATAAGATACTTGCAATTTACCTTTTAGCCACTTACGCCACTTTAGACAAACCCGCCTCAGATTCCGTGTTACATCATTTAGCCACGGTTGTTTTTAACATTTTAAAAGGCGCAACATTATCCAAGATCTCAGGGCAAACATGATTAAAATAATTTACCAATTCATCGGTAGGCTCAGTATAAAGGGCTAATTCAGTAAAAGCAGTTGAGAACGCACTAGGCCTACAGTAGGTGTAGAAGTAGTGATAACCCTGGACAAGAATGATGGAGGCTGATAACAGAGTCCATTTGTTGAAGAAGTAAAATTAAACCTAATAGGCATATGGTCCGACATGGCCATTTCTTTGACACAAATATTTTCTATCGTCATCCCCAAAGAAACCACCAAGTCAAGTGTGTGCCCATGATCGTGTGTTGGTCCAGAAACACATTGGGATAAGTTAAAGGAATCAACTAAATTAAAAAAATTCTTTGGTCATGGGTTTACCAGGACAACTGACATGAATATTAAAAATCACCCATAATCAAAATCCTGTCAGCAGATGGAACAACCAAGATAAAAACCAAGACTGTTCGTTTTTTATTTAAGGGGCCACCGGAGGAGTTTTGAGATCTGTAGTCAAAAAAGACACGACCCTCCCTTTGCCAGCAATAATTTTTTTTATGACCCTCCAAAATGATTGTGAAAAAAGGCATGACCCTCCCCAATAATTTATTGATTAGCCTACTTCTGTACTGGTTTGCGCTTGGCAAAGATGTTCAGATAGCCTTTTATTTTTTTTTTTTTTTATTTTTTTTTTTACAACCATAAACTCTTGCTTTCTCATCTTACTAGGGCTGTAACGATAGACCAAACCTACGATTCGGTTCGTATCACGATTTTTTATTTGATTTTTAGATTTGAAAAAAAAATCATGTTTTCGGTGCTATAATATGTCAAATACAGCAAGGAGACATTTAAATTGTTTATTAATAAACAAGTGTTTTCTGTGTCGACTGCAAAGATGAAGTTGACGATGTGTCGCGATCTTCGCAGAACGCGCCAGAGAGAAATGCACATTTCATACGGATTAGGCTACATAAGAGTCTGTTTTCCTTCGTTTTGAATTGTTCTGTTTAAAAGTAGACATTTCAAGCTTTCTATATATTTCTCAGGTCTGTGAGGCAAGTAGCCTACGCTGAGTTTCGGTTCATTTATGAGACAAGAGTCCAGTTCACTCGCCGGCGCCTCCGTGTCATGATTATCTATTTTCTACTATATTTACTTCTCTGCAATTGGTTGATGAAACATTGATTAAAATTAAGATACAATTAATAAAAAAATAAATTCACTTTAAAGAAAGGCTTTGTGCTTTCTGTTTGAGGTCTCTGTGAATTTTTTTAAGTCGCTTTCAGAGCAGTCATGTCCGTAATGGAGAACTGTCATGCCCGCAAAATTTTTTTTTTTTTTTTTTTTTTTTTTTTTACATTTATGCAAACACGAAAAATAAAATAAAACGAATATTTTATGTTCGGTGGAGGCCGATCCTTCTTCATCCGGTGGGTATATATCTTTTGGTTTGCGCAGTGTAATTCATAGAATTACTAAAAAATATTTTGCCACCTAAAAGTTCAAGATTTTTTGTGTCACGTCACATGTGTATTTCCCTCATATTAAATATAAAACGCATGTGTAGACTGATATTTTTCTAATGTCTTGACTCTTTTATTAAGGGAGTATGGATATATTAACAGACGTTTCAATATATTGGTATTAAATGCATTTTCTGAGAATTTATATTTCAAGTTTTGACTGCAAATGTCACGTCCATAACGCTGGAATTGCCCAATTTTAACGAATTTATCCTCAACTAGTTTTTTGGTGTAGGTCTACGTATTTTATTATGTTAACTTAAATAATAATAGTAATTTAAAGATGTGGTAGCCCTACATCTTACACATCACACTCCACTGTTATGGTGGCAATTTCAGTAGATTTACTCACTAACATTATTGTGGAAACAAAATAAGAATGGAAAATAAAATATGGTAGTATCGCGCTACAGCGAACATTCTATCAGCTGCAGTTCTGGTGCCTCAGTCCCAATACTGTAAAACTCGACGTGCATTCACATCACATGTTAATGCAGCGATAGAGTTACACTCACAGGACACTGTGCACTTATTCGCAATCACAAAAGTTCATTATTTGCTCGTGCTTTAAAGCTTTGCCGGGTTAACATTTCATTGGCGTTCTGTTCTGACATGATGCACTTTTTCTGAGCGCGTACTCAGGGGTTAAAGTGAAAAAAAATCCTCAGTCTGAATTTTTTGTGTGGGGGGTGTGTGGGGGCTTCATTGGCACCATTTATTTTCAAGCATGTTAATGGCATATTTTTATGAATGAAGACCAGTATCACTGATATAGCTAGCCTACTCGATGAAAATTTATTTTTCCAAAATTTGAAACATTTATTAGGCTTAAAAACATAGAACAACTTTTAATTTAAGTGAACTTAAAACAATCCTCACTTAAACCCATAATAAATGTCATATTTACCTGTACCTTACCTGTCTAACCGATGTGAATTATATAGAAATTGAATACGTTTATAAAACAGTCCGCACTGCATAAATTAGAAATGAAAAATAGATCAATCCTTAAAGGTCCCGTTCTTCGTGATCCCATGTTTCAAACTTTAGTTAGTGTGTAAAGTTGCTGTTAGAGCATAAATAATATCTGTAAAATTATAAAGCTCAAAGTTCAATGCCAAGCGAGATATTTTATTTAACAGGAGTCGACTACATCGAACGCCCGTTTTTTTTTTTTTTTTTTTTGATATAAAAGACTCAAAAACATATGATTCCAGCAATTCAGCCTACATCAACAATGTTTCACAAGACAAATATCACACCTTTAGACAAATTGACAAGTCATAACAAGAAAAAAATAAATAAAATAAAAATAAAGAATATATAAAAAAAAATATATAAAAAATGTTTCCTCCTTTTTCCTAATTAGACATTCAGTATTCATATAATTTAGTAAACAAAGCCTAGTGGGGACATTACAGTATCAAGAATTTCTCCATAAATTTTAACAATTTCATTCTTTTTATTTTTAATTAATTTTAACGATTTCTTTAGCGATTCCATCTCGATTAAGAATAAATTACATTTAGGTATGCATTTTGCAAATTTTTGTTTATGGATGTAATATTTACCATGCAAGATGTAAAAGTTCACCACATATTCAAACATTTTGCTTCTGTGTGTGAAAGAACATATAACATCTTTTAGAGATAATTTATAATTCACCTTTCTTGGGGCAAAAAGAAAAGAGCTAAGGTCAGACCAAAATTGTAAAGATACATCACAATTGTAAAACAAATGAGCCAAGTCTTCCTCATGTACAGTACAAAAAATACATTTGTTGTCAATGTCCATGAATTTTGATAACAAAGCTTTACATGGGTAGATTTTGTGAAGTATTTTAAAGTGTACCTCTTTAACTTTATTTAGCATACAAAATTTATTTGGACTTGACCATGCTTCTTTCCAATGAATATCAGCGATTTGTGCATTCCAAAAAAAATTCCCTCTAGGAGAGATTTTATGTTTGGATTGAAAAATTAATCTGATATTTTTATTATTACAGGAATGAGAAAATAGTTTGATACCATCAACTATTAACTCAGGAAGTTTCCTTTCGCTACTTCCAAAAGTAAGGTGACTTTTCATCAAATGTTTTAACCCATTGGGAATAGCTTTAACAACTCGCTGAAACTCTTTAAATGGAATGGGGAAATTGTAGATAAACATAAAATCTTCATAAGACAAAACATTTCCATTTTCATCAAACAAATCCATGACAAAATATATATTTTTTTCAAACCATTTGCGTAAAAATAAAGATTTATTCCTAGAGGTAATAAGATAATTGTTCCAGAGAAGCATTTTGTGTGGAGAAAAATTGTGATGGAAACCAATTTTCCAGGCTAATAACACTTGCTGGTAAAATTTGGATAGATTAATTGGTAATTTCCCAGGCAGATAGTTACATCTCAGTAGAAAAGATAAGCCTCCAAGCTTGTTAAAGATGGACTGAGGAATAAAGAACCATAATGAATTTTCATTTCTTTGACAGTTTCTTAACCAATTAAGCTTAAAAGTATTGATAATATCAAAAAAATCTAACATCTCTAAGCCACCATCAACTCTTTTGCCTGATATAATGTCCTTTTTTAACTTGCAAGGTTTATTTTTCCAAATAAAATCGAGAAAGGTTTTATTAATTTCTTTAGAAGTTTTATCACTGACGTAAAGGGAGAGAGCTGGATAAACAAATCTGGAAAGACCCTCAGCTTTGGAAAGCAAAACTCTCCCAAACAAAGTCAAATCCCTTTGTAACCAGTTGTTAAAGATATTTTTCGTTTTTTTAATTTTAGGCATAAAATTCAGTTGTTCACGAGCGTGTTCATTTTTAGAAATATGAATGCCAAGGTACTTAACTGGTACTTAACTTTTCCTTTACTGGTATGCTTTCAACTAATATATCTATTGAATCGTGTATAAATAATATTTCACACTTCTTAAGGTTTAACATTAAACCAGAGGATCTGGAAAATTTGGATATACATTCCAGGGCTGTTTTAACTTGCTTCTTATCTCTCAGAAATAAAGCAGTGTCATCTGCCAATTGAGAAATTTTGATTTCTCTATCAAATATTTTCAGTCCCAGAATGTTATGATTATTCAGAATGTGAATAGAAAGAAGTTCAGCCACTAATAAAAACAGAAAGGGAGAGATTGGACAGCCTTGTCGTATGCCACGATGAATCCCAAATCTTTTAGAGGTTCCCATATTAAGAATAATAGAACTATTAATATCTTTATAAAACATTTTTATGACATCAATGAAATTATTGCCAAAACCAAAAACTTTCAGTGAGTGGAGTAAGAAGCCGTGTTCGATGGTGTCAAAGGCTTTACAAAAATCTAACAATACAATAAGAGCCCCTGACTCAATTTGATCAGAATAGTCTAGAAGGTCAATTATAAGGCGAATGTTATTACTAATGTGTCTATTTTTCATGAAACCTGTTTGAGTCTCATTAATGATTTCATTTAATCCGGATTTTAATCTTTTTGCATATACTAGTGCAAACAATTTATAGTCTATATTTAATAGAGTGATAGGTCTCCAATTATCAATATTTTGGGCATCTTTATCTGGTTTAGGAATCAAGGAGATTAATCCTTGTTTCATAGTTGTGACCAAATCCTTTTTTTTAATACATTCATTAAACAATAAGAAAAGGGGATCTTCCAATACCTTCCAAAAGTGTTGGTAAAATTCTATTGAAAGCCCATCTGGACCTGGACTCTTACCCTTTTTCATATATTGGAGAGCTGACAGTAATTCCTCCTTCTTAAGGTCGGAGTCACAACGGTTTTTGAAGTCATTACTGATTAATGGAATAAAATCTTGAATGTCATTAGTAAATGATTTACAAAGGTCATAATTAAAGTTAGACTGATAAAGTTTTTCATAAAAGGAGCTGACAAAATCTGAAATTAGTTTGGGATCCTTGCATAAGGTGTTGTTAATATATAATGCAGACAAAGAATTTCTCTTAAAATTCCTTTTTTCAAGGGCAAAAAAATAGGCTGTATTCCTCTCTCCCTTTTCTATCCATCTCGCTCTTGAACGCAGAAAAGCTCCACTAGCCTTGCTAATATACAAGTCATCAAGTTTTAATTTTAAGGACTGGAGCTCACTTTCCTGTGTTTGAGAGAGTGTCTGAACTTTCCAAAGAGTATCAATTTTGTTTAATAGTTCTGTTTCTATGCAATCTCTATCTTTTTTCAATTCCTTACTTCTCCAAATAGCTAATTCTCTGGATTTGAATTTAAATAACTCCCATTTAGATGTATAATCTGATTTCTCTGACTTAAAAATATTGGTGGCTAACGTTTCAATATTTTTTGTAAAAATGTTATCTTCTAAGATAGAGTTGTTAAGTTTCCAATATCCACGGAGGCAGCTGGGTTTATGAACAGTCTGTAAAGACAACTCAATCAGAAGGTGACCTGAAAAGGGAGCATAATGATGGGAGATATCTTGAACATGTTGTAGCAGACTGAATGAAATAAGAAATAGGTCAATTCTCAATTTTAAAGACTTCGACGCATTGCTCCATGTATATTCAAATGAATTACTATTAAAGTAGCGCCACGAATCCACCAAAGATAGGTCTTTGCATAAGGAATCAATAATATTAGAGTTTTGAGAGTGAGGTCTTACTTTCCTTGGAAACCTATCCATTAAATCATCGGGGACTTCATTAAAATCTCCTGTGACTATTAGCTTAGCATTTGGGGTTGTTTTCAGCAATTGAGATAGAATAAGAGAAATGTCAGTGAAAAAGGTATTGTTCATAGAGTGTGAGTTAAATCCATAAATATTACAAATAACAAAGATGGCATTATCTAATTTAACAGTTAGAATAACCCATCTGCCTTCAGGGGAGGACATAGAATTAACAATATCTCCTTTAAACTTATGAATTAAAATAAGAACACCAGCTGAATTATTTGACCCATGACTAAAATAAACCATATCGCCCCATTGAGCTTTCCAAAATTTTGAATCAGAAGCAGCCGAATGTGTCTCTTGCAAGAAAATAAAATCTGCATTATAACGTCTACAAAACAGAAAAATAGCTTTTCTTTTAATGTCATCTCTTAAGCCCCGCACATTTAAAGAAACAATGTTCAGCTGTTTGAACTCGAATTTGTCCATTAACAAATAAAAGTAGGCTATGATAAAAAATTAAAGGGAAAGGAAAGAAAAGGAAAATGACAACCACAAAGTGTAACTATTGAACACCTAACTTGAAAGTTCTGTAACTAACGCTGTTTTCCTTAAGAAGGATCAGGGAATTAGTAGAATAAGGTCGAAAAGCCCTTGGAAGAATGTCAACAATATAACTGGGCAAACGTGCAGAAAAAAATAAAAATAAAAAATCGAACCTGACACGCGGTTAGAAACTTGTGGTCATTTTACGGATGCGGTGCTGAACTGGCAGCGATTCTCTTGTTATTGATAACAGCAAGGGACCGCTGAAACCGGCCTTCTTTCCCTCCTTCCGTGCCGCCAGGACAATGGGCCAGAGTTTATTCCGACTATCAATGTCCGCTTTGGAGAGAGATTCCTTGACATAGAGAGCGTGCTCTCTCAGGTAGAGAGAATTCTTAGCTTCCACCCATAAGATGTCGCGGTACCTCCGTGTGGCGAATCGAATGATGATGTGTCGCGGCGAGCCATCCGGTGTAGCAGTCGATTCTGTTCCCTACAGGAATTTGTGTTCCCCCTCAAAGAGGCATGTCTGCGCATGCCTAGAAGATGCATCAAACCACAACTGGAAGTACGGAAAGCGAAAAAGGCCAAACGCATTGGCGCAACATTCAATTGTCAGCATAATAAAATGGTTCTCACACTCCAGTAATATTTCTGTCAAAACAAAAACTCAATGCCTCATATTATTGTCTTTATATTATTATGTCTGTATTATTTATAAAGATTGCAAAGCGTCAGAGATGACAGGTTTATGAAATACAACTTTATAAACAGTATACAAAATGTATTAATATGTTAAATGTCACCAAAATACACATTAAAAAAAGAGTTCATCATATTATTGTCAAAAGGTAAACACATTTTCAGGTGACACCTTTTATATTCCCTGTATGAAAATAAATAAATAAATAAATATGAATAAAACCATATTGCTATTTTTCTTTAATATTTTTCACATGCAAGATACATGGGTGCAACATAACATTCTAGTAATTAATTCATAAAAAAATTTTTGAGGGCACTAATTAGCTTTAATTAATCAAATTAATCAATGGTGTTATAAATTGGGGAGATGACCACACAACATTGTCACCTGAATTTCTATTCTTGCTGGCACATTCCAACAATGGATCCAAAAATATATGAAGAAATCATGAGCTATAAAACTCAAGGCACATATCCATTTGGTATAAAAAAAGACCATACATATGTGATTCGCAGACGTTGCTCCAATTTCCAAATTCATGGTAAGTAATTTATTCTAAATTATAATTATTTTTGAAAGTGAAGATAACATAACTCCACAGACAGGAGTGAGGTATAGTAATACACCAAGACTTGATAGAAACAAAAAAAACATACTTTTCCATGGACTATAGCCTTCTTGGCAAATAGAACATAAAATACCTATCCTGCAATTTTAGTTTAAAATATCCTATTTCTTTCATTAGGCATTCAGAACCTCCGTGGTTATTGTTTAGACTTTACTAACAATAAAGCTATTTCAATAGATCGTCAACTTTACTACATCTCCTCAAAAAATTGTATGGGTTCGAGGAAAAAAGTGGTCATTGGCCAAAAAGAGGCCAACGAAATATTTACAGAATTCCATGCCAGCCCCTATGGAGCACACTGTGGAACAGAAAAAACCAAGCTTGCCATTTCAGCGAGGTTCTACTGGCCTGGAATGGGGGTGGACATTGATAAATGGGTAAATCCTAAATTATTCCTTTCTAACTTTGTTGTGAAACATATGAATGTATTATGTTTTTGAATGCATTTCTCATGTGCTTATTTCGCTTTGAAGGTGTGTGATTATAGTATTGTAGCAAATATTAAGTGTTCATTAAAATGGGATGATGCTTAAGTTAATATCTTGTTACTTCCTCAGTTTGCAGAACACATTCTGCAAAATACCACAATAAACTTCTCCAGTGATCTACAATCTTTAACATGATTCAGAATGGAGATTTCTTTAACTCTGCTCCGCCAATCTGGTATGGCTTTATAAACTCATGAATGTTATTGACGTGCTTTTTGATGTGCATCACTTTCATCAGTGTCGTACTGTACTTCATAGATGACCTAAGTGACCTGTGCCACTTTTGTGGAGAGGCAGAAACTTTTGATGACTCTGAAGGAGAGGCAGAAACATTGACTGGATGTGCAGATGATTGCAGTGCAGATGTTCTTTGGGTAAATATGGTTAAGCATTTTTGGTTGGTGTAGCATTCTCAAAAGTAATCATGAATGGACCAATGCTTTAAACCCCCTTTTTTAAAATTGTTAATCTTATATATTTTTATTTATTTATAGATTGCCTGTGATGACTGTGGGCGATGGTTCCACTTAATGTGTGTTGGCAATCCATCCACGGAAGATGAATACAAATGTGCTTCTTGTAATAAATAACTAAATATGAAACCATTGTTTTTGGAGTTTATTTTTCCCCTTCATTTTCCCTTTGGTAAACCTACTCGAAAATCAATCTTTCAAAACAAGTAGCCTATTTATTTTATAAAATGTGACATTTAATTGTGAAGTCATTGTGGTTCAAATAGTCTTCAGCTAGACGAGTATTAGGCTACTAATCAAAGCCTTAATAAACATTACATTGAAATCGCTAATAACGGTTTAAATTTGAATATAAAAAAAAAAAGCTAGATTGAAATGACAGAGCAGGAAAAACTCGCTTTAACTTTTTTATTAAAAAATAATACTTTTTTAACCTTTTGGCTTCCCGTACATCCAGTTGTGCTTCTTGTCGTATCAATTCTGACGGTACGTATGGTAACCTGATGGTAACGCGGCAACTACGCATGATTTGTAGTATGATTGCGTAAAGGGAACAGGAATTCCGGAAGGGAACAGAATCGACTGCTTCACCGGCCGTTGTTTGCCTACACGATGGACCACATCCACAGCCTCCTCCAGCTTATCTTTAATTCGCGGGACCACCCTGGCAAGATGATTGGTGATCGTTCGGACATTTTCTTCCTCACGTTCTTTCACTCCAAGCAATTTCAAACACCATCTGCGGCTGTACCTTTCTAGCTCTTCCACTCTAGACTTGAGAGACACATTCTCCTGTTGCATATGTTGTATCGAAGCTTCGGCCTTACGATCCTTTCGCCGTGAGTGGCAACATCTGAAAGGAGTCGATTGACGGTGTCAGATAAAGAGTTAACAGCCGCAGTTGTGATCTCAATGGAGCTCTCGATGTGAGTTATCTTTTGAAAAACCGCGTCTTGCTTGGAGTTCAGGGACTGAATGGCGTCGAATATCTCGGTAAGCGATACAACACTATCAGCTTTTTTCTTTTTTCCAGGAGGACTTTTGCTGGGTGTAGCACATCCGTCAAAATCCTTTTCAAACTTATCTTGTGATCTTATAGGGAGGCTTCTCCGGATTCAGGCACGGAGACATCCATGTTTTGTTCAAGAGATTCGCAAGACATCAGACTGTCCCAGTTCCACGAGGCACGCAGGTTCCTATTAACTCGTTTTTTGCCCATTAAACTCAAAGGCGGGTTCCACCTTTTGTTTTACAGTTTTTAGCGAGTAAAATCATCCGCCATAGGGGCAAAGTAACGACCCGTTGACCAAAAAATCCTTCTTAACTAGAACAGGTGCAAATAACAGATCTACTCAGCAAGACGCCATCTTGGCTCCTCCCGCTGGTCCACATCGAACGCCCGTTTGGACTACATCCCTTCTTTAATGACGTCACTAGAACCGTTTTTGGACTAACCTCCGCCCACACCGAAATTCGTGTATGTACTTGCGCACTTCTTATAACTTACTGTGTTTACTCAGCTCTTACGGTGATTTTCTGAAGTAAAACTGACGCTTCATCTTTTGTGTGATGTACAATAAACTTTATTAAACTCATCAGTATATGTTTGATCATCATTCAGACAGCAGAGTTGTAGCAGCTAACGTTAGGCTATTAATAAATAATGGATACATACAAGCAGATGACAAATACGTTATAATAACCGTAATTAAACTACTAAACTATACCTGTTTCATCTCTATACACAAATCCGCCGCGATCTCTATGGGCGCCGCCATCTTGCCTGCCGCCATTACTGCGTGCCTGCGAAGTGACGGCGGTGTGACACTTGCCGGTGCCCTCTAATGACATTTCAATGAAAGCGGATCCTGGGGCTTAAATATTGTGATTGTCAAAACATTTTAGTAACTAATCTGAATTGTATTAGGTTTAGTGACAACATGTTGCAATGTTTATAATATATGGTACAATTTCTGGTAAGCTAGTACGTTTTTTTATTATTGCTTGAAACAAATTTCAGGATTTCAATTCAGTTCAATTCTTGTGATTTGATTTAATATTGACTAATTTGGATAAATATTAGGTACACAAGATGGGCGTTAATTAAAAAAAAAAAAACACTGATTGATCGATATTATGTATGATGAATATACATTTCGGTAAGTTGTAGGCCTACTCTTTCTTTTAACATTGTTCATTCGTGTTTATTTACTATTAAGTCGAGATGATCGGTTCACGTGCCGCTAGGGATCCGTCACGTCACATTTACAAACACCAAAACGGTATTTATTGTTTGAATTTCGTAATAAAATTGACAGAATCTGAGAGCTGAGTTTTTTTTATATCATAACTAATCTGCTAACTATAGACACAGAAAGTCTGTCGGTCTCCGTGTCCTTTCTGCCTCGCGATTTTTCTGTGCGTGAGAAAATGGATGTGTGGCGTGAGAGCGTGTGAAAAGCTTAAAAGTTCCGTGTGTCTCACGGTGAAGGCGTGAGAGTTGGCAGCTTAAAGGTTTTCAAGATTATTTTATTAATCATCTGGCATGCGAGCTTCAGAACCTAAACTACAGGGCACTGATTGAAGGTCAGAATTATATGAGCTCCGGATGGATTGGCCAGATACTGCATACCTTCGCAGACGAGCCCATCACATTAAAAGGTGTCGTGAGGTTTCCACAGGCAGTGAACTCGTACCATAATGTGTCAGTTAACAATACACAGAGAAAACTGCAAAGTTCTCGAATTCAGTTTGTGACTGCATGGTCGACCGAGGGAAGTGCTGTAGCCATACAGCAGGGCTACTGTACAAAATTAAAGATGAATAGATAAAAATAACATTTATTCGTAAATCTGTACATTCGTACAGCTACAGCCGCCTACGGGACCAACGCTACTTCCTTAGCAGCAAGGCACGCAGTAATGGC
Source organism: Leuciscus idus (assembly GCA_021554675.1). Taxonomy (NCBI): domain Eukaryota; kingdom Metazoa; phylum Chordata; class Actinopteri; order Cypriniformes; family Leuciscidae; genus Leuciscus; species Leuciscus idus. Next base: position 31,222,199 of record CM038628.1, on the reverse strand, counting down.
GGCGCTGCTTTACTTCCGTGTTTCGCCGGATTTGTGTATACAGCACTCTGACTCGGTAGGCATTATTGTCCGACTCGAAATGAACACCGTTATTGAGAGTTTCTGATATTATCATCATTCTGTGAGATGAAATTGTCCTGACAGACTGAGCGCGAGCTCATGAAGCTCCGCCCCCTGGGTCGTCCAGCAGCAGCTTATTTGCATTTAAAGGGCACACACTAAAACAGCGCGTTTTTCTGAGGCCCAAAAAATTACAATTTAAACATGCTGTAAAAAATGATCTGTTGGGTATTTTGAGCTGAAACTTCATATACACACTCTGGGGACATCAGAGACTTATTTTACATCTTGTGAAAAGGGGCATAATACGGGACCTTTAAGCGTTGAGCAGTTAGTAATTTTCTCTGTTCCCAGTGTTCTTTGGTTAACTTTACTAACAGAGAGAATTGCTGTCACTTTAATACCCGCCGCTGCTGACAGGATCTCACGCATCTCATTCTCTACTCTTTACTTCCATTTAAGATTGTATTTAACTAAAATGACTGTTCTTGTGAAGATACTCGACAGAACTGACATTTTGCCATAAATGTGTGTGTTATGGTTCGTTCAAGCGCGAAAGAGAACTCGATGGCGCGCTGTCGACTGCGATACTGGCGCGCGTCTTTCTGTGTCTGTGTGTGTTTCAGGAGGACATTCACTGACAGCGCGTTCTCTTTTGTCTTCTCGCGCATTGATAGTTTAAAACATTTGCGTGAAGGAGAGCATGATCATATAACCCAAAGGATGACAGAAAGAACGTACTCGGTTACTAACGTAACCTCGGTTCTCTCTAGAAGAGGGAACGAGTACTGCGTAAGATATCTTACGCTAGGGGAAAATCCTTTTTCCGCGAGATATTGAAGCCAAAAATTATCCTTAATTTTGTAATAATGCAAAACGCGTTGCGGCAGCATGCAGACATAGGCGAGGCAGCTCGCGCGCCTATTGGCTGCTCTGCGGCAACTGCAGCAGCCTATCGGGCGAGGCCTGGCGTGACGCCAGACCCAATCAGGGCACTTCGCGCCCGCTGCGTCACGTCACGCCGAAATGGGCGTGGTCTAGGCCTATAAATAACGCTCGCAGGCAGCTATTATCTGGTTTTTCATCATCGAAGCAACCAGAGCGTGTGCATGCACGGCAAGATACGCAGTACTCGTTCCCTCTTCTAGAGAGAACCGAGGTTACGTTAGTAACCGAGTACGTTCTCTTACGAGAGGTCTCTCGTACTGCGTAAGATATCTTACGCTAGGGGACCCAATGCAAAACGCCGTGCATGCTGAGATCTGACACCAAAAACCCAAGGGCGAAAACCCGGGGTACATATAGTGCACAATCACTCAGGGAACTCACAGGGAGTCCGGGAAGAGGGAGGGGCGAAGCCGCACTCTTCCACATATGGCAGCGTCGCTGAGACGCGAATTTCATACAGACAGGGCGGGGTACGGCCTGAACTGATGGGGGAATGTGGGTCTTACACAGTCTGCCCAGGCACATCTCGTGCTGCTACTTTTTACTGTCGAACATTGAGCTGTGCTCAGTAGACGCAGCATTCTGAGCTGATAGCATCAGGTCAGATAATACTGGTAAACTTAGACCGACAGCAGCCTGGCCTGCAGGGCGGGAACCTCTAGGTTATAAAACCTTATAAATGTAGACGGGGAGGCCCAGCCTGCCGCCATACAAATATCTTGCAAGGCAATCCCACTTGACCAGGCCCACGAAGAGGCCATGCCTCTCGTGGAGTGCGCTCTGACACCCAACGGGCACTGCATGCCCTTGGAGGCGTATGCCAGCGCTATAGCATCAACTATCCATCTGGATAGGCTCTGTTTCGACGCGGCTAGTCCCTTAGAACGCCCGCTAAATGAAACAAAGAGCTGCTCCGTCTGTCTGAAAACAGACGAGCGAGACACATAAGCTCGTAATGCCCTGACTGGGCAAAGGAGGCTCGCGTCTCTTTCCTCATCAGGGACCGGTAGGGCTGACAGGGAGATAACCTGCGCCCTAAACGGTGTGTTGAGGGATTTTGGAACATAACCGTGCTTAGGTTTGAGTATAACTTTTGAGTCATTAGGCCCAAACTCCATGCACGCCGCGCTCACAGAGAGCGCGTGTAGATCCCCTATGCGCTTCACTGAAGCGAGAGCCAGCAAAAACACCGTCTTGAAAGACAGGTGTTTCAAATCAATTGACTGTAAAGGCTCAAATGGCGCACCTTTCATGGCTTCCAGAACCGTAGAAAGGTCCCATACGGGGACTGAGGGAGGTCTGGGAGGATTCAGTCTCTTAGCCCCTCTAAGGAAGCGGATGACTAAATCGTTCCTTCCTATTGACTGACCAAGCGTTGTTCCTGAGAACGCTGCTATAGCCGCCACATAAACTTTGAACGTGGAGGGGGCCCTGCCCTCATCCAACAGCTCTTGTAGGAAGGAAAACACCTCCGTCACACCACAGTCTGTGGGTGACACACCACGGGCTGTGCACCAGCCCGAAAACACTGACCATTTCGAGGAGTAGAGCCGTCTCGTAGACGGAGCTCTAGCCTGCGTGATCGTGTTTAATACTCCTTTAGGGAGTCCAACATGTACCCGTTGATGGCCCAGACATGAAGGGACCATAGTTCCGGGTGAGGATGCCAGATCGAGCCGTGGGCCTGTGAGAGGAGGTCTCTCCTCACTGGTACTGGCTACGGGGCAGTACTTGCTAACTGCATCACGACTGGGAACCAAGGTTGGTTTTTCCAGAACGGTGCCACCAGCAATACTGAGCATCCTTCTTCCCTGATCCGTTCTATCACCTGAGGCAGGAGAGAGACGGGGGGAAAAGCATAGAGCGGGCGGCGGGGCCACACATGGGCCAGCGCGTTCCTGCTCTTGGAGAAAAATTCCGGACAGTGAGCGTTTTCTTGAGACGCAAACAGGTCTACTTCCGCTCTGCCGAATTTCTTCCACAGCAGTTGGACTGTCTGTGGGTCATTTCGAGGCAGTTTATGTGCAGGAGCTTTTCCCGTTCCGACCACTGGCCGAAGAACGGTCTGCCCTCGAGCAGCGCTCCCCATCCCGAGGTGGACGCGTCCGTGGACACCACTTTCACCCTCGAGGAAGTCCCCAGGCTTACACCTGATTGGTACCAGTCGTTCGCTCTCCAAGGTTTCAGAGCTGTGACGCACTTCTGATTGACCCTGAGGCGAAGCGAACCGGATGCCCACGCTCTGCGTGGGACTCGCGCTTTCAGCCAAAACTGCAGCGGGCGCATGCGGAGCAGGCCCAGCTGGAGCACTGATGATGCTGAGGCCATGAGACCTAGCATCTTCTGAAATTTCTTGAGCGGGACAGACGCGCCGCAGCGAAACGAGTTCGCTGTGCGTTGAATGTCTACCGCGCGCTGTGGTGATAGTCGCGCTATCATGGACAGCGAGTCCAATTCTGTGCCCAGGAAAGATATCTTCTGACTGGGTGACAGAGAGCTCTTCGCCCAATTGACACTGAGACCCAAATCCTCGAGGTGATCGAGTAAAATGGTCGTGTGTTCTATGAGCACTGCGCGAGATTGCGCTAGAATCAGCCAATCGTCCAAATAGTTCAGTACTCGCATGCCTCTCATTCTGAGGGGTGCGAGCGCCGCATCCATGCACTTCGTAAATGTACGGGGTGCCAGGGACAAACCGAACGGCAGGACTGTGTACTGATATGCCTGGCCCTCGAAGGCGAATCTCAAATATCGCCTGTGACGTGACGCTATCTGTATTTGAAAAATACGCGTCTTTCAGATCTATTGACACAAACCAATCTCCTTGGCGAATCTGCACAAGGATTTGTCTGGTCGTGAGCATCCTGAACTGTCGCTTCACAAGCACTTTGTTCAGTTGCCTTAGATCTAGTATGGGTCTGAGACCCCCGTCTTTTTTCGGTACCAGGAAGTATCTGCTGTATAGCCCTTCTTCGCTCTGAACTTGAGAGAGAGGCTCTATGGCCCCTTTGCTCAATAGTTTCGCCACTTCGGCTCGAAGTAAATGTGCTACTTCTGTTTTTACCGTGGTCTCGACGCGCGCCACATAGCGGCGAGGGCGTCGGCGAAACTGTAGCGAATAGCCTCTTTTTATAATGTTCAGCACCCACTTCGAAAAACCCCGGGCAGCTTTGCCCATGCGTCCGCATGAATAGCTAGGGGTTGAATACGAAGCGCGCTCCGCTCGCTCAGCGATGGAGAGGCTTCGGCGTGCTGTAACACAAGCGTCGCGCTCGTGACATTTGAGGCATGGGGCGCACTGATAACAGCGGGCAGATTGCCCGCGCTCGACTCCTCTGCGGTGGTCAACCGCGAGGGGGAGGGCTGGGCGGTTCCCGTAGGAACTGTCATGTCTATGTGTGGATGTGGGCGCGGGACAGCGGGCACATTTATCACACTGAAAGCATCGTTCGCTTGAGCGAAGCGAATGCACGTTGGTTTCGTTTTTACAGAAACCGCGAGACATGCATAACGTGGTGTTAGTGGGCACATTCACCATGTTTGAAGCGCAATCGATTCATGTGCGCGAGCCCTGTGTGACGGGCTGTGCTTGTGTGTAGAGATGGGCACTGGGCAGTGGGCATTCTTTCTACACATAAAGCACCATCGGCCGTGGCACCAGAAAAATTCACACTTATGGGATTTATCTGGGCAGCCGTAAAAACGGCGTTTGTGTGCAGGCAAGCGTGCTGCGTCGCCGACTTGTTTACTGCAGGATACACTGGAACAGTCACATTTACTGGAACTGAACGAGCGAGAAGTTGCCATAGAAACAGAGAGCGTCAACATGCTGGCGTTTATTGCAGGCCTGCGTGCATTACAACAGGCTTGTTCACTGCAATATTGACATTTCCAGTCGCCTGAATTCCAGAGGGGAATGGGAAATGTATAGGAAAAAGGAGGCTGGTCCGTCCGCAGCGGGACCAGAAAAACTCCCTTTTTTCCTTACGCCAGTGACGCACGGAACACCATAGAAACGGTGTTTGGGTGCAGGCGAGCGGGTTGTACAACGCGCTCGTTGGCTGCAAAATACACATCTGCAGTCGCCTTTTCAGGGAACTGACAGAGCGAGCATTGACGGCATAATTTTATCTGCCAGTAGACCCGGGGATCGAACGCGGGTCTCTCGCGTGCAAAAACCTGAGAGTCTGCCACTGGGCCACAGGGGGAGACACATTGTAACTCAGTTAGCGCGAGTATTATAAGAGAGCGTCAACGTGCTGGCGTTTGGTTGCAGGCATGCGTGTATTACAACAGGCTTGCTCACTGCAATACTGACATTTCCAGTCGCCCGAACTTCAGAGGGGAATGAGAAATGTACGAGAAAGAGGAGGTCGGTCCGTCCGCGGGGGACCAGAAACGCTCTTTTCTCCTTTCGCCAGTGACGCACGGAAACCATAGAAACGGTGTTTGGGTGCAGGCGAGCGGGTTGTGCAACGCGCTCGTTGGCTGCAAAATGCACGTCTGCAGTCGCTTTTCAGGGAACTGACAGAGCGAAGCATTGGCGGCATAATTTTAACTGCCGCTAGACCGGGATTCGAACTCCGGTCTCTCGTGAGGAAAACCAATGATTCCGCCACTGAGCCACAGGGGGGAACACAAAGGCTTTCGGATGCACGAGCATATAAGAGCGTCACATGTTTTCTTCGGCGTTTGCTTGCAGGCGCGCTTGTATTAAAACAGGCTCGCCTGCTGCAATATTGATATTTCCAGGGGCGGAGGAGCAGTCTCGGAGAAGGATGCCAGGTGAGTCCTCAGAGTCACCATAGGCAGTAACTAGCTCGCAGTGAGGGCAGTCGCCGTCAGCGAGCGCGAGAGCTGCGTGATCAGGAAAAGGGGCGTCTTGAAAAAGACGCCCAGCTCTTTTAGTGCAATGGGAGTGTGTGTCGCGGCGGCGAGCACACACACATACATAAACACAGTAGCAGAGAAAGGATATAACGCCGGATAGCGCAGCAGGAAGGCAAGGAAGGCGGCGCGGCCAGCGACTTCAGTGACTCGTCCCGCTGAAGGTGCTCTCTTTCAGACGGCGCGGCTTCTTATCCAGCTCCAGCGATGCGTGTGCTTTGCTTGAAGGATGAAAAATCAGATAATAGCTGCCTGCGAGCGGTATTTATAGGCCTAGACCACGCCCATTTCGGCGGGACGTGACGCAGCGGGCGCGAAGTGCCCTGATTGGGTCTGGCGTCACGCCAGGCCTCGCTCGATAGGCTGCTGCAGTTGCCGCAGAGCAGCCAATAGGCGCGCGAGCTGCCTCGCCTATGTCTGCATGCTGCCGCAACGCGTTTTGCATTATTACAAAATTAAGGATAATTTTTGGCTTCAATATCTCGCGGAAAAAGGATTTTTCCCTAGCGTAAGATATCTTACGCAGTACGAGAGACCTCTCGTAAGAGAACGGACGCTGCGATAAATATTTTAACACGTTAAAGCTGGACAAAAATTAATCGCATGCGCAGCACTAACGTTAGGCTACTTGTCATACATTGCTGACAGAAAATGCTGCGGTTTAAAGTGGACTCGTTTTCATGGTAGGCCTACACAGAATGTTTTTTGTTTTTTTGTAAGCTACACAGAATATTTAGCCAAGTCTGAAGTTACCAAGCAGCAGTGTATGTTAACGTTAGCTCAGTTATCAACAGGTGTAGACAGAAAATATGATTATCCTGACCTGAGCTAATTTACTGAATCAACCAACTCACATCTCCTTTCTTTCTTTTCATCCATGATGACATTAAAGTCACCTGTTGTTGTTTCTGGCGTTTCATCGCTGTCTGTGCCGCAACCGCTACTTGCTCATTAGAACATTCAGTGAGCTATTTTACACAGGCTCGGTTCTGCTCCTCCGTGGCAATGACGGCGTGCGGTTAAACATCATAACAAACGAATTTGAGTGGGGGTGGGGGGGACAACGGGATTTTGGAAAGTGTCCCCATAGGAAATTACGCCTGTGGGTAGGACATCATCCCCAAGCTTCATGAACTAGCACTCCTTTCACCGACAACGCTAACGTAACGTATAAATCTCAATCACACTTTGTTGCCAGGCCCCGCCCTGCTCTGCTTCTGATAGGCTTGTAACGTTAGTAAGAGCTGCGTTCCTTTCATATGATTGGTAGGTGAAATCAGTTGACTCGAAAATATTAAACCAAGTTCCAATAATTTTTTTAATTTTTAAATTTTTTATTCCTCACGGCCGCACGCCGGAGATCCGGCACGGCACGGGAATACTTTAAGCCCTGCGTACTGAAGTGCGCGCGCACTGTCAAACAGCGCCAAACTGGATTTTTGTTGGGTCAGACCAAGCGGCAACATTCTAATCTGAAAAATGAAGCCTACCCGGAAGTTTGAAAAACTGCAATACATCGAAAATCCGCTAGGGGCAGGTCCCAAAAGGGAGCAAATGTCCATACACCCCCATGTTAAAATGTCCGTTTTCACAGCATAAATTCATGTTTTTACAGGTTGGTCCCATGGACTTTTATCGTATTTTTCGATAGGTTCCGAGTGCCTGACAACTGTGAGGGGGGTGAATTTTTTTCTAACTCGTTAGTTTAGATCGTATTTAGATATAAAATGTATGACAAATAAGGGCGCGATTGACAGCTTGATTGACAGCTGACAACGAGCATAGGCTGCGCCGAGTGGAATTCCTGAAATTTGACGTCTCGGCCATGATCTGACACAACACATCATACCTGTAAGTTATCCTTTCTGAACATTTGTATTGAAATATGGCGCCGACCATACCCCCCATAAACGGCCTCAAAACCGTTCTTCAGAAAGTCTATGGGTGACGTCACAGACGCTTTGTCCATATTTTTTACAGTCTATGGGTCAGACCCATCTGATATCGATGGGGGGCCGAAACCGCGAGAGCTACATAGAGCTACATGGAAAAAATATGCACCAAACAAAGCCACTTTGAAATGTTGCTGTTTTCATAAATATAAAAGTTGGGTGACCCTCCCCCTAGACTAAAAAAAGTTGGATGACCCTCCCCTCAACAAAGAATAAAAAGACATGACCCTCCCCTATTTTCCTCCTGTGGTCCTTTCCATAAATACCGAACGGTCCCTTATTATAACCAGGAGGCCTATATATCAAGGCATAACCCACTGGCGATCGAGGGCAAGTCAATCTTCATTAATTGAGCTTCAAAACTCTTGGAACTTTCAACAGGCAGAAACTTGCACTTCATCATGTTATTAAAAATAACAGCCAAGCCTCCACCCCGACGATTACTCCTCAAAGTACTTAAATAGCTACATCCCCTTGGTAACAGCTCAGCAAGAGGGCTCGTATCAGCGTCATTTAACCAAGTTTCAGTAGCCTAATAAAAAGAAAGTCCAGCCCATATGTTACATAATAGTCATTCAGGATGAATGTTTTGTTGACAACTGAGCGTGTGTTTATCAAAGCCATAAGCACTGTGGTCGACTCAAAGAAACAGCATTTAGCTTCATTGCCCCAGCTCGGAGCGCAAATTTGAATGCACCACACTTCCGCGTCTCGTCTCTCTCAGCATAGTCCAACGCAATGGTGTTGATGTGACAGGCAAAACAGTCTCATATAGGAAGGCTGCGACTCCGCCGTTGGTCTAACTCCACTGTTATGGTTCCTCAGTTTCTTAAGTTTCACCAAGACTCCAGCCCATATGACTCGTCTCCTGCGGCGTCTCCTCTTCCAGCACGCGCAGCCAGTAACCTGACAGACTTTCATTGGCGGCTGGAACGTGCATGGCTGTTCAGCGAACAATTTCAAGTTCAAATCACGGCTGCACATCTCGAAAGCCGTAGATCGAAGGCTTCGCAACGGAAGGCGATCATAGATCAACTGTGAGTCATCCAAATGATTGATAAAACATAAAAGTAAAACAAACAAACAAAAGACAGACAGACATCCTTAAATCCCGGACATCCGGGAGCGACGTACGGCAAGCCAACACACAACCTGGCACCATCTTGTACATTCTTGTTCAACAAAGATGGACCAATTTAGTCCCAAGCATTATTGAAATAGTACACTTAAAAGTATACTATTAGCTCACTAATAGTATACTTACATAAAGCAATTGAACTAAGGCCTAATCATGGCTTAATCTAAGCCTGCCTATGAAACCAGGGCATTATATTATTCTCTTAAATATACTTAATAAAATTAACTTGAAGTATACTTATTTTTTGTAAGGGTTAATAAAAAAGCACTTTTCATTTATACATTTCATTTATGAAACACACAGACAATAATTGATTTATTTTCATTGTTCTGATGTGTTCTTATTTTAGAAGCTGCAGCAATGACTGGAATCGGATCCATGAGGAGAACGCAAGAACTGTTAAGAAACAGGGTTGATGAGATAAAACAAGAAATGTTCAACAAATCCAAAATGGAAGTGCTTAAAAATTGTAATAACTTAAAGGTATTGATCTCATATTCATAAAAGACCATCATTTATTTAGTTGTACAATATAATACTTTATTTGTACAATCAAATATAATCTTCTCTTGTTTCTTTATAAAGCTGTACATAATGGATGCTCTTGAAAAAAAAATAAAGCAAGCAATTGAACGCAAGCAATCACAAACCGGCAAAATCCCCAGAGAGGGTAAGAGAGAACGTCATCCTATTAAACCACAGAAGCAAGAGTTTGAAAAAACAATCTTTTGCAATGTCAAGTGACTGATTCATCTTAATCGTTGTCATTTCTAGATGTCTCCGGGGATATTGAACAGCTGGACAGACTGTTGGATCAACTGGCTGACTGATGGGGATAAGAAGCCAAGAGAAACAGCACAAATCACAGAAGAAGCAAAAACAAAAATAAAGTGTAACATTTTTTGTAAGTGTTTTCTTTAGTTTTATAACAAATATTTTATTTCTTTACTCAAAATAATTTGTCCATGTAGTTGTATTGTTTGGTGGAAGATGTATTTTATCTTAAGTTGTTAACTTAACACATTTCTTGGAACTCTGTGATTTATTTTAGGATTGCATGAAACATATACATTGTATATTGATTTGTTGTACTGTTTTCATTGTAACTGTTTTACAGCAAAACTTGGAAATGACATTTAAAAACTAACTGTAAGAATAAATCAGCTTGCAGGAATTTTAAGGTTACATGAGGTAAACTCCCTCTCACTTCTCTATTCTGTTTTGCTTTGTTATCTTAAGATTAGGACAGGATGAGGAGCATGAAAAAGTGTCCTTATTATTTCCCATTCAGGAAATATCTGTTGTTTTTAGAAAAGTGTGGAACAAAAGTTATCTTATCTTATCTGCTATATTAAGAAACTATGGCCTTGAAACTGGTAAAAACATTTACATTTATGGTAAAAGCGGATCGGAGGCCTTGATGATAATCTGTCCATTTGTTTATTCAATCAACTTTTTAAGTCTTTGTTCCATGATGCATGAATATGCATTAAACAAACAGTATAAAATGGAATATGACAATAAACTTTGAAAAGTTTGACCATAGAACTTTGTGTCTCCGATTATTTCTTCCAGCAGCTGTGCATTCCTAACTGAAAGGATTAAAGGCACCAAGATACAGAAAATAATACAGAAAATGAAGCTGTCCTATTTTCAAGAAACTTTATAGTAATACATTTAATGACCGTATAGACTGGAATGTAATTTCAAGGGTCTGTTTTTTGTTTTGTCACAAAGTTTTGGAAATTTCTGAAAAATATAGTGCCAAAGCAAAATATCTGTTAATAAATAAAGACAGCTATCTGCTACTATAGTTTATTTGATAACACTTTATTTTACAGTGTCCTTGTTACATATGTTACATGTACTAACCGTAGTAATTTATTACCGTAGTAATTTATTATGTAATTATGTATAATTACATGCAACTAACCCTCAACCAAATCCTAATTCAACCCTAACCCTATGGTAAGTACATGTAGTTGCTTAATATTACTCAGTACTTAAATATATAATTACACTGTAACAATGACACCTTAAAATAAAGTGTAACCGTTTATTTATAATGATTGCTCACAAATATAAATATTATATCTCTTTAATGACCAATTTTGTTCTCATTAAGGACAAAAATTCATACTGTGCATGAGTCATTGTATCAATTATATTGGTTTGATACTTAATATTAGATGAAAAGAAAATAAGTAATATCACCCATCCCTAACATTCAAGCACAAGGGCACCAGCTTTGACATTTATGAAGTCAAACATTATTGGTCCTCACATCTGTCATAATTGATCTGTTCAAACATTCATCGTTAAGTGTTTCTTAACACTGTTAAATGCTTTATGCATTCAGCCCTTCTAAGGAATAAGCAATGGTCATGATATGATGGCACAATCTGTGGCATCTTTTAAAAAAAACTTAAATTCAATATATAACAAATAATAATAATAAATCCAAAATGAAAAAATCTACAATCTACTCTGGTCTACTTCAAAGTACCTTTTGAATTAAAAGACTGACTATCTATCTATATATATATATCTATATATATATATATATATATCTATATATATATATCTATATATATATATATATATATATATATATATATAGAGAGAGAGAGAGAGAGAGAGAGAGAGAGAGAGAGAGAGAGAGAGAGAGAGAGAGAGAGAGAGACAGGGTTCCCACGGGTCCTTGAAATCCTTGAAAGTTTGTGAATCTGAAAAAATGTTTTCAAGGCCCTGGAAAGTTTTTGAAAATAAACATGCATAGAGACAGGTGCTTGAAAGTGCTTGAATTTTTCTGGAAAAAAATCCATATTCACTCCGGTCCCCTAATGTGTTATTTCGCCAACACTCCATGGCCTATGCATACTAGCTTGCTTGATTTACACTAGTTAAGCGCATTTACGCGTTACGTTACCAGGGTTTTTCCTGCATAGAGAATTAGCCTATAAGGCGGCGCCTCCGGCAAATTCCGTGCCGTCTCCGGCTCTCGACAATAAAAAATAACTAGAGAATCACCGAAAACGTGAGGATGATTCTGTTTTATTTCATTTAATGTAAGTGGTGATTTATAGCCTATAGTTGATAATAATATAGGCCTACCCAATGTACTGACGGTAACAATGTTGCGCTGTTATTTATAACATAGTTAAGAAACAATATATAGCCTAGGCTACACACGACCAGAGAGCTGTTTTCCTGAATGCCATCAAGATTGAAACAGAGACTGATTTCATAACAGTTCAATAAACAAATAGTTAAAATTAAGTCACTTACATTTTAGACGCAATGACTGTTTTTGTTCTGTTTCAGCAGCGAAAATATTTCCAAACAAAGATCACCGCAGAACCACAGCGCATCTCACAGCAACACTTGTTTCATTACTGAATGATTCAGCGTTTTGAACGAATCGGTTGAGTCAAAGATTAAATTACCTATTCATAAACTGCCTCATTCTGAATAAATCAGCCGTTTGAACGAATCGTTTGAATGAATGACTCAATGACTCGCTCATTAAGACGGTCACCCGCCGCCTCCTACTGGCGGTTTAGTTTCATAAAGTATCATTCTTATCAACATTCCTTATTTGTATATTCAAAAATATTTAAAATAATCGAATTTAATACAGTTATAATTTTTTCATGTAAATGATTTAATTTGATTGGTAAAGTCTAGTGTCTTATTCTAATTGAATATATTGATAAAATTTAAGAATTTGAAATGAAAGATGGAGCATACATTTAATAAAATTAGGGGAAAAATGCCCTTTATAAAGGTACAAAAAAAATGAGTGTTTTCAAACAGTGATGTAATGAAACATTGACAACTTAAGCTTGAAGGGAGTAAAGCCTCTGTTTAGGCTATTAAGGAATTATGTAATTTTGCCAAAAGAAGAACTTTTATTTTAAATAAATGTTCATTTTAAATCAGCCTACTTCAGTGTGATATGTTACTGTAACGGTCACCAGCTGGAGTGCCCTTGAGAGCCACCAGAGGGCACTCCACATAAGACTATTATCACTCACAAACTACATTTCCCATAACTCACTGCTCGGACTCATCATCACTTATCACTGATCACATTCACCTGTACCTCATTCACTGATTGCATTCACCTGTGTCACATCATCCTGTTAGTCTCAGTCTATTTATACCATGTTTATTCAGTCACTCACTGCGAAGTCTTGTTAAGTGTTACACTGCATTTCTGAGCGTTTCCCTGGTTTTCTTGTTGCTTGGTTTTTGATATCTTGCCCTGTTCCCTGGATTACTCTCTTGCCTCTGGTCCCTGCCTGTTTGTTTGTTTTGTTTCTTTCTTTGTTTTGACTGCCTGCCTGTGTATGACCCTAGCCTGTACATTGGATTACGCCTCTGGATTTCCCCAGCCAATAAAGCTGCATTTGGATCTAACCTTCATGTCTTGGAGCAGTTCGTGACAGAAGACTTCGCCACACCCAGATCCAGCAGCTATGACCTCCAGAAATCCAGCAGTACGGATCTCGCCTGATCTTCCCAGCATGAGCCGGGAGTTCGCTGGACAGATCGCGGCCTTGGCCCTGGATAGCCTCGATCTGTTCCAGTACACCTGGGGGTTTGTTCCTCTCGCTACCTCTTGCTCTCTGGGTGACGAGGCTATTAAGTTGTGTTACCGGCTGGGGCTAAGGAGGTCGACCCGAGGGAGCTCCCTGATCTCTCCGGTCTGGATTGGAGAGAGGCACTCTCCAGATGTCTGGAGAGCTTCCTTCCGTGGCACGCCATGTCACCGTCTGCACTTCACGCCAGTCCAGCCGAGCCCGCACTTCACGCCAGTCCAGCCGAGCCCGCACTTCACGCCAAATCTGCCGAAGCCAAGGCAGTATGCGTCATGCCCGCCGCCCCTGAGACTGAGAGCGCCATGCCCGCCGCACCTGAGACAGCAAGCGACATGCCCGCCAAGCTAGAGCCCTCTTCACCGCTGGTCCCGTCCAGCACAGAGCCCTCTTCACCGCTGGTCCCGTCCAGCACAGAGCCCTCTTCACCGCTGGTCCCGTCCAGCACAGAGCCCTCTTCACCGCTGGTCCCGTCCAGCTCAGAGCCCTCTTCGCCGCTGGTCCTGCCCAGCTCAGAGCCCTCTTCGCCGCTGGTTCCGTCCAGTTCAGAGCCCTCTTCATCGCTGGTCCTGTCCAGCTCAAAGTCCTCTTCGCCGCTGGTCCTACCCAGCTCAAAGCCCTCGCTGATGCTGGTCCCGTCAAGCTCAGAGCGCGCAGAGCCAGAGCTTCACGTCAGTCCTGCCGAGCCAGAGCCAGAGCTTCACGTCAGTCCTGCCGAGCCAGAGACAGAGCTTCACGACAGTCCTGCCGAGCCCGAGCCAGAGTTCCACGTCATGTCCGCCCGTCCAGAGTCTCGTCCCGCTGAGACCGAATCTGATCCTGATCCTGAATCTGTTCCTCTTCCTCTTTCTACGCCTGTGTCTTCGGACAAGATGGCCGACTCCACGCCTGTGTCTTCGGACAAGATGGCCGGCTCCACGCCTGTGTCTTTGGACAAGATGGCCAACTCCACGCCTGTGTCTTCGGACAAGATGGCCGAATCCACGCCTGTGTCTTCGGACAAGATGGCCGCCGCCGAGCCAGTGTCTCCGGACAAGATGGCCGCCGCCGAGCCAGTGTCTCCGGACAAGATGGCCTCCACCGATCCAGTGTCTGTTCAAGTCACGTCTGCCGAGCCAGTCTCCCCGGACAAGATGGCCGCCGCCGTGCCAGTGACTCCAGACAAGATGGTCGCCGCCGATCCAGAGTCTGTTCAAGTCACGTATGCTGAACCAGTGTCTCCGGACAAGATGGCCGCCGCCAAACCAGTGTCTCCAGACAAGATGGCCACCACCGAGCCAGTGTCTCTGGTCAAAATGGCCGCTGCCACGTCGACTGAGCCCTCTGCAGAGGACATGCCTGAACCTGAGCCCTCAACAGAGATGGCCGCTGTCACGCTGTCTGTTCCTGAGCCGGTGTCTGTTCCTGTACCTGAGCCGGTGTCTGTTCCTGTACCTGTCCCTGTGTCTGTTCCTGTCCCTGTGTCTGTTCCTGAGCCGGTGTCTGTTCCTGTGCCATGGCCGCCTGAAGGGTCGTCTCCGCCCTGGCCGCCTGAAGGGTCGTCTCCGCCCTGGCCGCCTGAAGGGCCGCCTGCACAGCCTGCTCCGCCCTGGCCGCCTGCACAGCCTGCTCCGCCCTGGTCGCCTGCACAGCCTGCTCCGCCCTGGTCGCCCGCCCTGCCGGAGTCTTCAGGTCCTCTTCCGCTGCACGGGCCTGGCCCTCCATCCCGCCCCCGGGTCCACCTTCGCTCCACCTCCCTCCTGGACAGTTTTAGGAGCGTCTGGAATCCGCTCCTTAAAGGGGGGGGCTATGTAACGGTCATCAGCTGGAGTGCCCTTGAGAGCCACCAGAGGGCACTCCACATAAGACTATTATCACTCACAAACTACATTTCCCATAACTCACTGCTCGGACTCATCATCACTTATCACTGATCACATTCACCTGTACCTCATTCACTGATTGCATTCACCTGTGTCACATCATCCTGTTAGTCTCAGTCTATTTATACCATGTTTATTCAGTCACTCACCGCGAAGTCTTGTTAAGTGTTACACTGCATTTCTGAGCGTTTCCCTGGTTTTCTTGTTGCTTGGTTTTTGATATCTTGCCCTGTTCCCTGGATTACTCTCTTGCCTCTGGTCCCTGCCTGTTTGTTTGTTTTGTTTCTTTCTTTGTTTTGACTGCCTGCCTGTGTATGACCCTAGCCTGTACATTGGATTACGCCTCTGGATTTCCCCAGCCAATAAAGCTGCATTTGGATCTAACCTTCATGTCTTGGAGCAGTTCGTGACAGTTACCATATTATCATGCTTAACACTAATTTGAATAATTGTAATGTGATGATCAGATGCAGATATCTAAATCAAAGAATATGGGCGGTTTGCGGGTGGATTATTTATTTTTAACAGTGGATTCGGGAGACTCAAAGTGCACCAGATTAATGAATTTATCTTTAAAATGTACAAAATTTTCTTACGGGGGGGCATGCCCCCAGACCCCCCTAGAGGTACCAAGCTCCACCCACAAAAACAATGTGGGAAAAACATTAGGCTATATGATGATCTACAAAAAATACAAATTTTATTATCTTAATATTAAAACACATTATTAGGATTTTACCACATCCGCCTCATTTTGAGCCAGGAAAAACCCTGGTTACGTTAAGTGTTTCCCGCATAAGGTACTTTGTGTTGTACGTTGCCATGATGTTCACGCGCGCATGAAACCATTGTACCTCATCGTTTGTTGTTGGACACAACAAATGTGTCCCCACATTAAGTCCTTGAATTTGAGGGTATTGGACCTGGAAAGTCCTTGAAAGATCCTTAACCAAGGTGTGGGAACCCTGGAGAGAGAGAGAGAGAGAGAGAGAGAGAGAGAGAGCTAAAGCCCAATTCCCTAGCTGCGGTGTGTTTCCCAAAGCATCATTAGCCAAAAATGTTCTGTTATTATCAGCACAGTTCAACAAGTCGTTGTTTCCAGAAACCATAGTTCCAATGAACATCCGCAAGCTGCATCGCACCGTTGTGTGATTGGAACGACAGCTCTCCCCCTGTGGTTAGAAGCATAGTTTCTTGTTTGCATGTCATGTGGACTCAATAAATTCTTATCTTGAGCAAAATAAGCAAGCTGACATTCAGTACCACTGTGTCTTTTATTTAGAATACATACAAATGTCATTTAAGTCTTTTAGTTTGTCAAAAGATTTAAAGCGTAGTTTTTCTAGTTCTAGTGCGTATTAGTTCTAATGTGACATCATTAACCAATGTGGATGAGCAACCAATTTGCGACAATACAGTTTCGGGAAACAGTCGTGAACGATGCATCGATTCGTACTGGTAGTTAAGTAGTGAGTTATGCCGCTGTACGGGAAACGCACCCCAGCTCTTTCAAAGACAACAGTCAAAAGACAGGCTGAATGGACAAAATTTTTATAGATTATAATAAAATTGCCAGAATGACTTTACCGGTAAATACACAATATACTGTTCACACAAGCAACAGCGTTCTGGATTTTTAAGACCATTCACACATCCGCTCCAAAATTCCGGTAAATTATGTGATGTCAGTCATTTTAAATGCTCCACTGTTGTCTTCATCCGCCCGCACGAGGAAAAGCGCTTTAGTTTCACTATCTGTTCAATTTGACAAAATTTTTTGACATCTGAGTGAAAGGCATAAAGGGATGATTAAACAGAATTAAACTTAAAAACACGCATTATAGTGTCCAACTGCAGAGCCGCAACTCTGATGAATAGAAAATGCAAAACTTGGGGCAACGGTCAAAGATTATCATCTAGCACATATTTAAAAAATAAATAAAAAAATAAATAAAAAAAACCTATTAAAAAGCTTCCTGTTAACAGTGCGGAGTAATCACATCATCTCCATAATAACTTTATGATTGGCCCAAAGTAGACTTTTGTCAGCATGTTTTGATGTTGAATGTGATCATACCGGTAATCTGCATTCCATGTTCACACAGAG